>CM051235.1:260294134-260454134 GCA_027917425.1 Gastrophryne carolinensis
GTCTGTGCTGTACTTTTATATTTTAGTTTGTTACACACTTCGGAAAACAATACATATCTTAATTTTTAAGTCATGACTATGCTGTCCATTTTTCTATACAGGGCTCAGCAGGTAAGGCTGGATGGCTCTCTTCTGCAATAGAAGACTGTCCTCCGAGTGCCGCTAGTGGGGGCCACCACTGGTCTCAACCCGGGAACATCTCTATCAAGGTCTCCACCTGGTGCTTCTACTTTGTAAGTCCACTCAGTTTCACTTGTAGCCTCATTGTTACTCATACTGCACATGCCTGTTTTAGATATTGCATGTGTTTCTGTATATTGAAATATATTTTATTCAAAAAGAATTATAACAGCAATTGCATCTCTCATACGGCATTACATCGCAGCTAAAATATTTACAGCAGGATCTTAAGGCCAACAGAAGCTTTATCTGCATCCAATTAGAGTAGTGGTCTGTTACTTGCTGCAGCGGAGGGACACATGCCAAGGTAATCTGCCAAAACATAAGGCTATGGTATAGAGAGAGCAGCTTCATGTGTAAAATTACAGACAGGTTTCCTTGTATGCCTTGGATGAAAGTTTATGATCACTTCCCTCCTGGCCCCCTGGGGAGAGTCATTTCCTAACATAAGAGTTTAGACCTTGGAACGGGGTGAAAAACAGTACAGATTTAATAACCTAGGTGACAAGGTAGACCAACATCTGGGGAGCATTAAAGAACTGGAATTATAGCAGACCTCAAGTGAAAAGGAAAGAAGGTCTGCTACTAGATGAGATCTGGCAAAAATACTTACTGAGGCTTAGTTCCATAACTTCGAATAGAGAAATAAATCTTAATAAAATATAACTGACTATTTTATAAACTAGGTAATCTAATAAACGAATTAGAGAATGAATACATTGATTGCACAATATACATATATACAAGAGAAGTCAAAGTGAGCTTCAGTTAGTCAACATTCTCACCATGACCTCTTTGCTGGGAGACAGCAGGCAAGTAAGATGTACATTTCATTATCAGACATCACTGGTTAAAGTTAAAAGCTACACTCATCATTCATCATCTGGGAAAGCCCTGTTTATCAAAGCCAAGTGTTTCATTGGAGATTTTTGCACAGTGCATACAGTAGGTCACCCACAGATGAGGCTCACTCAGGGTTCCATTTTTTATGTACCCAATGTGTTATGTAATGATGAGACTGCAAAAACACAGTTGATTGTTTAAAGCAGGGGTACGAAACTGCAGGACCAGCTACCAGTTTTACGGACCCCAAAGCAGACCCCCAGGCCTGGCCCACCTCAAAGGTGCTGTCACTGCCACCAATAATCGCAGGATGCTGGGTGGTGGTCAGAGTCACCCAGCATTCTGCGCTTCATTATGTCCACTGGGCAGCAACATGCAGAGCAGAGTTCCTCCCTGCACTCTACATAGTGCTGTACCAGGAGCTTACAGGGGCATAATTAATTCAACATTCTGCATGTTGCGATTTTGAAAATGTTGGAAACCTAGAAGAGCATGAGTAATGGGACCATGGGTTGGGACTTCCAGTGCCATGGTCAAGTTCAGGAACCTTCCAGTCTTATTTGGTTTGAAGATCCCTTTTAGTGGCAAGTAGTGTTTTCTAGAGTCAGCGCTTTGAGGCACCAAAAGTTACTCACATTTTGGTGAAAAGGTGCGAGGTAAATTTAAAAGTAATGACTCACCTGATCACCATGTTTCACTGAATTTTATGCAGGCAGCCAAATGCTGTGCCCCCCCCCCCCCCCCTTTCTGGGTTTTCAGCACTTCAGAAGATCATGATTGACGATGTTTGTCACCTATTCACTGCATTAGCCTGGTTGCATTAGTCCTAATTTGGGTTTAGATCTGTTTTGATCTTTTTTTTCTTAAACCGGAATGTACCTCTATACCTCCTATTAAAAGCTAAGCCCACACACAAATCTGGCTGGCATCCCTTTCCCGGGAAAGCTGGCATTCATAAACACACTGGCAGATCTTACCTCCCTGTCAGAGCTGTCACTAGTATGACAGGAGCATTACATAGCAGCTGAGGTATGTGCAATAGCACTTTAAGGCCAACAGAAGCTCTCTCTGGATCCAATTATTGTGCTGGTCTATTGCATGTTGCAGTTAAGGGGTGATTGCCAGGGTAACCTGCCAACACACAACGCTGCCACAGAGACCAGGTTCAAATTTAAAATTATCAGCAGGGTTACTTGTATTGTTTGAAAGAAATTTGAAATGGCAAACAATGGAGTCTAGATCTCTGTTGCCCACACAACCCTGAGGTTAGTACCAGGGTGCTGGTAGTAGTTTCTTCAGGTTTTTGGTGATGACCTGCGTAGCACTTGTGAGATGAAGGCGTTGTCAGCCTTACACATAGACTTCTGCAGATGCACACACATTACTTTATTAAAAGCCAACTCCATCTTCCGAAGTAGCTTCCAAGTAAAACACACCACACACTATGGTCAGCAGTTCCAGACTATTATCTCCTTTGCTCTCAGCGGCTCTAAATGGCACAGTATGACTTCCAGAAGTATTTGCCACACCAGTTCCTTTAGAGACAGAACCTGGCCCAAGTGAACAAAATGTGATTAAATAGCCACGTGTATGAAGCGTGTATGAAGTGTGTATGAGGAATGGGGGGGGGGGTTCTTCGGACCTAGGGGCACTTCTGACTGGTTGACAACTTCGCCAAAGATATGGCTTCATGTAGGCGATCAAACAGTGGCCTCTTTTTGTACTTCCAGCATACAACTGAAACAGATTTCACACTTGAGCTCTGTTTTAAAGCAGAACAACCACTCCCTGGAGTCTATAAGACTCTTGAGGCAAATTGAAATGCTCCTCTGTGCGAAACCCAGTGGTTCACCTAATCCAATCAGCTATTCCCCAAGCCCTGTCAGAGTCATGTCATGCCATGTGGGTGCCACAACTGCAGACTCGCTATACTTCTGGCTACACGCACGCCAAGCTTTCTGAATGGCTGGCATGGGCACGCCCCCAACAGCGTTTGCTCCAACTCACTTTGAGTTAGGTACTTTAAACTAATTTTGACCCTGTTTCTAGCACTGGGATGGAATTATTGAATTATGACCAAAGATGAGGAAGATATGGATACAATCTCAGGCCTCACCTGTCACTCTATATCCTAGAATGTATAGTGCTTTTTCCCTGCTGAACTTGTTTGATGGAGTTTGGGTGTGCTTTATGGTAATGCTGTGAGGTGAGGCTTGGAAATGGGCTCTCTCTTTTGAGATCGCTGATTGGCTGATCTCAAAGGTGCTGCCCACTCCCGCGCCCAGCCATGTCTCAAAGCTATAGGGAACCTTGGAATGCAGGAACTGCTAGGAAAGGTGAGTTTACTGGCGGTGCTGGGGTTTTTGCAAAGCAATTTTGCAAGGGCAGGTTAGTGGCCCTGGCATCTTTTAGAAAGGGTTTTGCAAAAGGGTTTTGGTTCACTTTAAAGAGACTGTAAACCCAATGGCAATAATAAGGCAGCAAGCCTCTCATATGATGATAGTGCCATGGTGACCCTATCAGATGGAACTGCTGATGTGGCAGGTCTCTCTGCTGGAGCTGGGTTATTGGCAGCCAAGGTCAGGGCCTTCCCGGGGCCTGCCCGTCCTCTACTATTAGGTACATTAGTTTTCCAGTGATGTAAGGATATATTTTTAAAGTTTGGAAATAACAGCACCCTATGGGCTATGCTAAAGATGTCACCATTTTTTTCTGCATATCCCATAGCTATTGTTCTGTTGGCTCTGTTGTTTCCAAACTTAAAAACAAACACCCTTACCTCATAGGAAAAATGATGTGTCTAACCTGTTAAAAAGCCCAATCACGGGTACTGGTAGTTTGGGGGGACAAAGGTAGAAAAAACATTTTTATTGCACTTTTTTGTGTTTAAACATTAAAAAGCTCACAGGCATGCAACCCTCACCACAATGAAAGTCACAATGGCTTCACCAAATATAGTATTTAGCATGACCCCCATTGTCTGAGCATGAATGGATGTGTTTGTGTGGGGGAGCATTCTGATATCTTGCACAAGATAATTCTTGGTTGGCCCTGTAGAGATGCAAGCAATGGATAACAAGAGGAGAGAACAAAAATGAAATGAGAGGAGAAGGTCAAGTCAACAGGTAGCTAGCTGTCATTTTGACATGAAAGGAGAAAGCCTTTGCTCTGTTACGTGAGAAAAAAGTGTCGAAGTAGAGGTTGCAATTTCATTTGCTGTCATTCTGTTCTTTGAACAAAGAAGATATTTCAGAAGATAGAGGAAGAGGGGGTTAGGGGTTGAAAAGTTGCTTGGAGTTGTGTGGATATGATGGAGAAGAACTTGGTTTGCTTAGCTGAGCACAGAACATTCCTGATCTCCTGAAGGGGATGTTTGTGCATCAGGAAGACTTCTTTGGAGATCCAGATTCCTGATACACATTTCACATATTTTTTGTGTAACTATCTGGTTATTTACCCTTGTGACTGTACATAATTTTATTTCTTCATCCATTGTACTGTAATTCCCATCTATGATAGGATTAAATAATCATTAGAAACTTTGTGTAGGGGCGTGATGGGCTTTGAGTGAATATATTTGGTTACAAAAAAACCCTTGAGAGATGAGAAGAGAATAATATTTGGACCAAATAAAAAAAAGTCTGGAATAAGTTCAAAGTTTGGAGAATTATTTCAGACAAATCTGAATAGAGCCTATTTTCCCTTTAAAGATGCTTTCTATAGCATAATATACACGTTTAAGTGGATTATCTGGGTTCATATTTAGTATTTATATAATGTTTAATACATAATAAATGTATTATTTTAGGTTGCTTTTCCAGGTATACTGTATATACAGGGCCTGATAAATGGCATGACTGAGCTGCGCTGAAAAGGGAGATAAAATTGCAGAGAGACAGGAGGCTATAAGCCAGGGAGTCAAAGAACTTTAACCCCAAGAAGAGGGGTGCTCTGATCAAGAGAGGAAAAATGGGAAGTCTCAACTCTCAACATCCCAGGGGCCAGGCCTGGCAGCAGTATTCACAAAGTCAAATGCAACAATTCTGCCTCTAATCAACTAAAAAAGATGATATAGAACTGACAATTTGAAGGTCAACTTCTGCCAAAAAATTAGTTAGTAGGATCGGAACTTCCTTCTTATTGTCAATGACCTCATAGAAGAGCTCTAGGCAGTCTGACCTTGAAATACTGAAAGATAAAGGCAATCTATGGGTGTCACTGAGGTCTGCAAGTGGCCTGCAAGTTGATGAACCACCATCTTGTTTTTAAAATTTACCAGAGCACAAAAAAGGTAAATAAATGGTTGTGTGCAGCAATCTGAATTGCCTAGGGAGGGAAGGGATGCATATGAGCACTGTTTGTTGTGTTGGTCTGGTTTAAGTCATTTTTGACTGCTGGTCCGCTTTAAATTACTTTGGGTTGCTGATCTCACACAACATACAGGCATTTAACCCAATTAAAACACCACATCTTTTTTCAAATCAGTTGTGCCAGTTGTTATGTCCAAAATACTTTTAGACACATAAAATAGGTGTAGCACAAAATTATGTAATAATAAAAATCCATATAAATGATTTGGCTAATGACAGGAGGGGTCACTTATACGCCTGAACTGAATAAAACTCTCACCAAGCTTGTGGTTTTCTTTCCCGGGAGGAATAAAATCCAGGGGTGACAGGTTTGAGTGTATCGGGGTGACAGCCCCTGCCCCCACCGATTCCTTTTCATTCCATTAAAAGAAAGAAACAAGCTTGACTGGATACTCCTTGATGCTGGGTGTAAAAATGACCCCCCTTCTGCCATTCACCATATTTATATGAATTTTTATCATTGGGCCATTTTTCATAATATTGCTACTTTCATTTTTGCACATACAGGATGGTGAGTTAGACTGGGTGTCTTAGGGCAAGGGGCATCTGGGTTCTGGTGCACTTGTTGACCAAAAGCTACTAAACTTAGGAAATACATACTGCCAGTCCTCCCTTCTTAGAGTGTAGAACTAGCGATCAATATTTTTGCCTACTGAATTGTCCTGGACCACTGAATTTTTTGCTGTCCCGCGATTTCCTGGCGATTGGTCATTGCATACAGTATGGGTGCCAATGACATCACTGCCACTCACAACAGTGGCAATGACTCATTAGCAGAGAGCAGAGTAAAACAGGAGCAGCGCAAAATGCCAAAAGGTACTCCACTGGCTGGGGCTGTGCGCAATTCAGGGGTGCTAATCCTGTTCTTTCCTATCTGCTGTAAAGGTCCCTTCCCCAGGGGCACCCTGATCGGGGGTGCCCCGCTGTGTGAAACCCCCAAGAACGCCCAATCTAACGGACCTATTCCCGGTCCTACGGCGCATGCGAGGCCGCTCGTCCAATCACCGTGCTCGGAGCCGCTGACATCGCGCCATCTAGGACGCCGACCTCCAAGTGCGCTGGAGGCCACATCCCCCGCTTCCCTCTAACAGAGAGCGTGCCCGTGGACATGTGCCCTGCTAGAGGGATAGCGGGGATGTGGCCAGGCTCACGCATGGACTGGTAAGCAAGGTAGGTATATAGGGCGACCTGGGGGGTTTCACACAGCGGGGCATACCGATTTTGGATGCCCCAGGGTGAGGGGGTGATCGTGCTCGGTTTTGGTCCACTTTAACTATACACTACAAAAAAAAAAAAAAAAAATCAAATCTAAAAGAACACCAAAAAGCTCTGTCAAGAAATGAACAACAAGGGCAAGGATAGTAAATGAAAAGCTTAGGCAAAACGCTTAGGCAAAACCAATAATGTAATCAAAGCAATCCAGTTAAGGGTTAATCCAGTTCAGTGGGACGGATTTGACTGACATATTTCCTTTTTAAATGGCCTAGCAGTATATGAAAGTGAACATTTCAGATATAAAATACTGATCAGCTCACGTTGCATGGTGTTGCACTGATGGACCACTAGGGGGTAGTAAAGAGGATTATTAAAACAAAGCCAAAGCACTGAATGCATTGAACACTGCTGAGATATAAAATAGAGGAATCCCTTATCGCTAATAAGAGTGATCCACATCAGACCATTACTGTGCCTTGCTGTTTTAAGGGCCCAAGAGGACTATTAACAACAAGACAAATCCCGCACTGCAAATGAAAATATTATAACAATATGTGTGAAAATCTGGATGCTAGCTGGGGGGGGGGGGGGGGGGGGGGGTTAACCCTTCAGGGTCAAAATGCATCTAGGAGGAACAAATGGTGAACAACCAACCCAGCTCACCGAAGCCCCCCCGCCTGTATCTATACAGATGAGCAGCTCAACAGAATAAGATTGCTACAAAAGTCACATTTTATTAAGCCTATAGGGACATACATTTAAAACACATGATTAAAACCCCAACCGTGGTGTGTGGCAAAATTTGATATAATTGGACTATCTCAAAACCTGTAGTCGTTGAATAAAGTATGTACATATATACAACAAAATATTTGCAAAGATATTGGCACTTTAACAAATGACACTAATGATGTCTATATGAATGACTATAATGGGAGTAATAATGGATGCCACAGGACCTAGCTCTCAGAATGTGCTATAGTGCAAAATAAATCAGTGCAAAAACCTACAAAATGTGCAAAATAAGATAGAAGTGAGTGAAACAACAAAAGATTGAAAAGAAACAACAAAGAGGGACAAAATTGTCCCAATAGGACTGCACAGACACCAGTGAGTGCTTGAGTGCTCAGTGCTAATGTGAGTGAAAAAGAGAGAAGTAGAATCCTGGGCAAGCATTTAAAAAATTATAAATCAATAGTAGAAAATGTACATACTTGGATTAACTACATATATACAAAGTACAAAATAACTCAATATATAAGACATTAAACAATGTACATTACCGTATCATAGGTCCAAATTGCCCACCCTCACGGCGCCAACACTGACGCGTTGTGTGGCCTAAGCGTAAGCCACTTCATCAGAGTGTCTTATATATTGAGTTATTTTGTACTTTGTATATATGTAATTGAGGCAGGTATATTTTACAGATCTGGAGCAGAAATACTCTGCTGCGGGGGACAACATTGTCAATTATGAATTAGGGCCAGGGCGGGATCCTAACCCACAGAATCTGTGACCTCCTGTGCACTCCATTTTCCTCACGAAGCCCTACACGGCGGAGGGAGCACACAGTAGCTCTGCACGCCTCCTCGGAAACCTACCTATTTCTGAGATTGAGTCCTGTACAACGCTTTGTGAACTTTACCTGTTTCTGAGACTGAATCCTGCAGCATGTCGGGATTCCTGGGGTCAAAGCTAGGCTTTCTGGCACCCGGGGCAAAGATTTAAAATGGCACCCCACCTGTGCTCAGGCCCCCCTTTGGTGCCCCCCCTGAGCTGCTGCTCCCCCTAGCTACCCCCCTGTCTGGGGTGCCCATCCACAGTTCAACAGCGGCATGAGGGACATGGATCTACCCCCTGTGTTAGAGGGAGCTGGGGAATGTGGACCTGCCCCCCTCAGGTCAGTTACAGTAACTGGAGCACATGTAAGTCTATTCACTGCAACCAAGGTAGCCTTGGAAATTGGTATGTTTCTGAGCACCAAACTGTGAGGAAGCTGATTTGGGAGTGTCTGGTCAGTATAAATATTTCTTTTAAATACAAATGTCTTTTCCTTCAAGAGATTATTTATTTAAAGTGGAACTATAGGAAAATCGCCACTTCCTCATTCATGGTGTACGCCACAAAATGGCAGTTAATCATGTGACCAACTGAAACTCTTCAGTTTGGATGTGCAAGCCCACTGGGAAATTCAGACTAGTCAACAGCAGTGGCCTGCAAATGCATAGGCTGACATTTTGTTTCTAAAATTTACTACAGTAGGAGTTAGAAAAAGGTAAATGAATTTGTCTTGAGACAAGTCAGACTAGTCAACAGCAGTCACGTGATTAACTGCCATTTTGTGCCATACACCATGAATGAGGAAGTTGTGACTTGCCTATAGTTCCTCTTTAAACCAGACACACAGCCCGGCACAGTTGGAAAAGAAAGGTAGCGGTCATTTTGGAGCTTCCTCTCACAGCATCTCACCCATGCTGCTGCTGCTGCCTGGACATAACTGACATTGCACAGTAACAGGATGTCCAGGAGCACTTCCTGTTTGCAGGTGGCCTGCAAATGCATAGGCTGACATTTTGTTTCTAAAATTTACTACAGTAGGAGTTAGAAAAAGGTAAATGAATTTGTCTTTGTCTGTGCAGCAATCTAAACTGCCCTGCGGAGGGATGCATAAGAGCACTGTTTGTTGTGTTGGTCTGGTTTAAGTCATTTTTGACTGTTGGTCCACTTTAAATGTGAAGAGTTTTCCACCTCATGTATAAGAGCTTTTTTGCCTCACATGAAAGCACCCCTCCTTGGTTGTTCGTTTGTCAATAAAGTTGAGTTTAATTTAACAGGTTTATGAGGTAAAGTGTACATTTATTTATACAGATGAGACTGAAAAAGAGAAAAGTGAGGTACACCAGGTACAAAGGCACTGGCTTCCGATAGAGGGACACTCCCTTCAAATCAGGAATATTTGAACTTTAGGCAAAAAAAAAAATTTATATGTTGGTTACCACCATTCTGAAACCTATATTAACTATTGGTGTCAGAAAAACACACTGGAGTTTTCATAGAAGGGGATATCCCAAATACCCCTGAAACAACTAAACCTGAACTTTTGGGTTCAAATGAGTATAGGCTCTTCTTAACTGTTCTGCTCGTGTTTTGCCCTATTGATAAAAGGAGCTTTTACGATTGGTTGAGCAAAATGATGACCCCTTACTTCCACCCTCACCCTGTGTGCCAGAACCCCACACTCTTAACTGTGTGTCTGGAGCTACCCCTGTTATTGAAGACAAGGCTGACACGGTAAACTTCTTTTCTGTCTTTTAACTAAATTGGCAACTAAAGACTGAAACAACTGAGATAAATGGTGCTTCCTTTTCTAAATGATGCTAAGTGAGCACAAATATTATAAATAATATGATAACATATATAATATAATAAGGTGGAGGATCAACAATGATTGCCCCCCCCCCCCACTGCACACCCTATACTTACACCCCTGGCCCCAACCCCTGACACAGTGCCTACAAATTCCTACTAAAATTCCTGTTCCTCAAATGAGGCTGAAACTTCCCAGTGAGTCACAGACAGTAAAATAAAGTTAGAAACTGTTCTAACCCTGCCTCATACCATACATAAAGATGCCCAGAATAATCATGACTCATACCTTTTATAAACATATGCTATCCTAAAATAGCTAGGACTGGGCTTTACATGGGTATACTTCTTCTCTGATCTGTCCAAAACGTTTTATGATTTCAAGTGAGCCTGTGGAATAAACATTTTCTTGGCACCTCAACTCACCCGCCCTGTGATGAGCTGCACTCACCTGTTCCAGACAAATCACCCCAAACAGAGGACATTCTATGGCCCTTATTTAACAAGGGATAGCGCCAGGTAGCGAATGGTGAGCGAACGGTAATGACGCTCACCGCCACGAGAACGCCGGCTCCCCTCCGCAATCACACATTTATCAAGCCGATCCTGCTTAGCGACTGACAGAGCGCCAGATAGCGAATCATTCATCATTATTCCTGCCTCACCCCACAGCGCCAGCGAGCGACCTTGAACAGCGACAGGTATGACCTCTCGCTATCTGGCGCTCTCCAATGCATTTCAATGGAGCAATATTTAAATATTCTTAATTAATTGCTATTAATGTTTTTTTTTAAATGTCAAAAATTCTGTGACCACTTCTGCAATGTTAGATATTTTTTTTAAGGTAAAAAATAAAGAATTTGTGCAGAATTGATATTACAGGTCTGATATTAATGTATTTATATTACAAAATGTTTTGAAAAACATTTTTTTTTTTCAAAAAATATGGTTGTTTGGGGGTTAGAAAACTACTTTTAACCCATCGCCGCCAGCGCTCTGGGGTTTAAACAAGCATTTCACTGCGCAAGATTTTTTTGAGCGTGATTTGTTAATGAATATGCTGGGAGCCGTTCGCTATGGCCATTCGCTGTCATGCGCTCCCATACAGCGCGGAACCTGTCAAATAGCGACTCCTCACCCAATATTCAACATTACCGCACACCGACTGAGTCGCTATAAACTACAGAACAACGGCCAAGCACAGCGACTACTAGCGGGCGCTCTGAAAATGCCGCTACTGTCGCTCATCTGTCGCTACCTGGCGCTATTAATGAATCGGCCTCCCCGAGTAGTAAACAAAATGGGAGGGAGGGGGGCTTCGGGCTCAATGTAAACTTACACCCTCCCTGGGACAAACTTTCCTAGTGGTGTGCCTAACCCTTTCATACTTTAGCAAAACTAGCTGGAGCTTGGCTTTTATTGATTGTAACCCTTCCATACTCTATCCCAAACTTGTTAAAGCTGACCTTTTGTGGGTTATAACCCTTCCGTACTCTATCCAGAGCTATGTAAAAAGGTACTTTCATCGGTTATGACCCTTCCGTACTCTATCCAGAACTAGGTAAAGCGGAACTTTCGTGGGTCATAACCCTTCCGTACTCCAGAACTAGGTGGAGCTGGGCTATAAATGGTAGGAACCCTTCTGTACCCTCCATGCATTGAATAAGACCTGGTGGAGCTGGGCTTTTATTGGTTAAACTCCCCCAACACATATACACCAGTAACAAAGCGAAAACACATGGAATGAAATTGTTTTAACACTGGGACTATAACACTTTAGTGCCAGATCTGTAAATACCTGTAAATACAATTCTGCATAAAAATATAAAGTCCCAAAAATGTATAAAATTGTTTGTTAGCAGGACAGGAGAGGTCACACAATGATTTGAGCAAAAAAAAAAAAAAAACATTTAAATTGCCAAACACGCTATTTATACACAACTAATGAAGCCCCATTGAAATGTATGGGAGAGTGACAGGTACTTCATGGCGCTCCTGAGCCTAGAGCGCTGGCGCTACACGCTGAGCCGCCTGTATTAATACATGTGGTGCTACTTGGCACTGAGGTGCTCACCAGATTCACTTTCTTAAATGTGGTTTTGCGTACTGCGCCTGGTGTTCACCAGACGCTACGAGACACAACCTGAAGTTATCCGTTCTTAAATAACCCCCATAGTGGAGCAAGACTTTCATTGCTTGTAGCCCTTCTGTACTCTATCCACAGCTAGATGGAGCTGGGCGTTTATTGGTTATAACCCTTCTGTGATCTTTTTAGAAATATAACCCTCCTAAACGATAACAGAAAAGCTGGAGCTGGGCTTTTATTGGTTATACCCATTCTGTAAGATAGACAAACTAACTGGAGCTAGGTTTTCATTGGTTATAACTTTTCCCTACTCTGTCCCATACTCTCTGTAGTTGAGTCTCCCCAGGAAAGTATTTACAAACAAAATATTTTCTTGGAAGGAATGAAGTTTGCGTGAATGATTTTCAGCCGGCTTGATAATGGGGATTAATCGCCGGCGCTGGTGAAGGGACACGGGAAGAGCACAGCTGTGCAGAATGTATCCAGGGATTTTTCCTCTCTGAATGTCATGTGTGATCCATTCAGTCTGTGTGTGTGTGTGTGTGTGTGTGTGTGTGTGTGTGAGTATGTGTGTAGCCCTCCTCTCTCCTGGGCATGGCTCTGGAGTTCCCACTCCCCTTCCCAGTGAGCCTGAGCTATCCTCCCTCCCCAGCACTTCAGTCACTCAGGATAAAGTGGAGTGGAGAGAGGTCCTGACAGAAGGAGGCAGCAGCAGTGTGGGAGCCCCTCTCTGCCCAGGCTGGTCACTATGCTGGATTGCCTGCTGCAACTCCATGGCCTCAGGACTCCTCTCCCCATGCTGAACGCCGCTGCTGTCGCTGGCTCTAGGGAATCTCCTGTGGATTATAAACTCTGAGCAGCAAGAACATTTAGGGGGAATTACTTTCTGAGCAGAGCAGAGAAGAAGAGGCAGCAGCAGGGAGCCCAGCACTGACTGCTTATAACCAACATGCATCTTGCCCTCTGGCTGATGGGATTAGTGACATTACTGCACGACCTCTTGAATGTAACAGCAGCTCCCAAACTTCACCCTAAGCAAGGTAACCTGCTGACCTCAGCACTGAGGGCACCTACAATGCGCTGGCTTTTCTGCAAATAGTTTATGGGCTTGTCACAGGCACTATTGGCAAGATAGGTTCTTTGAATGAAACATACCGTAAGTTTGAAAAAAGAACAGGCTAACATTCCGGAATCTTTTCAATGAATGGGGATGGCATATTGCAACAGTTCCAAGTCATTGAACAGTGAGCTGTATACAACAGGGACAAGTGCTCTGAGCTAGAGGTATACACTTCTACTGATGAACAGGTAGTAACCCTTGCATTAATCCTGTTGTTACAACAGGGACAAGTACACTGAGCTAGAGGTATACACTTCTACTGATGAACAGGTAGTAACCCTTGCATTAATCCTGTTGTTAGAATACTTACAACAGGGACAAGTACACTGAGCTAGAGGTATACACTTCTACTGATGAAGAGGTATTAACTCCTACACTTATTCTGCAGTTAGAATGCATACAACAGTGACAAGTACACTGAGCTAAAGTTATACACTTTTACAGATAGGGAAGTATTAGCTCCTGCATTGATTCTGCGGTTAGCATTGCATTTTAGAGTGACAAGTACACTGAGCTAGAGGTATACACTTCTACTGATGAAGAGGTATTAACCACTGCACTTATTCTGCAGTTAGAATGCATACAACAACAGTGACAAGTACACTGAGCTAAAGTTATACACTTTTACAGATAGGGAAGTATTAGCTCCTGCATTGATTCTGCGGTTAGCATTGCATTTTAGAGTGACAAGTACACTGAGCTAAAGTTATACACTTTTACAGATAGGGAAGTATTAGCTCCTGCATTGATTCTGCGGTTAGCATTGCATTTTAGAGTGACAAGTACACTGAGCTAGAGGTATACACTTCTACTGATGAAGAGGTATTAACCACTGCACTTATTCTGCAGTTAGAATGCATACAACAACAGTGACAAGTACACTGAGCTAAAGTTATACACTTTTACAGATAGGGAGGTAATAGCTCCTGCATTGAGTCTGCGGTTAGCATTGCATATTAGAGTGACAAGCACACTGAGCTAGGGGCATACACTTATATGCTTATCATAAACTGATGAAGAAGTAAACCTGCAGTTAGCATTATATACAAGTGACAAGTACACTGAGTTAGAGATATACACTTCTATATTTATCATACACTGATGAAGAGGTAATAACTGCTATAGTGATTCTGCAGTTAGCATTGTATATAAAAGTGACAAGTACCTTGAGTTAGAGGTATACATTTTTAAGCTTAGCATAGATTAGTAACAAGGTATTAACTGTAACAGTGATTCTACAGTTAGCAGCATATACATCAGTGACTATTGCTCTGAGCTAAAGGCTTGCATGGCTAAACTTCTCAAACGCCGATAAGAAGGTATAATAAGAAGGTATTCCCTAATTGTTACACTGACAGCAATGACACAACAGTGACAAACAAGACTGAGCCAAAGTCTTTGCTTGTCAAGGTTGTGTCATTGCTGTCAGTGTAACACTTACATGGTTGGCTATTGACTAAAGGTAATTCTGCTTTTAATACAAGTTACATGTGCACTGAGCTGGACGTACACACTTTTAGACTTATAAATGAATAGGTATTAAAGGGACAATCCACACTTGCCCCATACCGGCTGTCAGCAGCAGCTTTTATTCCCCAGCACTTTGCATTCCCTAATGAACGTCTATAGAAATTGCTTCTTCTTCTGACTCATTTGTCAGGGCCGCCCAAAAGGAATTGAACTTATCAAGGGACCTTTACTTTCAAACATGCACGAATGAAGCATCACCTGCTGCTAAAGACAACCTGCAGAAAAGAGAGAGTTCAATGGGAGTTATTTAGTAATATAAAGCATGTTTGAATAAAAGCTGTATATAATATGCAGCTCCTGACATCCAGCATGGGGAGGGCAGAAGGCAGTCCAATTTAACCCTTTGCCTGGAATGCCCCTGTTGCAGTTATTCTGCAGTCAGCATTGAATGCAAAAGTGACTATACTGAGTATACTGAGCCAAGGATAAACCATTTTACACGATTATTGTATGTTCTTGATATCTTGATACTATTGTTGCCATTAGACAGTACAGATGGTGAAGAGGGGCCCTCGGGTGGTGAGGCTAGAATACAAAGTTTGGGCCCCTGGGACAGCATGTATTTCAACCCATTCTTGTGACAAGTAAGAATGAAAGTGTTTTATTTTCAATTGTTATCATAAATGTTTGCAAATATTTGTTTTATCGAAGCAGTTTCACTGCCTGCAATCTTTGCTATTGGAAACCATAAACCAAGTCTTTACCTCCAGATCTACAAGAATAGAGAAGTGCGCCCTGTACACACAGAACCCTGCAGCTGGACATGAGTAAGTGTGAGTGAGCTTACAAGCATCAGCCATAACAGCAGTGTTCTGTGTGTACAGGACTCATTTCACTCATCTTGCAGACCTTGGTGTACAGATTGGTGTACAGTTATAGATATGAGATAGATAGATAGATAGAGATATGGCATAAATAGATAGATATATAGATGTATAGATAGTTATACCCCTATACCCCACCTCTAAACTGCCCCCTATAGGTCTGCCACCAACTAAAACGACAATTAGAATCAATGGATTTAATTCCCCCTATACTGCCCCTTAATCCTGCCACAACCCCTTACCACCTGCTATATGTCTCCAACTCCCACCACCACTGCATTATACCTCCAATCCTGCCCCTATAGCTCAACACCCACACCCTTTATATTCCATATCACTCCCCACCGCATTTGTTATTCTCTTTTGCTTGGGCAATGCTATAAAGCCCCTTAAACCCGCCCAACCCCTTACTGTCCCCTATATGTATCTAACTCCCACCAACTGAGAAGAAGACAAGACATTGGACTATTATACCCTTACACTGCCCCTTTAGCCCCACATCCACTCCATATATTTCACATTAACCCCCACCACTTGATTTGTTATTCTCTTTTGCTTTGACAATACGAAATGTTTTTTGGACCTACCAACAAAGCTTTCTTAATTGAAATTGAATGAATAGACAGATAGATATATATGATATAGATAGATAGATAGATAGATAGATAGATAGATAGATAGATAGATAGATAGATAGATATGGGATAGAAAATAGATAGATTTGAGATAGATAGACAGATAGATAGATCTGGTATAGATCAGGAGGTTTCCAAGCATCAAGTACCACTTTCTTTTTTCCAATTTTCTCAATTACCATCTGCTGATAGCAGCAAATTAGGGTACCACTGGATAGAATCTCTTGTACCACCAGTGGCAACCATTCCATTGGTTGGGAACCCCTCTGATAAATTATAGATAGATAGCTAGATAGTTGCATATGGTATAGAGATAGATAGATAGATAGATAGATAGATAGATAGATAGATAGATAGATAGATAAATATATGCACTTATGTATACTGATTATGATAAAGTATCTCTCGTACCACTGATGGTACGCATAACATTGGTTGGGAAACTCTGGTATAAATTATATATAGATAGCTAGATAGATAAATACATGGTTGCATATGGTATAGAGATATAGACAGATATATATGGCATAGAAAGATGGCTAGATAATAGACACATCTAGTATAGAGCAGAGGTTCCCAAGCATCAAGTACAACTTTCTTTATTCCAATTTTCTCAATTACCATCTGCTGATAGCAGCAGATCAGGGTACCACCGGATAGGATCTCTATGGGTACCATTGGTTGGGAACCCTTGGTATAAATAATATATAGATAGCTAGATAGAAAAATAGATAGATAGGTGTATATGGCATAGATAGATAGACAATTGAGCACACTGTGGGTGTTACACTAACTCTGTCTGTCTGTGTGTGTCACTGTTGCAGCTAAGTTCCTGGAGCATCTGGCCGAGTACGAGGTAGTGACTCCCAAGCGAGTGAATGAGTTTGGAGAAGTTCTTCCCAGGTCCATGCATTTCAAAAGGAAAAAAAGGAGCCCAGGGGCCCAGGACACCCAGGACCTCTGGGCCAACGCCACCACTCATTACAGATTGTCAGCTTTTGGGCAGAAGTTCATCTTTAACCTGAGTGCCAATTCTGGATTTATTGCGCCAGTGTTGACGGTCAGCCTATACGGGCAGCCCCCAGCCAATGTGACCGACCACTATAATCAGGAGAGCGACTTCAACCATTGCTTCTACACTGGACATGTCAACAGCAAGCCGCAGCACACAGCCGTCATCAGCCTCTGTTCAGGAATGGTGAGCCTCCATTATTATCCTTTCATCCCCCTGCAATTACAAAGGTGACAACCTTTTGCTCAGGGGAAATTTCAAAGGACACCTGTGGTGGAAGGTATTCAGGAACAGCCAGGGCCGTATTTAGGATTCATGCTGCCCTAGGCACCTTTTGCCAACACGCCCCCCCCCCATTGTTAAAGGGGACCAAAACCTGTGGCCCACAGCCTTGGAATCTATAAGATTCCAGGGCCACTTGATCCCCCCCCCCCCCCGAGGACATCCAGATGCGGGATGCTCTGTTTTGTGAAACCCCCACAGGTTACCCAGAAACTCACCTTTTTCCCCGGGTCAACGAGGCATGCATGAGCAGCAGTAGCATCCCCACTATCCCTTTAGCAGGGAAGTGGCCACGGCAGGCATTTGTGAATGGCTGGGCATGCTCCCTGTTAGCGGGCAGCGGAGGATGTGGCTGCCAGGTGGGAGCGGAACCGAGCACACTGACTGGATGAGAGGCCGCGTGTACACAGTAGGATTGGGGTGAGTTAGATTGGGTGACCTGGGGGGTTTCACACAGTGGGGTATTCTAGATTGGGGCAAGGACCAAAACCCAGGATAGTCAGAATCCTGGGTTTTGATCCACTTTAAATGGGATCTCTAGCCATACAGACCCTGAGGTCCGTCTGTCTTCTAAGCACTGTCCTGGTGCACATCCTCCTGCCAGTCTGCCTTGCACTACCTGTTAGATGCTATTCCCTGCTGTTCACATAACCACCAGCATTCTAACAGGTCCACCTAGTGGCCTTGAACTCTGATTGGCTGTTGGTTGACATGTGAATGACAGATATAGGTAAAAAAGTGCAAGTGGTAGGTATTGGGGCTGTTGGGTCTGGGGTTGCCAGGGAAAGGGGGCAACAGAAAGTGGCAGAAGGAAAAAAATGTTGGTTTCAAGAAGAAAAAGCAGTTGGCAGAAGAAGAACACAGTGGGCACAGATCAGGGAGGGATAGTGGCAGAAAGGATAAAAAGACACAGAAGAGGGGGTAGAAATTACAAAGCGGGCACAGTGCCCATCAGGGGGCGCAGAGTAGAAGGAACGTTATTAGCATGAAAGGGAAAAAGGGGGGGATACAGGCAGCAGCAATGTGGGAACAGCTGGCTGCATAAAAATGGCAGGATGAAGGGATAAAAAGGAGGGACATAGGCAGCAGAAAGAGGCACAGTGAGCAGTGACAGGAAGGAGGAGGGAAATTGACTAGAATGAAAAAGGCAGAAATTATGAAAAAATGGCACATGAAGGAGGCTGAAAGGAGGACTTGCAGGAAGACAGTAGATATCAGGAAAGTGGGCAGCCAGAAGAGAGCACAGCAGGCAGCAAAATGTCTACAATCATGACACAAGCAGATACAGGCTCCATCACATTATTGAACAGACTTACTGAGCAGCTATGAGAAGCTTCATCCCCTGCGCTGCCTTCCTGATATTTCAAAGCCCGGGAGACACAGCAGATGATGACGTCATGCTAGTAATGACGTGGGAGGGGCGGGTTACTCCAGCTAGATACATGCAAATTAGGCAGGAACGGGTGAGGGTGAGAACACACAGAACCTCCTCTGATCAGCCTGCCGTCACCCACGTTCAGAGCAGCCTCCAGGCACTGAAGGTTCTTCTGCTAGTGTCCCCAGAGAGGTGCTGCAGCCTGGCTGGCCAGTGTCACCTTTAGTTCGGATCTTTGTAGTTGTGCTGTGTAGAGGAGAAGCAGCCCGGGAGGTCAGCCATGTTCCTGTAAAGGCTGAGTCAGGGAGGGGCCATGTAAAGAAGCTTCCATCTGTCTATACAGTACATCAGTCCAGCTCCACTGTGCGTCCTCAATAGATACTGGGTCATACCATGTGCGGTACTCAGGGAAAAGAAAATCAACAACCACAAACTGTAAAAATTGTACAAAAAAAACACAAAACAGCAGTGTCCGTGTCATGCTGCTGGGGTCCCATACCAATACTAGTGCAATGCAAATGCTGAAAGCAAACTTTTTTAATGCCCCTGCTGCCGCTCCCCCTCCCCTGCACACTCTGGCCGCCCGAGGCCGGTGCCTAGGTGTGCCTAATGTTAAATACGGGCCTGGGAACAGCCTTTGCTACTCTAAGATTTCAAATGTAAATATCTACCTTAACTGAGGACTGTGCTGATCCAGCATTCAGCTGATAACAGACCGCTGGTTCGAGAATTGAGCTGAAGAACATATTTCTTATCAGCTGTCTTCAATAACACAAGCTCCGCCTCTGGCTCCAGTACACTCCCCTCCCTCTAAATAATCAAGGTCTGGGAGAGCTCCTATGCCCACAACCAGCAAGGCATCCTGCCCAGTCATCAGAGGGGGGCAAGAGCATGCCGTAGCAGGTCTGGGCAGTGTGCATTGCTGATAACTTATAAGAAGTAGTCATCCTCTTATCAGCACAGTTCTGGATCAGCAAGGTTGAGGTCATAGGGATAAAATATATATTATTCGGCTAAATATAGGCTTTAATTTTTGATCAAGTAGAGTAAGGGGGGTATTCCTATGCTTTTGTTGCTGACTTTGACCCCAGACTCACTTCCACATAAATCAAAACCCTTCCCCTCTGTACTCGAAGGTGATCAATGTCAGCAAAAAGTGGCAGGTCTGAGCAGCCTGACAGTGAAGGGGGTGCATTTGTCTCCAAAGCCTACAAGGACAGTGCCGTGTTAAATCACAAGCCCATCATACATTTCAATTTTTAATTTGGCTCCTGTCACCTCCCTTCTCCTGGGGCAATTTTTATTAAACACCCATGAAAATAGAGGAACAACACCTCAGAATTTTACTCTCCCAGGTGATGGGTGATGTTCCTCTCAGACGGGACATTCCCTGCTGTGTGTATCCCCATGGACTGCTATACCTACATTGCAGGCATGGGGCTCTCAGCCAATCACTTGGTTTTGCTAAGCTCCATTTGGCTTGCCGAGCCGAGCGTGCCACTGGCCCCATCCTCGCTCACCTCTATCTGTGGGCATACCCTCTATATGGTACGCGCCCCAGAGAGGGCTCTGGGAAAAGGTAGAGAGCAGGCCTCCCGAGGGGATTCACAAATCGGGTTTCCCTGGGTGCGGGACTTGGACTGAGACTTAAACAACCCTGATGTTTCTCTTTGAAGTGGACCAAAACCCAGGGCCACTTGATTCCCTCCCCCCGAGGCATCCAGAATCGGGATCCCTGCCATACCATATGTAAATGGTTGGTGCAGGCACGATCCCTGTTAGATGGTAGCAAGGATGCTAGAGTGCTCTAGAGTGCTTGGGAGAGCTTATCGGCTCATCTGCGTTCGGCTGGACTTAGCTCCTTAGACGAGCCTAGCCAAGTTTGCGTCAGTAGGACCGTGTGAAGGTAAGTTAGCTTGGGTAACTAGGGGGGTTTCACACAGTGGGGCATACTGGATCATCAAAAGTCTACTTTAAAAGGTACCTAGGAAGCCAAATTAGGCATGGAACTTTGTATGGCCGCTGCATGAAGCATGTCTCCTGCTCTAGGAGATGCAGATACCACATGGATGCAAAGGTGTCTCCTGTCCCCTAGCAGATGGAGCTTTTTAGGAAAATGTGAGTAACTTTCTGAATTTAGTGCCCATGTGAACCAAAACTCTGACCTTTATTGGACCTACAATACAACATAAAATTGGGACAGGTTTAATTCTCTAGTCCAATACAGCTACCCATGGCCCTAAAATAGGGAGATGCTCACCCAACCCCTGCAGTGGAGGATCTGGAAACCTCGGCACATACCTTCAAAATGAGAAGCTAGTAACTGCAATGTGTGCAATGTTTTCAGGATGCCCCAGATGGAGGAAATCAGGCAGCCCTGGAATCTATGAATCTATATGCTGACCTTGGGTTTTGGTCCACTTTAAGAAACTACAAGACCCAAAATGCCTTACAGCCCAGCATACATACAGCTTCTGATTGGCACATTGGTGCTTGTAGTTCCACCCCAAGGCCCACTGCCATGCAATCCCCTGTGGCTCATCTATTTTCACCCAAGGTGAGCTAGCAGGGGTGGGACATGGCTTTGGTTAAACTTGTTATGATTATAAAGCACCATCATCCTCAGTGGTATGAAGCTATGAGTTCCAGTGAAAGGAACACATGGTAGTTAGCTATTTGTGTAGTGCTAAGGCTCCATCATGGACAAGAAAGAGCGTGGAAGTGGCAGCATGCTGGCACAGGATGGGGGAGGGAAGGAGTTACAGGCTGGTGGGCGAGCTGAGATGACCTTTGGATAGATGCTAAATAACGTGCAAAGAAGTGCTTAGAGATTATCCGAGACCTTACCAGGACTGAGCTGTGTCTGTGTAACAGAGAAGTGCATGAGAAAAGTCATACTAACCTGATGCATACCTCCCAAGTGTCCCTGGTTTGGAGGGACTGTCCCTCTTTTGAGTCTTTGTCCCCCTGTCCCTCATTGTTCTCCTTTGCTCCTCATTGAGGTTTAACATGCAGATCTGCATCAATAAATGATTCATTTTAACTGTTACAACCTATCTCCTATTCATTCCTCAATGAGGGTGTGTGGCCTAATTTAACATATTTCCCTCTTTCCCACCCTGAAAAGTTGGTAGGTATGCTGATATGGTTACATATCAGGTCACACTAATATGAGGCAATAGGCCTGGCTTCATCACAGGTGATAGCTGTAACTCACAGCAGAGCTTTTTTCACTCACAGGAGATCTTATCTAGCTTGCAGGTGATCTTTTTTTAACGTTCAGAAAAAATGTATAGCTCAAGAGAGTAAACACTGTCCTAACTTATAGCTGATCTTTCTAGCTTGAAAAAGGAGATCTTTCTATTATGCTGAGGATACTTGCAGTCAGGGCCAGATTATGAGGAGGGCGCAAGGGGCACGCACCCCCGGGGCCTCCATCTCTTGCCCTGCAAAATGGGCCTCCACCAACCTTTGAGTTATGGTCTGGTCCAGGAGGCTTTTCAGTCTTTGGTCTCTATGGCCAGCCATAAAGCTATTGGCAGCAGTGGGGGCCCCCACGCATGCCTTTTTTAGCAAACCTGCAGCTAAAGCCAGGATAGAGCGTCTAGAGCAATGCTACAGTGATGGGAGCTGTAAATCAGCGCCCACGTACTGCACCTAAGCCAGCCGCTGGCAGCTCAATGCAGGATGGATGAGAGGGCTGTGCATGCACCGTAGGAAGGGTGAGTGTGATCGGGCGACCTGGGGGATTTCACACAGCGGAGGACTGAAACCTAGGATAGTCAAAATCCTGGGTTTTGGTCCACTTTAATATTGTGGGAGAATTTTGAACTCACAGAAGATCTTTACAGCTACTCACCAGAGTTTTGCACCTCAGTGGATATAGTTCTAGCTCAATAAAGATATGTTTAACTCAGAGAAACCCTTTCAAACTTGCAGATGTTTTCTAACTCTCAAGAGACTGTTCTAACTCATAAGAGATCTTTCTAACGAAGAGATCTTACTCACAGAAGATCTTTATAGCTAAAAGGTGGTTTTTCAAACTCGCATGAGATCTATATAGCTGAAAGGTGGGCTTTCTAACTCACATGACACCTTTAGAGCTGAAAGGTGGCCTTTCTAACTCACATGAGATATTTATAGCTGAAAGGTGGCCTTTCTAACTCACATGAGATATTTATAGCTGAAAGGTGGTCTTTCTAACTCACATGACACCTTTAGAGCGGAAAGGTGGCCTTTCTAACTCACATAAGATCTCTTTAGCTGAAATTTGGTCTTTCTTACTTACATGAGATCTTCATAGCTGAAAGCTGGTCTTTCTAACTCACATAAGATCTCTTTAGCTGAAAGGTGGTCTATCTAACTCACCTAAGATCTCTTTAGCTGAAAGGTGGTCTATCTAACTCACATAAGATCTCTTTAGCTGAAAGCTGGTCTATCTAACTCACCTAAGATCTTTTTAGCTGAAATGTGGTCTTTCTAACTCACATGAGATCTTTTTAGCTGAAAGGTGGCCTTTCTTACTCACATGAGATCTTTTTAGCTGAAAGGTGGCCTTTCTTACTCACATGAGATCTTTTTAGCTGAAAGGTGGCCTTTCTTACTCACATGAGATCTTTTTAGCTGAAAGGTGGCCTTTCTAACTCACATGAGATCTTTTTAGCTGAAAGGTGGCCTTTCTTACTCACATGAGATCTTTTTAGCTGAAATTTGGTCTTTCTTACTTACATGAGATCTTCATAGCTGAAAGGTGGTCTTTCTAACTCACATAAGATCTCTTTAGCTGAAATTTGGTCTTTCTTACTTACATGAGATCTTCATAGCTGAAAGGTGGTCTTTCTAACTCACATAAGATCTCTTTAGCTGAAAGGTGGCCTATCTAACTCACCTAAGATCTTTTTAGCTGAAATGTGGTCTTTCTAACTCACATGAGATCTTTTTAGCTGAAAGGTGGCCTTTCTTACTCACATGAGATCTTTTTAGCTGAAAGGTGGTCTATCTAACTCACATAAGATCTCTTTAGCTGGAAGACGGTCCTTCTAACTCACTTGAGATCTGTATAGCTGAAAGGTGGCCTTTCTTACTCACACGAGATCTTTTTAGCTGAAAGGTGGCCTTTCTTACTCACATGAGATCTTTTTAGCTGAAAGGTGGCCTTTCTTACTCACTTGAGATCTGTATAGCTGAAAGGTGATCTTTCTAACTCACCTAAGATCTCTTTAGCTGAAATGTGGTCTTTCTTACTCACATGAGATCTTTTTAGCTGAAAGGTGGCCTTTCTTACTCACTTGAGATCTGTATAGCTGAAAGGTGATCTTTCTAACTCACCTAAGATCTCTTTAGCTGAAATGTTGTCTTTCTAACTCACATGAGATCTTTTTATCTGAAAGGTGGCCTTTCTTACTCACATGAGATCTTTTTAGCTGAAATGTGGTCTTTCTTACTCACATGAGATCTTTTTAGCTGAAAGGTGATCTTTCTAACTCACATAAGATCTCTTTAGCTGAAATGTTGTCTTTCTAAGCTCTTTGTATCTTGTAGGAGATCTTTTATAACTTGCAGGATATCTTTTTACCTTCCAAAAGAGCATTAGGTCTAAAAGATGATCTTTCCAATGGCTCGTTTACGCAGAGTGATTATCGAGAGCGAAATTGCTAAAGAAACCATATTTTAACGATAACTGCTTCTGCGATCAAATGATAAATGAGAATTGGTTGTTCATTTTGGCTGACCAAAGATTTCTCGTTCACCACTTGATGCTTGGAATGTGGAAACAGAGGTCACCCACAAAAGGTGCTTTTTAGCTATGAGTACAAGCGACATGAGCAAATGCTGGTTGGGTTGGGAAGTTACAGATAAATCTGGCTGTGGGTCTTTTGTGATGCAGTTACACAGGGCCACAGGTTGGGAACTGATACGGATAAATCTGGCTGTGGGTCTTTTGTGATGCAGTGACAATGGGCCACATATTGGGTTATGAAGTGATATAGATAAATCTGGCTGTGAGTCTTCTGTGATGCAGTTACATTGGGCTGCAGGTTGTGCTGTGATACAGATTCATCTGGTTGCGGCTCTTATGTGATGTAGATCAGAGCTGCAGGTTGTGTAATAATCTGGCTATGTGATATTCCCTTACATCCTGGCGAAACCCATCACAGGTGTTTCCTGTTATCTAGTGACACCCATAGCACCCCAGCATAATCCTGAGAGAGATAGCTGCTATCTATCTTCGTGGCCAATCAATAGCATATTATCTATATAGTTCAAGTCAGTGTCTGCTATCCAAGAGGTTCTGCACTAGCATAAATGTTGCCGGTCAGTGTTGTGATAACGTCACTGACAGCATGTTGTGTAATTGGTCGCTGCGTAGTAATGCTTACCAGGAGCTCCAGGGATTTCCTTTACAATTACACCTCAGTGACGTCCAAAGTTTTCAACAGAACCAGAAACATCAATATTGCCCTGAGAAACATTATTTCCATGATTTCCTCGGAGCGAAGGAACCCAGTGTGGCTCCCAGTCTGTCTCCATCCACGGCTCTGTTGTTACTGCTTTAGAAGGTGGAGTTTTTCTTTTAAAGGGCCCTTGTTACCAAAAACAGGAAAGGGTTATTTGCTATGAAGGGTTGACAATAAACAGCAAAATTGGAACCATTAAGCGGCTAGAATATAAAGAGACCAGTGGCACCCTGGGCAACCAAATATTTACATATTCCCCTATACACACTTACTATTTCAATATTGTTCATTCAATTTGATGTTGATACATTTTCCTGTCCTGTCTTTCTACCAAAGATTTTTTCACTTTGTTTCGCTTGCCTTGTTAATTTTAATTAACTGTTGTGTTTCATGGATTATCCCACTTCCTCAAACGCCTAAACATTTCCATTATATATTATAGCATACTTCAATCTTGGCACAGATGTTAACCTTGATACTACTTACAGTTGCAGATATGCAGGTATACACCCTGACATTAGGCACCTTTTTATTATAGTGTAAGTTGATGTAATGTTTTAAGGGAAATGAATATATCAGCGTAAATAGTTCCTCAGATTTATGTTAATGAATGAGTAATCATGCTATTAAAAAGATATATATTATTATCACAAATAATCTATATCAAAGAACATGATGTTGTGAAATGAGTAGGGCCTTGTCCCGTTTTTCATACTTATTTTTACATTAGAAGGTTTTATTATATTTTTCTGAAGATTAAATTGAAAATGATTAATAATTAACTGTTTTAACTACTCACTCACTGGTAATAATTTAGGACAGCGTTAATTGAAGTAGCAGTGCAGTAAGCTAAAGCAGCGTACAATACTTATTACAGTGTTAATAGTGGTGGGCAGTTTTTGGATGCCTGTCCAATTGTAAGGGAGTATATTGTTATACCTGCATGTATACTATGTAATCAACAAACTGTAAGTAATATCAAGAACGTTTGTCCCTGGGTAGTTTTAATGGAAATGTTAATAATATATTTAGGCTTCTGAAGAAATCAATCAGACAATAAAGAGGGGCTGAAAGCACTGCCCCTGGACCAGTTTAACCCGCAGGACTAAAAGGGTTTGATCCTGCATGCTAATAGGTAAATGAGGTTTGTTATGTTGAATTGCCTGGACTGTCCCTTTAAAGTAATTTTTGACTTTAGGTCCAATTTAAGGATTTTAACAGATATTAGGTATTTCATATGTTGACCACAAATTGTATTGATTATAGTTTGATTAGACGATATAGTCAGGGATCTTATATGATAATGCTTTGTTTATATGGTGATTATACAATCAAATTGTAAGGTGTGTTAAAGCGGACCTTCAGTGTCATTTAATGAAAAGCCCAAAGTCTTAAAAAATGCATCTAGAATTATTATAATTAACATTTTTAACCACTTACTTTTTATTATTTTCCCCACTGGCCTGCAACTCTGTTCAGCACTCTAGGATACGGGTGGCGCCATCTTGCCTCAGAAGCATCACATACTGAGGAGAGGGGTCATAGCTGTGTTTTGCACAAACAGAGCAGAGCTGGGGTCAGGAAAAGGTCAGAAGTCCCAGAATGCAGAGCCTGTTTGCAGGCAGCCTAAAACTCCATGGGCCACCATCTTGAATGTTTAAAGGCTAAGAAAATGCAGTAGATGGAGAAAGAACTGTATGTACAGTGTGGGGAAACATGTAAGATATATTCTTATTCAGGGTGAAGGTCCGGTTTAAGTATTTTTGTAAGGATTTACTAACCTTTTGTCTAACACAGCTGATCTGTCCTTCTTCAGCTAAAGTGATTGATAACCCAGTTACAAAAACAAAGGCGGACTTACGTTTTGGTGCGTGCAGCTGATAAGTCCGACTTCTGTCCTCCTCGGTTAGGCAGCAACACACTTGAACGCATCCCGCACTGCCCAGGGCCTGAAAGGCAGTAGACAGTGCTTCCATGTCCAGCTTGCGTCCCCTCACCATCAGTTACAGGAGCGCTACCTACAATGAAAGTCTTCTGCACACCTCTTCTAATGAAATCAATCAAAAGGGCGTGGCATCGCTCCTGTAACTGATGGGGGGCCCGGCACAGCTTCATTTCCCACTGCTGTTTGGGTCCCTGGGTGGAGTAGGATGCGATCCAGTGATCAGAGTTGCTGAGCGCTGGAGTTGGACCAACAAAAGTTGAGTACCCCATTGGTTTATTTACATGGGTGGTCAATCCCTTGATGTGGTGCTTAGGATGGAGGACTGCCTCCCGCCTCAGTCACATGTCTGCAACACGCCAACTGCATTCACTGCAATGGGGGGGCATATTTGGCCTCGGCAACCTGTGGAACCTTTGGGATACAGCACATCTTATTTAACCAGAGTAGAATGGATTAGCTGTAGCCTGCGGTGACACAAGGTGAGTAAGATTTATGTTATTTGTCTGAACAGACCCTTTAAATTTTTTCTGTGCTTAGCAGAAATCAGGGGATATACCGGAATTTACCAGATGCCACACTGGCCATTCCAGCATTGTGTTTGGCTGGATATGAGTTGATGCAGGATTCCCTTTTAGATGAAATGCCTCCATTCACTGGTCTTTCTGCATCTTCAGCGTTCTGCAGGTCAGTGCTGTGGGGTGTGCTGGCAAGTTTCTGTTTAGGAAATTGTGAAGGCTCTCATTCGGCCAATGAAAATCACACCCGATTGTGTCATAAAGGGCAGCCAAGGATTTTTACATGGTTGTGGGCCGGAGACACTGACCTCTAAGCCAAGAGCAGCCTCCAAGTTCCCATTAACAGCCTAGGCAATGTTTAGAAATGATAAAAGTCAGGTTTAGGGGAGATGAAAGGGCTTTGTAAATGAAATGCCTTATCTTCATTTTCCTGGCTGTGCGGGCAAGTCTTTTCATGTGATTGTTAAAGTCAAGGCAACAAGTGAAATTAGTCAGTGATCTAATAATGCCCTCCAGAGAAACAGTACAACCATTCTACGGAAAGAAACAGCACTGTATAAAAATGCTATAAATACCATGGATGGATGGATACCAGAAGTCTTCCTTTTTTCCAAATGAGACAAACTTTCCTATATTTTTGAGAAAATATGATAAATATTAAAAAAGGTTTTTAAAGTACTTTACCTTCCACTCCATCCCTGCTTCCCTCCTTGCCTGCCTCTCCCCATACGTGGTATAGGTGTACATTGGACCACTTACCAGTTTACAAACTGTAAGAAAAAAAAAAAAAGGAATCCTATTTCACAGTTCTCCTCCTTCTGTTCCCACCAGGCGCAGTCATCTCTTCAGGTCCACCAAATCGGAGGTTCTGTTGGCATCTGTAGTGAAGGGTGACACAGGTTCCTCCTATTCCTGCCCTGGCATCCCAATTAGCTGGTGACATAATGCCGGGGAAGGAACCTTCTATACCACAGAGGTGTAGCCTTTGTGGAATCCCCCCTTGTGACTACTGGAGGGGAATCTCTCTTCATGTCCCCCCCCCCTCCAGTGACATCATCAGTCAAACGGGGAGGGGGCATTCCACAAAGGCTCATTACAGGTACCAATGGAGAGGCTGCAACAGCCACTCCCTGACATCAGAAGAAAAGCTTCTGCCAGACCAGGAGGGGGTCCCTGACCTGGAGGAACTGAGGAGAGGATGCTGCCTGGCAGGGGACAGGAAGAGGAATACAGTGAAAACTTTTTTACAGCTTGTAAACTGTTAAGGAGTCCAGGGGACCCCTATGCCAGTTCACATGTAGTGGTGGCCAGCTTGCAACCTGCTGTGTTATCCAGGAGCCATGGGTGGGAAACGAGAAAACTAAGTCACTACACACCCCCAACCATCAAATTTACTCACTCAGGTTAAGGCTGGATCACGGTTGGCTGTAGAATAAAGAACCACTCCAGACACAGTTCCTTTTTATAGGGTGCCCTTCTTTATTAAGGCAGTAAATCAGTGCAGCTTCCTCCATGGCATGTCACAGGGGTCCCACTGTGGGACTCCCCTCTAGGAATTTTCAGCCGGAAACGTCAGTCCTCCCTCAAGTGTTTCTGCGCAGGTGTGTGGGGGGTTCTGACATCCAGTATCATCCATGGAGACATAGTGAATAGTGATCCCGGGTGCCTTCCTACGCCCCACAACTTAGAGGTCCCCAGTCAGCACTTCTTCCCCCCTCACCCTCTAGGGGGGCACCGGACTCCGTGCGTCTGCCTGCCAAAAATTGGCCCACCATACACATGGTCTCTGGCCACTGCTCCATAAAGGCTGACATCTGGTCCGTCATCTCCACCAGCAACTCCCTGATCAAGCACCTTACAGTAGGTGCTCCATACAGCTTGTGCATTACATTGTTAGGCTCTATCTGGGACTCTATTTCCATGTCCAACTCTACTCAACACTTCCTGGGTCTTCCACATTATAACCCCAGAGACCAATAGCAAGAGACGGTGGGGTGTAACTTGTGATAAGCTAACTATTTGTCCCTTAGTTGTCAGAAAGGCACCTATTCTGTTTCCCATGATCAGGGGTTCGCTTAACCCCAGGGACCCTTCCTAAACAGGCATGGGGCCTGAATCTGGGATGGGGCAAATGGAACCAAACTGGCAAGATCCAGGTTGAATCTATTTAGGCCTGAATCCAAAGCCCATCACCATTTCTTATCTCATCTCACAATGCATGCATGAGCTCTCTTTCAATCAGGGTTCTTTTTCGTGCATATTAACGAGCGGCAAAGAAAGAATTGAAGCCCATTTAGCCAAGCTCTAGAGTCTAAAATACTCTAGGGCCAAGTGATTTTCTGTCCTGCTATGTTCATGATCTTGGGCACATTTGGGCAGTCAGAAAAGCCTGTTGTAGGGCAGTAGCCTACCCCTCTCCCTCCTGTGTTGCAGACACCTCACTATTGCATACATGTCCACATCAGCAGTTGGTGATGTGTCAGCAGTACAATGTTTCACAGCATCATATCTTCCCAAGCTTTCTGACATCCCTGGCATTATCCATCATCCACCTCCCTACCATGCAAATGAAAATGTCACAAAGCCGCATGCCTCAGTTATGAGGAGGCCGATGGAAAGGTCAGCTCCTTCTTATCCTGTGTTAAACAGCTGCTGACACGGCCATAGCTACAGTATAGTACAGTGCCAACATCTACAAATCTCATTGTCTGCTAAGTCTTCAGAACTTAAGACAAATAGCAGGTTTTGCTTTAAAAAAGAAAGAAAAAGGGGAAATAAAGAGACAAAAGGAAAAAAATAAAGACAGGGGGCAAGGGGCAGGAAGGAAAGGAAAAAAATCAAATACAGAAAGGAAAGAGGAGAAAGAAAGAGGCAAAGGAAAGAAGATAAGAGAAAATAAGGAACAAGGGAAGGAAAGAAGAGAAGAATCAACAAAAGAAAGGAAAGAAGTTAAGGAAAAAAGGGAGGGCGATAAAGAAAGAGAGAAAAGAAGCAAGAAAGAGAGGAAGTGCAAAGAAACAAAGGAAGAGAAAGATATAGTTATGTTGGCCACACATGAGATAGGTGGGTGAACACAGTACTGTAAGCCATTACTTTTACATTACTTTTCCTTATATCGTATATTGTATCGTATATTTTTCACCCTATAAGTTGCACTATTTTTCCCCAAAAGTTGGGGGGAGATGTCGGTGCGAAAAAGTAAAAAAGTATACTTACTCTCACGCTCTGCTCTGGCTTTCGGCCCTGCCACTGCCTCTTGGCACAGCGTGTGCTGACAGCTGAGTGTTTGTGTCAGCACGCTCCAGCCGCAAGCAGTGGTGGCACCGCAAGCCATAGCAGGGACAGACAGCATCTCCGTCTGGCATCCAGGCTCCGCCACTGCCTCTCAGTCGGCACGTGCTGACATAAACACCTGAGAGGCAGTGGTGGTGCTGGAAGTCAGAGCAGGGACAGACATCATTCCTGCTCTGCCCCTTTCGCCGCCATCGACTCTTGGGCTGGCATAGACAGCGTCCCCGCTCTGGCTTCCAACTCCACTGCCTCTGGGTCAATGCGGGCTAACACAAACACCTGAGAGGGAGTGGCCACGGCAGGAGCCAGAGCGCGGACAGCATTCATGTAAGTATACCTTTTTTTCTTGGGGGTTGGGGGGAATGCCACACTGCCTATGGGGATGGGGGTGGGGATGCCACACTGTCTATAAGGAATGGGAGGGAGAGAATGCCACACTGCCTATGGGGAATAGGAGGGGGGAAATGCCACACTGCCTATATGGGGAATGGGATGGGGGAATGCCACACTGCCTATATGGGGAATGGGATGGAGGAATGCCACACTGCCTATATGGGGAATGGGATGGGGGAATGTCACACTGCCTATATGGGGAATGGGATGGGGGAATGCCACACTGCCTATATGGGGAATGGGATGGGGGAATGCCACACTGCCTATATGGGGAATGGGATGAGGGACTGCCGCACTGCCTATATGGGGAATGGGATGGGGGAATGTCACACTGCCTATATGGGGAATGGGATGGGGGAATGCCACACTGCCTATATGGGAATGGGAGGGGGGCATGTCACACTGCCTATATGGGGAATGGGATGGGGGAATGCCACACTGCCTATATGGGGAATGGGATGAGGGACTGCCGCACTGCCTATATGGGGAATGGGATGGGGGAATGCCACACTGCCTATATGGGAATGGGAGGGGGGCATGTCACACTGCCTATATGGGGAATGGGATGGGGGAATGCCACACTGCCTATATGGGGAATGGGATGAGGGACTGCCGCACTGCCTATATGGGGAATGGGATGGGGGAATGTCACACTGCCTATATGGGGAATGGGATGGGGGAATGCCACACTGCCTATATGGGAATGGGAGGGGGGCATGTCACACTGCCTATATGGGGAATGGGATGGGGGAATGCCACACTGCCTATATGGGGAATGGGATGGGGGCATGCCACATTGCCTGTAAAGGGGTGTTTTAGCACAACATTTGGTTTATTATTATTATATATATTTTTTATTTTCCTCCTCCATATCCTAGGTGCGTCTTATGGGCAGGCACATTTGATAGGGCGAAAAATACAGTGTGTGTGTGTGTGTGTGTGTGTGTGTGTGTGTTTATTAACAGTCTAGCCCTCAGCTCAGTTTATAAAGCCCTGTGATCTATCTATCTCCTTACAAATATTTTATACCAGTGTATATTTTGTACTGCAGGAGTGGAAAAGGCCATAGAACTTTTGAGAGAGTTAAAATCTCTGCTTAACCCAATTACCCATTTCCGGAATGCAGATAATTTGTCTAGGGTGTGATAGAGAACCTGGTCTTGGTTTGGTCAATATATATTGGCTAATGTACAATTTTCCCCATATAATTATCCCAGTAATCAAAGCAGCGGCTGTTTTTTATCCAGGGGTTCTGCTTTCAATTTAATTTGGCATTTTTCCTTGATTAAGAGGCCTGCCCTGTAAGTTTTTTTTTTTCTATAAATGATAGAACTTAAGAAAAATTATCCAAATTCTTTGAATATTTGGTTGTAATTTTTTTTTTGAGTATCCGGTACGAAGGCAAAGGTAGATCCTTATTTCATTTTTAATTCTTTAATTATTCATTCACTTATTATAAATGATCCCCTGACATTTATTAAATTCAAAATTCATAGCAAATATGCACAACCTTTTTAAGCATTAATCTATTTGCCACCTTAGTATAGAAAAAGGCAAACATTGGGGTCATGCTAATTACTGTATATAAGAAGCACCTGTCCATAAGACACACCTAGGATTTGGAGGAGGAAAATAAGAAAAAAAATATTTTAAACCAAAAACACACCATTTCAGACAGTGTGGCATTCCCCCTATTCTATTTTTCATGGGCAATGTGGCATTCTCCTCTCCTATTCCCACAGGCAGTGTGGCATGCCCCATCCCATTCCCATAGGCCATGTGGGATGCCCCCATTCCATAGGCAGTGTGGCATGCCCCCATCCCATTCCCCATATAGGTTGTGTGGCATTCCCTCTCCTATTCCCATAGGCTGTGTGGGATACCCCAATGGCATAGGCAGTGTGACATTCCCCCATCCCATTCCCTATATAGGTAGTGTGGCTTTTTCCTCCATTCCCCATATAGGCAGTGTGGCTTTTTCCTCCATTCCCCCATCCCATTCCCCATATAGGCAGTGTGGCATTCCCCCATCCCATTCCCCATATAGGCAGTGTGGCATTCCCCCATCCCATTCCCCATATAGGCAGTGTGGCATTCCCCCATCCCATTCCCCATATAGGCAGTGTGGCATTCCCCCATCCCATTCCCCATATAGGCAGTGTGGCATTCCCCCATCCCATTCCCCATATAGGCAGTGTGACATTCCCCCATCCCATTCCCCATATAGGCAGTGTGACATTCCCCCATCCCATTCCCCATATAAGCAGTGTGGCATTCCCTCCTCCCATTCCCCATATAGGCAGTGTGGCATTTCCCCCTCCCATTCCCCATATAGGCAGTGTGACATTCCCCCCTCCCATTCCCCATATAAGCAGTGTGGAATTCCACCACCCATTCCCCATATAGGCAGTGTGGCATTACCCCACCCACATGAGGCGGTTTTGGTTTGGTCCTCTAATATTTAATGCTTAAAATGTCATTTCTGGAGTGGTCAAAGCTCCTCACAACACATTTCGGGTTAGCGTCATGTCATGATCCAGTTTATGAGTTACATGAATGAAGGGGAAAAACTCCTTCCTCTCGAATAGTGTCATTAGGAGTCTGTATAGGCGCAACTTCTCCAGAGAGGCTGGCAGTCAACTGTGAACTATTGTATTCTGTGTGTATGTGTGTGTGTCTGTGTGGTCTGTCCCAGTGGTGGCGACAAACGGGGGAGGGGAGATGGCACACAGGCTGTAATGGGGCATGCTACCCACTGGCTTTAATGGGGCATGCTACCTACTGACTGTAATGGGGCATGCTGACCACTGGCTGTATTAGGGCATGCTACCCACTGGCTGTAATGGGGCATGCTGCCCATTGGCTGTAATGGGGCATGCTACCCACTGGCTGTATTAGGGCATGCTACCCACTGGCTGTAATGGGGCATGCTGCCCATTGGCTGTAATGGGGCATGCTACCCACTGGCTGTAATGGGGCATGCTGCCTACTGACTGTATTGGGGCATGTTGCCCTCTACTTGTAATAGGGGATGCCACACAGTGCTTGTAATGTGTGATGTCGCACACTGCCTTTAATCTGGGATGATGCTCACTTCCTGTAATGGGGACTTTGTAATGGGGTGATTAGGGGGATTCTGCACACTGTCTGTAATGGGGTGATTGGGAGAAGGTATCTTCCACACCATTTGGTTCAGAAATTTTCCACCTCCAAATCCTTGGTGCGTCCTATGGGAAGGCATGGGGGCAGCATGCCCCATTATAGTCTTATAGTGCAAAAAGTATGGTAAGTATTACTTAGTTTTGTTCATGGAATCTGTGAGGTGAAACTCTATCCACTGCTTAATATTTGAGAGGGTTGGGGGAGCATATGCTCATACCTAATTCTTGAGTTCTGAGGTGCTGGTTACACTTTGTCCAAGGGCAGACCTGCCATAGGAAGACCCGGGACAATGCCCGGTGGGCCATACTGCTTCGGGGGCAGTTGGGCTACTGCTTTTAACACCTTCATTCAATCCCCCTAAGTCTCCCTCTAAATCCCCTGTACCCAGCCCCACTGTACTCACAAGCCATGGGACCCCAGCCCCTAATGCTATAGCCCCAGCATCATGGTTGTGGCCCTCAGCAAGGATGCCCCAGGCCCTGAAATCCAGGCCTGATTTTTGGCCCCAGTCCAACACTGAATCTGTCTATAATTATTTAGGATCAGAGAGTTACTTGCTCTAAGCCTGTTAAAGATACTCACTAAGACTCTATTGCCCAATGGTCCACATAAAACCTGAGCCATCCCCGACATAAAATGAGCATCACTAAAAGGAAAAAGAAAAAAGGCTCGGTCAGTCAGTCAGCATTTGGTTTTGTGTAAACAGTAGGTAACTGGTTTGCTTACACAACTGCTCCAATTTTCTATACTTATTATGGATCTTCATAAATATAGGCAGCTATGTTATTGTTGGTTCCAGATATTGACCAACTTGAAATAGCCTGTGTTTCAGCTCCAGGTTTATGTGGCCCCTGGACAAGATTCTCAGTAGGCCACTGTGTGGTGTGTCAGGCCACATGCCACTGCACATCATGTCACGCTTCAGCTCCACTGTCACCAAATAGTCATTTTCAGCCATTGGTTTGTACTACTTCTCCGCTGCCACCAATTATACAGTATTCTTTGTCACCTCCTCTGCTGATGTTCAGGGATGGTGTCAGCACCCGGCAAGGCGGGGCCTCCAAGGATGGTCCACTGACAAGGCCAGACTTTGGGGTGTGCGATGGCGCTTGACTGGCGGTGGACTGGGAGGGCACTGCCACAGTTGGTGCCCACATATCTTCGAATGGCAGGGTTCCACACAACAGGGCATCTCGATTTAGATTACAGGGAAGGAAGTGCTGGGTTTTGTTCTGCTTTTAAGTTGCCCACCCCAGCTGATTTCCTATCCCTGGAGCATCCCAATCTGTGATACCCTACTGTGTGAAACCCTCTGGGATCTCTGGCATACCCACTATGCAAGCAATTCCACCCCTGGGTTTTGGTCTGCTTTACAGGGGCATCTCAATTTGGGATGCCCCTGTTTGTGAAAGAACCCCCCTGGTTTGGCCGGTAACTTAAACCGGTGATCCCACAGTGCATTTACCAGTTCGAGGAAAGTAATGAATAAAGGGGGGAGGGGGGGGTCACAAACAGGAGCACACAAAATCAGGAGACTTTAGATTTCTTTAGACTTCGAGATCAGGTTTAAAGTGGTTCAAAATAGGATGATCCTTAGGGGGCATCCAGATTTGGGACGTCCCTCAGTAATGTGATGCGACTTTTCACCACAAAGGGGCCCACTGAGACCATGGTGCCCGAGGGCCCACATACACCTGGAGCCGGCCATGCTGATGTTGATCTTCTTCTGGTCCTTGTTGCCTTCTCTACTGCTGCTAATCACACGCCAGTCCTCCCTGCTGAAGTGTCCAACATTGCAGCCAATTGTCCTTTGGTACTCACCACCTTCTACAATGCCACTGATGGGTCCAATAATTTTGCATATTCTCCTCTGCTGTCACCATTAGCACTCAATTCCTCACCACCTACTCTATTGCCACTAATCATCCTTTGGTCCTAAGGCCAGTCGTGAGCTGGTGGGGGTAAAAACGGATTCCCAATACAGAATCATCCTGCAGGCAGGCCCCATCACTTGCCCTGTATGCCCAGTGCACTGCACCACCTCAAGCACTTTAATATGCTGTATCTCAGGCAGGTTGCAAAGGGAGAGTTCAAACTTTGTTTAACTTTTTCAGAACCAAGCTCCAATTTAAACTGAAGTATTTAAATCATCTTTCATTCACAGCTAGGGATGAGCAAACCCACTATAGTTCAAGTTCCGCAAGCTCAGCCAACTTAAAACAAAAGTTCGGTTTGGGTGGCCAAACTTGATGAACCCAAACACAGGCCCCCATTGAATTCAAATGGAACCCAAGCTTGTGATGGGGGGGCGCAGAGTGGCAGTTGGAAGCGGCTGTAAGTAACTTACCTCAGCCACGCAATCTGGTCCCTCTTTCCATCCTCGCCAGCTTGCAAAATATCTCCGAGCGGGGCCACAGAAATATGGTCGCCACTCCCATAAGCAAGGACCCTCCTAGTGCTGGCAGAAGTGCACACATATTCCCAATGAAAAAAGCTTTTAATCTGAAAAGAAGTCAGATTTCTCGGCTCCTCTTTAACAATGGAAGGCAAAACTCAGGCTCCATTGTTGCCCATAAACGTAATTTAAAAACATGTTTTTCATTTTTTTCTATTTTCATTTGATTAAAACCAGTAAAATAAAAATAAACTTATATAAATCAGCTATAAATGCAACTCATACTGTGCCAAGACACACTATGTATATAACGATGTAACTGTGTGTATAACTTGACTTTTACTTAAAGTGCATCAACAGTCAAAAATGACTTAAACCGGAGTAACACAACAAACAGTGCTCATATGCATCCCTCGCCAGGGCAATTTACATTGCTGCACATAAAATGTAATTTATCTTTTTCTAACTCCTGCTGTGGTAAATGTTAGAAGTTTAGAAACAAAATGGTGGCTCGTGAATCTGCAGGCCGCCTGCAAGCAGGAAGTGCTGCTGGATTTCCTGTTACTGTGCATTGTCAGTTATGTCAGCTAAATCCAGTCAGCAGCATGGCTGAGATGGCTGGGAGAGGACACTCCAAAATGGCTGCTACTAGGAGAAAATCTGTAAGGGGGCGTTTCAGCTTTGAGTGGATGCAGGAGCAAATGTAAGGGCTGACAATGGTTTAGTTTCATGCATGCAGATTTGGCAAGTGAGTTGTGGGGTGTTTTCTTTTCCAATTGTGTCAGGCTGTTGGTTCTGTTTAAAGAAAATATTGAATTCAAAACTATTGCATGCCCAAAATATGCATAAGTCCTTGGGAGGTTTACCACTAGTATTTCTAAAATGAGTACAATGTAATCTTTTTATTAGGAAACATATATGTTGTAGAGAGAAAGAAGTGCAGAAGGATTGTTTTGTTTTTTATGTGTTAGAGACTCCCATTAAAGCACATATTGGTGAATCCAGCACTGGGGGGATATTTTAAAGGTTTCTGTGTACTTACTGGTAGTCGTGTCTAGTGGTAGGCATCTAAACTAAGCATCGATAGTTAGGCAGGCTACTTACTTACGGGGAGGCCGATTCATTAATAGCGGCAGGTAGCGACAGTAGAGCGACTGTAGCAGTATTTTCACAGCGCCCGCTAGTAGTCGCTGTGCTTGGCCATTGTTCAGTTGTTGATAGCGACTCAGTCGGTGTGCAGTAATGTTGAATACGGGGTGAGGAGTCGCTATTTGACAGGTTCCGCGATGTATGGGTGCGCATGATAGCGACTGGTCAGAGCGAACGGCTCCCACCATATTCATTAAAAAATCACGCTCAAAAAATTCTCGCGCTGTGAAATGCATGTTTAAACCCCAGAGCGCTGGTGGCGATGTGTTAAAAGTAGTTTTTTAACCCCCAAACCACCATATTTTTGGAAACCAAAAGAAAAAAAAAATTTTGAAAGAATTTAGTCATATGAATACAATAATATCAGACCTGTAATATCAATTCTGCAAAAAAAATTTTTTTTTTACCTTAAAAAAAATAACTAACATGGCAGAAGTGGTCCCAAAATTTTTCACATTTAAAAAAAACAAAAAAACATTAATAACAATTAATTATGAATATTTAAAGATTGTTCCATTGAAATGCATTGGAGAGCGCCAGGTAGCGAGAGGTCATACCTGTCGCTGTTCAAGGTCGGACGCTGGCGCTGTGGGCTGAGGCTGGAATAATGATGAATGAGTGGCTATCTGGCGCTATCTCAGTCGCTAAGCAGGATTGGCTTGATAAATGTGTGATTGTGGTGGGGAGCCGGCGTTCTCGTGGAGGTGACCGTCATTACCGGTCGCTCACCAGTCGCTACCTGTCGCTATTCCTTCATAAATAAGGGCCTTAATTTCTGGGTGGGGTAGAAGGCCTTTCAGCAACCTCTATTGCTCTCTACTGATTAATTGCGTTGCCTACAGCTACCTCAGACCTTCATAGAGATGTGAAAATTAGAATTTTGTGTTTGATTGGGAAAAGAAACAACCCAACCCTATGTTACTGGCCAACTTTAGTCTGTAGCCGATTTGAAGTGAATAGTGAAGGATGTCTTTTTTTTTGCTCCACAGTTGTTGACCTGAAGTTCCTCTTTGACTTTATGTAGATGTACAGAGTTGTTGATAGATTTCAACTATTACATACTATTATGTTACATTTGTTCGTATTTGAAATCTTGTGAATGGTTCACGCTTTACTTGCTCTCAGCAAACTGTAGGAGCCAATACTACAGCTAGTTCAAAGGAGGTAAATGTTATTGTTCCAGATGTAATAGGTCATCGCTTTGTTTTAATCTGAGGATCAATCTTACCTTAAGGTCATGTTGTCCACTTTAATGAACAAAGACAACTGAGCCAGGCATTTTCTTAACTCAGAAACCCCTTTGTGAACATAATATTAAAACTAAAAATAGTAAAGCATCTTAAAGTGGACTTACATGCTTAAAACACATTTTACCCTACTCACAACATGCCCATCTGGAATGTGCCTCATATTCCAAACAGGAAGTTCTTTTAGATTCCAGGGCTGGACCACATGGGAATCACTTGAAACAAATGGACACAAACCTTAAATAAACCTTCCAATGCGTAAAAAGGCCTTACCTTCCAAGCCTATTATTTCTATAAGGGTCTAACTGATGGCTCAGCAGCATCCTGGTGCCTATTTTTTCCTGCAGATGGGTCAGGGACACTGTTAGTTGTGCCATCCATATGTTAGGACCCTCATCCCTCCATACTGGACTCAGGGGAAGGGGGCACTGCCTATTGCTAAGGAAGTGGTGCAGCATGGTAGATACTGGAACAGCAGCAGCACTACAGGATAGTGAGGAGATTTTTTTCCTTTCCACACTGAGCTTTATTATAATAACTGCCTTGGTCATAGAAGTTGATATCCTCTAAAAATCCATAAAACTTGCCCTTAAAAAACTAAAATAGCATTTTCTAATGAGAACCCAGATTAGCACTGGCATCAAGTCACAAGGTTACCTTCCAAGGTCCCCGGTTTCTGACATGGTTACCACAGTTCTGGCTCATTACTGGTGTATGTAGCAAGTAGAGATGAGCGAACTTTTGAAAAATTCGATTCGACTGATTCGCCGAATTTTCCGACAAAAATCGTTTCGACCCGAATAAATTCGCGACGAATCGCTATTAAAAACGGCTATTTCTGAGCCTCCTAGAGCCTCAATAGGGTTGTAAACCATTCTGCCTTGCTGTAACACGCACAGGATGCGTGGTGGGTAAGTTAAATAATACTTTGAATAAATATCACATGCAGATCAGAGGCATCGATAATAGAATCGCAGAGCGGCACAATTGAATTCAAGAGAGTTAAAGTGGCATCACTATGAGGGGCAGGAGCCCAAACATTGCTTTAAAGAGACACTGGAGTTGGCAGCAGCAGGAGCCCAAAAATTGGATGAATCACACCCTGGAGTTGGCAGGAGTTGGCAGCAGCAGCAGCAGGAGCCCAAACATTACTTCAAAGAGACCCTGGGGTTGACTGCAGGAGCCCAAAAATTGGATGAATCACACCCTGGAGTTGGCAGAAGTTGGCAGCAGCAGCAGCAGGAGCCCAAACATTACTTCAAAGAGACCCTGGGGTTGGCTTCAGGAGCCCAACAATTGGATGAATCACACCCTGGAGTTGGCAGGAGTTGACAGCAGCAGCAGCAGGAGCCCAAACATTACTTCAAAGAGACCCTGGGGTTGGCTTCAGGAGCCCAAAAATTGGATGAATCACACCCTGGAGTTGGCAGAAGTTGGCAGCAGCAGCAGCAGGAGCCCAAACATTACTTTAAAGAGACCCTGGGGTTGGCTTCAGGAGCCCAACAATTGGATGAATCACACCCTGGAGTTGGCAGGAGTTGACAGCAGCAGCAGCAGGAGCCCAAATATTACTTTAAAGAGACCCTGGGGTTGGCTTCAGGAGCCCAACAATTGGATGAATCACACCCTGGAGTTGGCAGGAGTTGACAGCAGCAGCAGCAGGAGCCCAAATATTACTTTAAAGAGACCCTGGGGTTGGCTTCAGGAGCCCAACAATTGGATGATTCACACCCTGGAGTTGGCAGCAGCAGCAGGAGCCCAAACACTACTTTAAAGAGACCCTGGGGTTGGCTTCAGGAGCCCAAAAATTGGATGAATCACACCCTGGAGTTGGCAGCAGCAGCAGCAGGAGCCCAAATATTACTTTAAAGAGACACTGGGGTTGGCTTCAGGAGCCCAACAATTGGATGAATCACACCCTGGAGTTGGCAGGAGTTGGCAGCAGCAGCAGCAGGAGCCCAAACATTACTTCAAAGAGACCCTGGGGTTGGCTTCAGGAGCCCAAAATTGGATGAATCACACCCTGGAGTTGGCAGAAGTTGGCAGCAGCAGGAGCCCAAACATTACTTTAAAGAGACCCTGGGGTTGGCTTCAGGAGCCCAACAATTGGATGAATCACACCCTGGAGTTGGCAGGAGTTGACAGCAGCAGCAGCAGGAGCCCAAACATTACTTCAAAGAGACCCTGGGGTTGGCTTCAGGAGCCCAAAAATTGGATGAATCACACCCTGGAGTTGGCAGAAGTTGGCAGCAGCAGCAGCAGGAGCCCAAACATTACTTTAAAGAGACCCTGGGGTTGGCTTCAGGAGCCCAACAATTGGATGAATCACACCCTGGAGTTGGCAGGAGTTGACAGCAGCAGCAGCAGGAGCCCAAATATTACTTTAAAGAGACCCTGGGGTTGGCTTCAGGAGCCCAACAATTGGATGGATCACACCCTGGAGTTGGCAGGAGTTGGCAGCAGAAGCAGCAGCAGGAGCCCAAACATTACTTTAAAGAGACCCTGGGGTTGGCTTCAGGAGCCCAAAAATTGGATGAATCACACCCTGGAGTTGGCAGGAGTTGACAGCAGCAGCAGCAGGAGCCCAAATATTACTTTAAAGAGACCCTGGGGTTGGCTTCAGGAGCCCAAAAATTGGATGAATCACACCCTGGAGTTGGCAGGAGTTGGCAGCAGCAGCAACAGGAGCCCAAACATTACTTTAAAGAGACACTGGGGTTGGCTTCAGGAGCCCAAAAATTGGATGAATCACACCCTGGAGTTGGCAGCAGCAGCAGCAGGAGCCCAAATATTACTTTAAAGAGACACTGGGGTTGGCTTCAGGAGCCCAAAAATTGGATGATTCACACCCTGGAGTTGGCAGCAGCAGCAGCAGGAGCCCAAATATACACTGGAGTTGGCTTCAGGAGCCCAAAAATTGGATGAATCACACCCTGGAGTTGGCAGCAGCAGGAGCCCAAATATTACTTTAAAGAGACCCTGGGGTTGGCTTCAGGAGCCCAAAAATTGGATGAATCACACCCTGGAGTTGCCAGAAGTTGGCAGTAGCAGCAGCAGGAGCCCAAATATTACTTTAAAGAGACCCTGGGGTTGGCTTCAGGAGCCCAAAAAATGGATGAATCACACCCTGGAGTTGGCAGCAGCAGCAGCAGGAGCCCAAATATACACTGGAGTTGGCTTCAGGAGCCCAAAAATTGGATGAATCACACCCTGGAGTTAGCAGCAGCAGCAGCAGGAGCCCAAACATTACTTTAAAGAGACACTGGGGTTGGCTTCAGGAGCCCAAAAATTGGATGAATCACACCCTGGAGTTGCCAGCAGCAGGAGCCCAAATATTACTTTAAAGAGACACTGGGGTTGGCTTCAGGAGCCCAAAAATTGGATGAATCACACCCTGGAGTTGGCAGAAGTTGGCAGTAGCAGCAGCAGGAGCCCAAATATTACTTTAAAGAGACCCTGGGGTTGGCTTCAGGAGCCCAAAAATTGGATGAATCACACCCTGGAGTTGGCAGCAGCAGCAGCAGGAGCCCAAATATACACTGGAGTTGGCTTCAGGAGCCCAAAAATTGGATGAATCACACCCTGGAGTTAGCAGCAGCAGCAGCAGGAGCCCAAACATTACTTTAAAGAGACACTGGGGTTGGCTTCAGGAGCCCAAAAATTGGATGAATCACACCCTGGAGTTGCCAGCAGCAGGAGCCCAAATATTACTTTAAAGAGACACTGGGGTTGGCTTCAGGAGCCCAAAAATTGGATGAATCACACCCTGGAGTTGGCAGAAGTTGGCAGTAGCAGCAGCAGGAGCCCAAATATTACTTTAAAGAGACCCTGGGGTTGGCTTCAGGAGCCCAAAAATTGGATGAATCATACCCTGGAGTTGGCAGGAGTTGGCAGCAGCAGCAGCAGGAGCCCAAACATTACTTTAAAGAGACACTGGGGTTGGCTTCAGGAGCCCAAAAATTGGATGAATCACACCCTGGAGTTGGCAGCAGCAGGAGCCCAAACATTACTTTAAAGAGACACTGGGGTTGGCTTCAGGAGCCCAAAAATTGGATGATTCACACCCTGGAGTTGGCAGCAGCAGCAGCAGGAGCCCAAATATACACTGGAGTTGGCTTCAGGAGCCCAAAAATTGGATGAATCACACCCTGGAGTTGGCAGCAGCAGCAGCAGGAGCCCAAACATTACTTTAAAGAGACCCTGGGGTTGGCTTCAGGAGCCCAAAAATTGGATGAATCACACCCTGTGGAGAGTCATGTGGAGAAAAAGTAGCTTAGTTAGTAATATCTACATAAAATTATGAATAAACAAATGCAAAAGTATTGCCAAAGTGAAGTTTTGTTTGAGGGTGTGTTTCCACCTTTTAATTAAATCAGAAACAAGAAGGTATCATTGCCTCTGACTAATTAGCCCTCAAAAATTCTTGGAATTTTTAATCTGGAATCATGGCTGATCCATCTTATCCGAAGAATATTAATAAAAAGTAAGAGTAACGTAAAGGATTTTTTATCAATACTTACTTGTGGTCCGATGCGGAGGAATGTCTGTAACTGGAGAGCAGCGCCTTAAATCTGGTTTGCACGATCCATCTTTCTTTAGTGTAGGTCTGGCCCCGTCATCAATCTACTGGAATACATCAGGCATTGTTGGGAGGAAAGCTTGGATGATCCATGCGCCATTCATTTCCACGCAGGGCAGTCTCTGGAAAAAAAAAAAACTATGTATAAACCAGGGTCTTTTTCATATAAAAACAAACGGTTATTTTTGCTTTTAAACCATATGTTCCACAGCTTTACCAGTCATTGTGTCAGCCAATGAAGCAACTTTGTCTGGAAGTGCTGCAAAAGCAGTCCACTGCATCACAAGTGGCATCTGACACCCCCAGTCAACTGTCTGTTGTCTGTCTGTTATGCTTTGGGTTCAGCTCCACTATCCATTGATGAAGATCTGATAATCATAAAATTCAGCAGCTACTGCCCAGCCAAGAAGTGGAGGAGACACTCGCCTCTTCTTCCACTAGCCGGCAATTAGTGATGAGGAGAGTGTCGTGGGAGGAGGTGTTGCAAGCCGAGGTAGTGGAAGAGGGTCCCTGGAGTCTGCGGTGGTGGCGGCAGCAGCAGCAGTGAATTATTGGGGACTGTTGATAGGAAAAATCAGCTACTCAGCGATGTGTCAGTTTTTCATGTTGCATCCACAATCCTGTGGAGAAAAAGTAGGTTAGTTAGTATATATACATAAAATTATGAATAGACAAATGCAATAGTATTGCCAAAGTGAAGTTTTGTTTGAGGGTGTGTTTCCACCTTGTAATTAAATCAGAAACAACTAGCTATCATTTGCCTCTTAATAATTAGCCCTCAAAAATTCTTGGAATTTTTAATCTTGATGTCTGAGGGATTTCTCCTCTCAGACAGCGTCACCATAAGTCCAGCCTGCTGCATTACACTTGGAAGAACATCTTGTTTGCGCTGCGACAAGGAAGCCAGAGTCATGCGTCCTGACATGGCACACGTGTTCAGTCTAGTTTTGAAGTCTTGCCTCCATCTGAAAGAACAACAGGAAAGAAAGTTAGCATGCACTTCTGGCACTCCTACACCACCAAGCACAACCTTATTGAGCCTCAGCGTCACAACGGTGTACCCCACCATAGTCTGATTTGCAATGTTTCCACCCGTTGGAATTCCACCCTCCATATGCAGGATCCACTATAGCAGTGGTCCCCAACCCTGTCCTCAAGGCCCACCAACAGGCCAGGTTTTGCAGATCTCCACAAAGATGCACAGGTCGAGTAATTAGTGCAGCTGCAGAGCAATAGAGCTGGCTATTTGGAGATCCAAAAAACATGACATGTTGGTGGGCCTTGAGGACAGGGTTGAGGACCACTGCACTATAGGAACAGAGAAAAGCCATCACGGATTTCTGGATGATCCAAACGGATAGGGGGACAGGGACACCCCTGTGTAAATTCAATGTAAACCATTGGCAGCTCATACGTGACATACGTTTGCTCAGGCCCTTTGAGGAAGCTACGTTATTAGTCAGTTGCCAGGACTATGAGATGAACGATGAGATTCCACTGCTTCATGTACTACAACACATGTTGGAAACCATGGCTGGTCAGGGCACTGGAGACATGGCACATACATTTCACAGCCACATGAAGCCTGTGGGGGCTGAAGTGGAGGAGGAGGAGGGGGTGGGGCACAGCAAACCACAGTTTAGGTTTCACAAAATGACCATTTTATCTAGTCATCTGACAGGAGAGGAGGAGCAGGAGCAGCCACAGGAGCTAGAGGGGTGTGAGGAAGGCGAGACAGAGGACCCAGACACACCGTGGCAGTTTACAGTGGAGATGGAGACAGGTAGTCCCTCCGAGTCACTTGCACAAATGGCACGATGCATGCTCACATGCTTGCGTACTAGCGAGCGCAGAATTGTCTCCATTTGTCAGCGGGAAGACTTCTGGCTCTTATTGGACTTATTGGACCCTCGCTTCCGGCACAAAATGGGGGCATTTTTTACGCCCACTGAGAGGGAGGACAAACTGACCTACTACAGAGACATCCCACGTAGTCAGTTGGGCGATGTCTATCTGCGCCATGGCCCATACTCCCGCAGGTCTGACTCGGGGGGACCTCTGCGATCACCTTCCACTGCCATGGCTGCTGGGGGGGTGGAAGGAGCAGCAGCAGCAGCTCCATCAGCAGCAGCCTGTCTTCAGTCGCTAGTGAGTAGCTTTCTACACCCGCATAGTGAGTCTACTCATGAGCAGCAGGAAGACCTGGAGCTGGACCTCAAACAGCAGGTCATGTCATACCTTGACATGACCATGCCAACACACCTTCAGGATCCACTGGATTTGCTGGGAAGCCAAACTTGACTTGTGCCCGCAACTTGCAGAGTTTGCCCTGGAAAAGCTGTACTGGCCGGACAGTAGGTGATTTAGATGGCAACTGGGCTGCTCTATATAACGAAGCAAAATGGCAAATTTACCTCACTATATAAGCTATTGCCCCTCAGATTTACACAGGAGCTGCTCTATATTATGCTGCAAAATGGCAAATTTACCTCACAATATAAGCTATTGCAGCTCTATATAAATAAAAATAAATAAATAAAAAAAGGGCCTGTAGAAGCTTATTTAGTATAACAGATAGGGTGACATGTGCTGGTTTGGGATGCCCATATGGGCTAGTGTTTTGGCAGCAGTACAAAAACCAATGCAAAATGCAATAGCTTAATAAAGCTGATGCTGATCAACGCTTATTTAGTATAACAGATGGGGTGCAACATGCAGGTTTGGGATGCCCTGCGGCCTGGTGTATTTAAAGCAGACCAAAACCAATTCAAAATGCAATAACTTAATAAAGCTGAGGCTGTAGATGCTTATTTAGTATAAACAGGTAGGGTGCAAGGTGCAGCTTTGTGGTGCCCTGCGGCCTGGTTAAATGAAAGCAGTCAAAAAGGAAGTGCAAACTGAAGTAGCTTAATGAAGCTGATGCTGATCAACGCTTATGTTGTATACCAGATAGGGTGCAAGGTGCAGCTTTGGGGTGCCCTGCGGCCTGGTTTATTAAAAGCAGTCAAAAACAAGTGCAAACTGAAGTAGCTTAATAAAGCAGCTGATGCTGATCAACGCTTATGTTGTATAACAGATAGGTTTAAAATAGCATGTGCCTTGGGATGCCCGTGTGGCCTGTTATATTTCAAGCTGAACAAAAAGTAACAATAATCCAAGTATGAGACATAATTTTGACCTTCTTTACAGCGCCATACTTTGAAAAAAAAAATATTTCATGCTGATCAATCCAAAGGTCAATGCCCCTAACAAAAATAGTGTTCGACATAAGTTTTCCTTCTGGAAGGACGTAACCTTTAGTTTACATGGTTGGGGTAGGTTATCTTACAAATTGGGATACCCCAGGCAGCAGTGTCATTGAAAGAGACAGATTGTAATGCAGGCCATACGCAAGCAGAGAAACTCAGGCTGCAACAGGCCTATTTAGTTTACATGGTTGGGGTAGGTTATCTTACAAATTGGGATACCCCACTGTATATGAAACCGAATATAAATGCACACCCAAAAGTGGACAATCAGCCTCCAAGAGGCCTGCTTAGTTTAAATAAGAGAGCTGCTTAGTATGGTAGGTAGGTTATGTTATGTTACAGAATGGGATGCCCCAAGCAGACTTGAGATCAGTATATATGCACACAGCAGCAGTGTGTAAGCAGGCTCATACAGGCCAAATTTCTTTAAATAACTGTGCAGCTTACAGTAAATGCAGAGGCTAATGGTATGTTACAGAATGGGATGCCCCAAGCAGACTTGAGATCAGTATATATGCACACAGCAGCAGTGTGTTAGCAGGCTCATACAGGCCAAATTTCTTTAAATAACTGTTCAGCTTACAGTAAATGCAGAGGCTAATGGTATGTTACAGAATGGGATGCCCCAAGCAGACTTGAGATCAGTATATATGCACACAGCAGCAGTGTGTTAGCAGGCTCATACAGGCCAAATTTCTTTAAATAACTGTGCAGCTTACAGTAAATGCAGAGGCTAATGGTATGTTACAGAATGGGATGCCCCAAGCAGACTTGAGATCAGTATATATGCACACAGCAGCAGTGTGTTAGCAGGCTCATACAGGCCAAATTTCTTTAAATAACTGTGCAGCTTACAGTAAATGCAGAGGCTAATGGTATGTTACAGAATGGGATGCCCCAAGCAGACTTGAGATCAGTATATATGCACACAGCAGCAGTGTGTTAGCAGGCTCATACAGGCCAAATTTCTTTAAATAACTGTGCAGCTTACAGTAAATACAGAGGCTAATGGTATGTTACAGAATGGGATGCCCCAAAGCTGACTTGAGATCAGTATATATGCACACAGCAGCAGTGTGTTAGCAGGCTCATACAGGCCAAATTTCTTTAAATAACTGTGCAGCTTAGAGTAAATACAGAGGCTAATGGTATGTTACAGAATGGGATGCCCCAAAGCTGACTTGAAATCAGTATATATGCACACAGCAGCAGTGTGTTAGCAGGCTCATACAGGCCAAATTTCTTTAAATAACTGTGCAGCTTACAGTAAATGCAGAGGCTAATGGCATGTTACAGAATGGGATGCCCCAAGCAGACTTGAGATCAGTATATATGCACACAGCAGCAGTGTGTTAGCAGGCTCATACAGGCCAAATTTCTTTAAATAACTGTGCAGCTTACAGTAAATGCAGAGGCTAATGGTATGTTACAGAATGGGATGCCCCAAGCAGACTTGAGATCAGTATATATGCACACAGCAGCAGTGTGTTAGCAGGCTCATACAGGCCAAATTTCTTTAAATAACTGTGCAGCTTACAGTAAATGCAGAGGCTAATGGTATGTTACAGAATGGGATGCCCCAAGCAGACTTGAGATCAGTATATATGCACACAGCAGCAGTGTGTTAGCAGGCTCATACAGGCCAAATTTCTTTAAATAACTGTGCAGCTTACAGTAAATGCAGAGGCTAATGGTATGTTACAGAATGGGATGCCCCAAAAACCAGAGAGCACCTGGCAGGCAGCAGTAAGACTATGCACATCAAAAGTGTCTTTATCATGCCTAATTTCAATTATAATAAGTGCAAATGGTTATATGGTCTTAAACAGAGGCTGCTGTAGTCACAAAATGGGATGCCCCAAAAAAGATCCAGTAGTGCTATGCCCAGCAAAAGTGTCTTTATCAGGGCTAATTTCAATTATAATAAGTGCAAATGGTTATATGGTCTTAAACAGAGGCTGCTGTAGTCACAGAATGGGATGCCCCAAAAAAGATCCAGTAGTGCTATGCCCAGCAAAAGTGTCTTTATCAGGGCTAATTTCAATTATAATAAGTGCAAATGGTTATATGGTCTTAAACAGAGGCTGCTGTAGTCACAGAATGGGATGCCCCAAAAAAAGATCCAGTAGTGCTATGCCCAGCAAAAGTGTCTTTATCAGGCTAATTTCAATTATAATAAGAGCAAATGGTTATATGGTCTTAAACAGAGGCTGCTGTAGTCACAGAATGGGATGCCACAACAGAAGTGCACCTGGCAGGGTCCAGAAGTACTATGCCCAGCAAAAGTGTCTTTATCAGGCTAATTTCAATTATAATAAGTGCAAATGGTTATATGGTCTTAAACAGAGGCTGCTGTAGTCACAGAATGGGATGCCACAACAGAAGTGGACCTGGCAGGGTCCAGAAGTACTATGCCCAGCAAGTGTCTTTATCAGGCTAATTTCAATTATAATAAGAGCAAATGGTTATATGGTCTTAAACAGAGGCTGCTGTAGTCACAGAATGGGATGCCACAACAGAAGTGCACCTGGCAGGGTCCAGAAGTACTATGCCCAGCAAAAGTGTCTTTATCAGGCTAATTTCAATTATAATAAGAGCAAATGGTTATATGGTCTTAAACAGAGGCTGCTGTAGTCACAGAATGGGATGCCACAACAGAAGTGCACCTGGCAGGGTCCAGAAGTACTATGCCCAGCAAAAGTGTCTTTATCAGGCTAATTTCAATTATAATAAGAGCAAATGGTTATATGGTCTTAAACAGAGGCTGCTGTAGTCACAGAATGGGATGCCACAACAGAAGTGCACCTGGCAGGGTCCAGAAGTACTATGCCCAGCAAAAGTGTCTTTATCAGGCTAATTTCAATTATAATAAGAGCAAATGGTTATATGGTCTTAAACAGAGGCTGCTGTAGTCACAGAATGGGATGCCACAACAGAAGTGCACCTGGCAGGGTCCAGAAGTACTATGCCCAGCAAAAGTGTCTTTATCAGGCTAATTTCAATTATAATAAGAGCAAATGGTTATATGGTCTTAAACAGAGGCTGCTGTAGTCACAGAATGGGATGCCACAACAGAAGTGCACCTGGCAGGGTCCAGAAGTACTATGCCCAGCAAAAGTGTCTTTATCAGGCTAATTTCAATTATAATAAGAGCAAATGGTTATATGGTCTTAAACAGAGGCTGCTGTAGTCACAGAATGGGATGCCACAACAGAAGTGCACCTGGCAGGGTCCAGAAGTACTATGCCCAGCAAAAGTGTCTTTATCAGGCTAATTTCAACTATAATAAGAGCAAATGGTTATATGGTCTTAAACAGAGGCTGCTGTAGTCACAGAATGGGATGCCACAACAGAAGTGCACCTGGCAGGGTCCAGAAGTACTATGCCCAGCAAAAGTGTCTTTATCAGGCTAATTTCAACTATAATAAGAGCAAATGGTTATATGGTCTTAAACAGAGGCTGCTGTAGTCACAGAATGGGATGCCACAACAGAAGTGCACCTGGCAGGGTCCAGAAGTACTATGCCCAGCAAAAGTGTCTTTATCAGGCTAATTTCAATTATAATAAGAGCAAATGGTTATATGGTCTTAAACAGAGGCTGCTGTAGTCACAGAATGGGATGCCACAACAGAAGTGCACCTGGCAGGGTCCAGAAGTACTATGCCCAGCAAAAGTGTCTTTATCAGGCTAATTTCAATTATAATAAGAGCAAATGGTTATATGGTCTTAAACAGAGGCTGCTGTAGTCACAGAATGGGATGCCACAACAGAAGTGCACCTGGCAGGGTCCAGAAGTACTATGCCCAGCAAAAGTGTCTTTATCAGGCTAATTTCAACTATAATAAGAGCAAATGGTTATATGGTCTTAAACAGAGGCTGCTGTAGTCACAGAATGGGATGCCACAACAGAAGTGCACCTGGCAGGGTCCAGAAGTACTATGCCCAGCAAAAGTGTCTTTATCAGGCTAATTTCAATTATAATAAGAGCAAATGGTTATATGGTCTTAAACAGAGGCTGCTGTAGTCACAGAATGGGATGCCACAACAGAAGTGCACCTGGCAGGGTCCAGAATTACTATGCCCAGCAAAAGTGTCTTTATGAGGCTAATTTCAATTATAATAAGAGCAAATGGTTATATGGTCTTAAACAGAGGCTGCTGTAGTCACAGAATGGGATGCCACAACAGAAGTGCACCTGGCAGGGTCCAGAAGTACTATGCCCAGCAAAAGTGTCTTTATCAGGCAAATTTCAATTATAATAAGAGCAAATGGTTATATGGTCTTAAACAGAGGCTGCTGTAGTCACAGAATGGGATGCCTCACAGCAGACTTAAGATCAGTTCAGTATATATGCACAGTTAGTTAGTATAAGCAGCCTGAAAACGCTAACAAAGCCTGTCAGGCTGGATGAAAAAAAAAAAAAACTCCCTGTGACAGCCTCCGATTTTTCTACCTTTCCCTGTTTTTTCGCTGACTTTCTGTCTGTCTCCTGTCTGTCTCCTGCCTGTCTCCAGCCTGTCCCTGTCTGTCCCTGCCTGTCTAACTGCCTCTCTCCCTCAGCTACACAACGTTCTGTCTCTCACGAATGCAATAGAGAAATGAGGCAGGAAAGCAAGATGGCCGGCCTTAAATACCGCTGTGACGTCACCGGGCTTGCTGGCTGCTGATAGGCTGCATGTGACTGTCCCAGCTTGCACTGGCGCGGGGTTGATGTCTGGACATGTCCCGTCCGCCATCTTAGAATGCCTGTAATGTAAATGAATGGATGTTAACGGAAAACTTCGTGCGATCGAATCGCGGGGAAATTCGGATTCGATCCGAATCGAATTTTTCCTGAAATTCGGATCGAATCCGGGTTCGTCCGGATCGATTCGCTCATCCCTAGTAGCAAGCAATATGTATGTTTTCATTTATATGCAGAGGTGAGCAGATGTGGACAGAGGTGACGAGAAGGGAGCAGGAGTGAGCCAGGAAAAGGTGAGGTGAGCAGAGGTGGACAGAGGTGATACAAGAAGAGGTGAAGTGGGTAAAACTGGTAAGAGGTGAATGAACTGAGTAGTCCCAAGAAGATAGACAGCTCAGAAATCCCCTGAGATATTTCACCTGGGAGCACGGACAGACCTCTGTAAGTCCCAATTGTGGTAATGTGCTGCAGGTCCAGCTCACCAAGTGTGATAAATCATAACATTTAATGTAACATTTTAAAATATAGCATGACCCGTGTGGAGTGAATATCCTGGGCTCCCCATTCAAAGGTAACGCGTTTCGGGGTTACCTCACCCCTTAATCCTACCTTAAAGCAGATGGGGATCCATTGCTCCTTTTAAGAAAGATATCAGCATGCTGAGCAGGTGGTGAAATAATGACACCTCTGGCTTAGACGCTGGAAACGAAGAAACCCCGCCCCCTGTCTGATGATTGGCTGGAGGGAAAACCTCATGCAAAAACCCTTCCCTCCTGCTATTGGTAGACCGTCTGCATACATAATGCTGGTATGCGGCCTGGACAGCAAGAGGTGAACTGAGGTGGGCAGATGTGAAGTGGGGAAAAAGTGAGCAAGGGTGAGGAGGGAAAAGGTGAGTTGGGCTGAAGTGTGGTGGGAAAGCGGTGAGATGAGTAGAGGTGAGGTAAACAGAGGTGAGATGGAAGGAAGTGGTCAGAGGTTAGGCGGGATGAGTTTAGGGGAGCAGTGGTAAGGCAAGAAAAGGTGAGGTGGGAAGAAATGAGCAGGGGTCAGATGGAAAGAGGTGATGCAGGCAAAGATGGGAAAAGGTAAGTGGAGGTGAGATGGCCAGAGATAATGTGAGCAGAGGTTCCATTAATGAGAGCAGGCCTTCGGGCTGGAGGTTGTACATCTCTACCTTATGGCTTGGCTTACCCGGGGTCTGATTAGAAAATACAGGAAAGTGCACTTTCCCTTTAAAGCCCAACTCTCAACTTCCTTCCTCAATAACTAAGTAAAACAAAAAATAGCCCTTGTCTTTAAATACATTTGCTTGCTTCCTACATTTGGAATAAAAATATCCTGTTATTGAATTTTCTGGAGTCTTACATGCAGCTTTAGCTCTTCAGAACAACAGGAAGATAACTTCTGCTAATTTACCTCCTGGAAGGATTCCTCAAATGATTGCCATGTGTCTCTCAGATTCATAATTATCGGCCCTGCTGTAATGCAAGCGCCTACTGATAGTTCCAACGTGTGCTTTTTGAGGATTTCCAAAGATGAGTAGAGGAGGACACCAAACACAGTTATATAGTATACAGTATTTATATATTAAACATCAACTTTTAGTATATATCTAGAAAGAATTATTTCTCTCAACCATATTCCTGGAACATTCCTATATTTAGGTCAGTGACAGGGTTTAGTGACAGGGTTGCTGGCATTAACTATAAACCAGGCGCACAGCTGCAGATTTGCTGCCCAATGCCACTTAGTCCCCAAGAGGCTAGTTAATAAGCCCATCCGGCGGCTGGACTGCACTGCCAGATTGCAGCCTGGCGGCCGGAGAGATTGCAGGTGGGGCTTTGATGTAAAACCCTGCCCTATGATGATGTAGTAGGGAAGTACTTCCCCCAGTGGCTGGCAAATGCAACTGCCAACCAGGCTGCTGTCTCCAACTGGCCAGGATGACATCATGCCGGATCAGCCCGCCAGTGACTGTGACTGCGTGAGGTAAAGGAAGGCAGAGAACCCTATCCCATCCCATCATGGAAAGTGACATGCTGCATTAAAGAGGATCAACCATGTACTTGGCTGGCCCTGGAGTCTGAAAGATTTCAGGACTGGCCCATTAAAGTGAACCGAAAGCGGCCTCAGAGTCTTATAGATCTTACAGTCTTATAGAACAACTTTCTTTACTATTTGATTACTACACCCTCAGTGCTCCAATTCCCTCAGACCACCAAAGTTATATAAATAACGTACCAGATCAGCTTGCAATATTTTGCATGTCTAGTAAATCAGTTTAGTTCCTCTTGAATAGATATCCCCATCACATGAATCCAATAAAACTTTCTTTATATGATCCTCCCTGGATTACTCCCAGAGGAGCAACTAAGCAGCATGGATAAAGATAATTCAAAATAGGAACATAGCGTGATACTGTTTAAAAGGCTCAATTAAAAGGCCAACTTTAATGTGCTTACCATAAAAACTTATCCAAACAGCATAACATATATCCAAAGTTTCAGCATTCAAAAGCGAGGTCGCATTTCACCCCAATCACCGGGGAGGCCGATTCATTAACAGCGCCAGGTAGCGCCAGATGAGCGACTGTAGCGTGATTTTTACAGCGCCAGCCAGTATTCGCTGTGCTTGGCCGGCGTTAGCTTGATGACAGCGACTCAGTCGGTGTGCGGTAATGTTGAATACGGGCTGGGGGGTCGCTGTTTCACAGGTCCAGCGTTGTATGTGAGCGCCTGACAACGAATGGCCAGAGCGAACGGCTAGCTTCATATTCATTAACAAATCACGCTCCGAATGTGCTGGCGCTGTCCATTCCTTGTTTAAACCCCAGAGCGCTGGCGGCGATGGGTGTTAACTAGTTTTTAACCCCTAAACAACCATATTTTTTGATTGTAACATTATACATGTTTTTAGAATCATTTTGTAATATGAATACATTAATATCAGACCTGTTAGATCAATTCTGCACAAATTTTTTTAAAAATTTTTTTTTACTTAAAAATAAATCCTAACATTGCAGAAGTGGTCTCCGAATTTTTGACATTAAAAAAAAAAATAAATAAATTAATACCAATTAATTATGATTAATTATAGATTGCTCCATTGAAATGCATTGGACATCGCCAGGGAGCGACAGCTCATACCTGGTGCTGTGAAGGAATTTGCAGCGGCGCTGTTCGGTCCAGGCGGCTTCATGATGAATCCCGCGCTAGCCGTCGCTCTCGCCGGCGCTAGCCTCATTTTGCTTGATAAATGCCGGGCGTACTTGAGTCGGTAGTCGCCGTTAGCTGCCGGTACCTGGCGCTCGTCAGACACTACCTGGCGCTAGCCCGTGATAAATAAGGCCCCAAGTATTACTCCAGAGGCTCTATACAATGGCGTGCTCTCATCAGCTAAGGGGCAACGCTCTCCGTTACCTTGAGCTGGTCTGGCCCTTCATATTACTGTCTGGACTGCTTGGCCTGAACCCACCTTTACCAATAACTAGCTGTTAGGATGTTAATTTAGATAGAGATCCTTATATAGGCCTTTTGGAAACTGCACTTTGCCTGGCTTTTATTACCTGCTAATCTCAGCTTCTGGTCTAACTTTTGACCTTTTCTGTAACATAGTAGCTTGTTAGGATTGTCTTTATTACATGCTATACCTAGAGAAAGATCATTTTACATGATATACCCAGAGAAAGATCCTTACCCAAAGTTTATTTTTAAAATATTTCTAATAGTCTTCCCACAACATCCAATACCAGCATTAGACCAAACGGGAACTTATTTAAAGAGGAACATTGCAGGTATTAGGGAGTGAATAAAAACTCCCCAAACCTGGCTTGTTCGTAGGGCAGCTCCATCTTGCCGTCCTGTCATGCTCTGTGCTGACCCTCAGATCTCACACAGATCTCTCGCGCAGTGTCACTGCATAGGCTGCAATGACACAGAACAAATCCCACAAGATTTGAAGAGTGGCGCCGGACATTTGAAGAGGGACGGCGAAGGGTGAGTACTGCTAAGACTTTGCAGCCTTCACCCTGGGATGGCTAAGAGGGGGGGGGGGTGCAGAGGGGCCAGGAATGCTGCCATATGTCAGCGTTTTAGATAACATCTAAGCATAGATAGCACCCAAAAGGCAGTGAGGGAGGGGGGAGAGATGTTTAGAGAGGAACATCAGAAAAGGTCTGATGTTCCTCTTTAAGGGTAAAATGTAAGGAGGGCTTTCCTAAAAATAGAAGGTATTTACGTGGCACATATAAGAATAACAAGATTTACCAATGCTTTTTCACTTGTTTCCTTAAATGAGGGGATTTTTGATCTCTTTTACTCTGTTATATTAAAGTTAAACCAAAGGCAAGTCTGCTTGTTGTTCCATTGTCTCGGGCTACACATTGCACATCTGTTTTCAAAAAGATCCTGTAGATTCTAAGTTATTCGTAGATGCATTAGAGCATTGGAGATGCAGAGAAAAAAATGAGGACAAACAGTGGGTGTGGCAACAGCGATGTGATGTAAGCACACTGTGTGCTTTACATATATCATGGTCAATTTGCTACAGTTACTGCCAGCACATAGTGTTATCAAAAAAAGGGGGTGAGAGATGCTGCAGGCTAAGAGCGTCTTCAGCCTGCCAGCACATAGTGTGACCAGAGAGGAGAGAGGAGGGCAGGGTTTCATAGCTGCAAACAGAAGCAGCCAATCAGCACATCTGGGGAGGAAGAGTGGGGTGTGTTCATTCTTTCTCCACTGAAGGTTGATTGAAGGGTCAGCAGAGTGGGGATTGAAATCTAAATGAGGATGTGATTTCCTCATTAAGAAGACAGACAGAGAAGGAATGAAAGGTAAGCTATTGACATTTTTTGATACTTTTGACTTGCCAGTCACTTTAAGCCTCACGGGGGGTTTTGTTAAAGTGTTTTTCTTCTCTAATACAGTGCTCCCAAGTCTTAAACCCCCCATAGAGCCATCACTTTCAGCATTGTGCTGTCATAACTGTGTGTCCACAAGTAGGAAGTGGTGGCTGTATGACTATTAAAAGCTTTTCTCAAGCATTGCAAGTCCAGCCAACTATTTCATATGTCGAAATGGCAAAATGAGATTATAGGCATAGCTCTGCCTACTGCTAAGAATAATTGGTAATATTGGTCTGTGTGTGTCATTTAAATGCATTTTAAGAAATCACCCCTTACCTTAAACACTTTAATAGGGGACTTTTTAGTCTTTTATTAGACTACAGTATTAAACCGTAATTAATATATCCTCTCTGTTACACTGACTAAGCATTTTCTAATAGGAATTCATTTACCCATGCATTTTATTAAAATTATTATTTGAAATGATTATTTTTATTATTATTATGAATGAACTCCCTGGCTGTTGGCAGTTTTATGATCTGCTCACTTTTATTTAGGGAAGCATTTTCCAAAGATGGCAAATTTGTATCTTTATGTTGCTCACAACTGACAGGCAACAGTGAAAAATAGCCATGCTATTTCCTATTGTAAATGAAGTATTGTGGGCTTTTTAATAGGAATCCCTGTGGCAAAACTCCTGTTGGAACGATTCCAGGCAGGTCCCACAGACCTAAAAGTTGATGAGAAGGTTTAGAGCCCTAGGGGCATAGACGGTAAAGAAACGTTGTGCCAACACAAACTGTCAGTGAAGTCAATTTTGCATGCTCCTTTGTTTTGCTCAGTGCAAAGTGATGTTGCATCTTTATAACAGCTGCAGGCCTGAATCTAGAGACACATAAACTGGCTATACATTTTACAGCTAGAATCAGAGGATGTACCTAACCAATACAAAGAGAAGTACCGGTAGTTATATCGGACCTTCACTCTAAATAAGAGGCCGATTCATTAATAGCACCAGGTAGCGACAGATGAGCGACTGTAGCGTGATTTTTTCAGCGCCAGCCAGTATTCGCTGTGCTTGGCCGGCGTTAGCTTGATGACAGCGACTCAGTCGGTGTGCGGTAATGTTGAATACGGGCTGGGGGGTCGCTGTTTCACAGGTCCAGCGTTGTATGTGAGCGCCTGACAACGAATGGCCAGAGCGAACGGCTTGCTTCATATTCATCAACAAATCGCGCTCCGAATGTGCTGTCGCTGTCCATTCCTTGTTTAAACCCCAGAGCGCTGGCGGCGATGTGTATTAACTAGTTTTTAACCCCTAAACAACCATATTTTTGGAATGTAACATTATACATGTTTTTAGAATCATTTTGTAATATGAATACATTAATATCAGACCTGTTAGATCAATTCTGCACATATTTTATTTATTTTTTTTTTTTACTTAAAAATAAATCCTAACATTGCAGAAGTGTTCTCCGATTTTTTGACATTAAAAAAAAAAAAAAAAAAAAATTAATACCAATTAATTATGAATAATTATAGATTGCTCCATTGAAATGCATTGGACATCGCCAGGGAGCGACAGCTCATACCTGGCGCTGTGAGGGAATTTGCAGCGGCGCTGTTCGGTCCAGGCGGCTTCATGACGAATGCCGCGCTAGCCGTCGCTCTCGCCGGCGCTAGCCTCATTTTGCTTGATAAATGCGTCATTGTGACCGCCGCCGGGCGTACTTGAGTCGGTAGTCGCCGTTAGCTGCCGCTACCTGGCGCTCGTCAGACACTACCTGGCGCTATCGCTTGATGAATAAGGGCCTAAGAGTCTATCTTGTATGTTTCCCCACCCTGTATATACAGATTGCCCACATAAAAAATCATCCTACCTGCATCAAACGCATTTTATGAGCCTTTAAACATCCAACATAGCAGCCCATAGCTTCTCAGGCTGCCTAGAGACAGGAAGTGTCTTCTGAATGTGCTGCTCTGCATTCTGGGATTGCTGTCCTTTTCCTGACCCCAGCTTTTCTCTGTCTGTGCAGAGCACAGCTATAATCCACTTCCTGCACTTGCCTCCCCTCCTCCTCTCCTCAGTATGTGATACTTCTGAGGCAAGATGGCGGCGCCCGTATCCTGGAGTCCTGAACAGAGTTGCAGCCCAGTGGGGGAAAGAATAAGAAGTAAGCAACGTAAAACTTAAAATGTCTTCATTTTAAATGCTGAGGAATAGTTATTTAAGGATTTGAGCTTTTCATTTAATGATGCTGAAAGTCTGGTTTAAATACATTCTCTAGGCTACAACAAAAAGTCTACAGCCTGCCTTTGGGTTTCACTTTTGTTTTCTAGATTGCAAATCCTGTTCGTCCCTTAGATCACCTTCCCTTCCTCTCCCTGCCCCTTGCCATCATTAACGAATGGTGTCTATCGTCTTGGACGATTGATTGCGCCCTCAGATTCTCCTTGAGCCACTCATTGCCTTCAGCCATCATTCATGCCCACTCCCCCTCCCCTTAACATAAGTTGACTGATGGGTACTTCTGTACCTCCCCCCCCCCCAACTTTTGGGGATACGGGTAATGGGATGAGTAAGTTGCTGCCCACACTTTGGTCCACTTTTATATACAAACTGACCCTACCTTGAGCACTAGCGGAAACAGAAAAATAAACAACTAATGAAATAGAAAATAACGTGAAAATATTGTGTGTTATTGAGCTAAAGGAAAAAGTTGGAGGGGACTATTTCATTGCAGAATTTATGTTTTTGCCGGATTTATATTTTTGCCGGATTTATATTTTTGCCAAAAGTCGCCCTTTAAAGGAGGCCTTTAGCTATGAAATTATAGATCTAAAAGGATTGAAAGGTGCCTTAACTTATGCTAGAGGCCTAAGGTATATTGTAACTAAGGCTGCTCAAATTGGAAAGCTTGTCCAAGGTGCTTTGAACAGCCCATCAGAGAATAGCACTGTTCCAGGCCTGCAGCAATATTTATACTACTGACAGAGTGCCTACACCACATTCTCTGCATTTACACAGAATAAAAGATACCTTCTCCTGCAGGTCTTCCAATGTTTTGTACCTACTATGTGTGTGCAGTGTCCCTTCACATGCCACGCACACCACATTCACATAAAAAAGTTACAGGAGTGACCTCCCTGTAGTTGCACACTTTTCTGGAGCAAACCACCCGATAGGTATATGAAAGTGACAGTTTTGATGGGTGGTTCAAAACATGGGATTTCAATGTATGCAAACATTCCAATACATACAAAATGGACTTAAAGAGGTACTATAGGCAAGTCACCACTTCCTCAATCATGGTGTATGGTACAGTGTGCTTACATCACATCGCTGTTGCCACACCCACTGTTTCTCCTCTTTTTTTTCTTTGCATCCCCAATGCTCTAATACTTTTACTAATAACATAAGAACTGCAGGGTATTTTTGAAAATGAATTGAAGTTTGAGACAGTGCAATGTATAGCCCGAGATAATGGGACAACAATTGGGGTTGCCATTAGTATAACTTTCCCATTCCAACTGTCACATCTGCTTGTATGATACTGAATCATTGTCAGCACTTACATTTGCTCTCTCTCACTCAAAGCTGAATTGCCTTCTCACAGATTTTCTAGTGGTAGCGGCCATTTTGGAGCTTCCTCTCCCAGCATCTTCGTCATGCTGCTGCCTGGATTTAACTGACATAACTGACAATGCACAGTAACAGAAAACCCAGCAGCACTTCCTGTTTGCAGATAGCCTGCAGGTCCAGGAGACCCCATTTTGTTTTTAAAATTTACAGCAGGAGTTAGAAAAAGGTAAATGAATACATATGTATAGGGGTGCAAATTAGCAGTGTTTGTTGTGTTAGTCCAGTTGAAGTAAATTTTGACCATTGTCTACTTTAAATCCAATTGTCACTTAGTTGGCTTAGCACAGTGTGAGAGAGGGGTGGCTGTTTGGACTCCCATTGCCTCTTGCCAGCTTTAAGACACCTTATGTCTGAACTGTACTGGAGTGTTTTTGTGGACTGTCATAAATTGTCACTGTGACACTGATAAGACAGTTAGACCAAATGTAATCTCTTCACACTGCACAGATTTGTAGTTTATGACTTTATCATATGTAAATCACTGATTTCCTATAGTTCTGCATAAAACATGTCTGACAAAGGGAACACAGTTTTCTTCCCTTTAAGTAGTTAGCCTTAAGATGTATCACCGTCTTTCTTCGGTTTATATGAATCGGCTATGGGCATTAGTTAAAAAGACCAACATCTAAGACAACTTTATGACCTCCACTTAGATCAGAGGATTGATCATGATCACTGTGATGAGGACGCAATGGAGTTAAGGTCAAGAATCATCCCAGCTGTCTCTAACTCTAGTATGCTAATGCTTCTCATGTTGTAATATAAAATGTGTTTGACAAGAGAAACGAAAGAATTTTAAATGCTACAAGCTTATAGTTCAATATTGTGTAAGGCGCAAGTGCTGTCGGCAGGCCATGGATACATCTGGTGCCAGTTACAGCTACCTGCCAGAGTGTGATTGATTTGTTGGTGGTTGGTTCCATCACTGCAGACATGCAGAATTGCTCCTGACAGGAGGCTGACAGCTTAGAAACAGGCAAAGATGTTTATGGCCCCAATCTGCATTTCTGTCATGATGCTACAAAAAATATATATGTGAGCATCTGTAATATGTACAGGTACATATATACAGGAGCATGACTATGGAGGGTGCAGCGGTAGCAACTGCACTGGGGCCCATGAGGTTAGTGGGGCCCCATCATGGAAGATGTTTTTTCATCTTCTTATGGGTTCATATGGCCTCATGTACAGAAGGAAAACATCATTTGAATTAACTTTTTTCTGTGTTTAGTAATCAGATTGTATTTAATCTAATTAAATGTGTCAGGAAAGGGTTACTGTATAAGTAATATTGTGGGTCCTTTTTAATGTCTGCACCAATTAAAAAGAGAGGTAATTAGAAGAAAAGGGATATGAGGGAGTAAGAAAGAAAGATGGATGAAATTTGGAAAGGAGAGAGAGAAGACAGGGGGAGTGGGGTAAAAAAGAATCAGTAGGAAGAACAGTGACAAGGTTGAGAGCTGTAGGAAATGGGAAAAAGGAGAAAGAAAGAGGAAAGGTAAAAAGAGGGAGTTAAATGGAAGGCAGTATATGAGAGAGATGGACTGATTGTTGAAAATAGTTAGGGAAGGGTAAGGATAAAGAGAGGGAATTCAAAGGAAAGTGATGGAGAGAATGTGGAAAGAGAAGGTAAAAGGTAAAAAATAGGCAGTTAAAAGGAAAGTGTAAGAAATGTAGAAAAGAGAGAGGGTGTCAGAAGGAAGGTTACAAAAGCAAGAAATGGAAGGAATGTGTTAAAATATAGGTGAGGCAAGGTGTAATAGCAACAAGCATTCACAGAGAAAAGAAGAGGAGGAAAGAATAAAGGAGAGCGAGAGAATATAAAAAAGAGAGGAGAATAGGCAAGAAAAAAGGAAAAAATGTTAGAGACAAGGGCAATGAGCCTGAAAGGGAGAGATGGAGGAAATGTGGGAAGGCGAGACCTGCTGATCCAGCTAAGGAGTAGCTGAAGAGAATCTCCTAGCTTGAGTTTCAAGGCTGGTCTAGTTCCACTTGAAACTGGGCCTCACTGTTTCAGCTAACAGTTATAACCTCTGCTCCGACTCAAGAAATAAACGCGCCCTCCCAGTGACTCGCACACATGCGGAATATTATACAAACATGAATCGTATAAATAGACGGCATAAGTATAAACAGACATCCCCAGATCCAGTGCTCATTTTACCCCAGCCCCAACGTATAATTTATGGCTCCGAGTTTCCATGCCATCAAACATTTTATTCTCTGCGAGCCCCAAACACGCTGTGACGTTGCTACTCGAGAGAAAGGGTGTAAAGGACAATTTGTGCAGTAAGGAGAAGATGTTCCATAAAAATATATATAAGTCGAAGCTCTGGCATTAATAAAAAGAGGTCGATAAAAGTCATCTCACGTGTTTTACAAGCTGTAGCTGCTCAAAGTGGCATTTGTTTGGCAAAACAGGGCAGCAAAAGAGTTGGGTCTGGTTAAAAAAAGGTTGCCAACTACAGTGTTTTTTTGAGTTTGGCCAAGGGTCTACACCTAGGGCAGAAGGGTGATTTAAGAGGTGCCACCAACAGCCGAACCACATTACACCTCTTACACTTTTGAGCATTTACATTTACCCAACCGCAGGGGGTGCAGAGGTTACTGACCACATTGGTGCCCATGAGGTCAGGGGCCCTGTTATTGTTGCTTCTTTACCTTATTTATCAGATTTGTGCTCTCATGGAATCATGTACAAAGTAAGCATTGGTTGTCACTGATGTTTCACTCATTCGTAGTCTAAAAGTATTCCTTTAAAATGTCAAGAAAGGGTTAATGTAAGAACCATGAGAGGGCCACACCAGGGCCCTGTCCCATTTAGTTACAGCTCTAGTGGGTACTTTGAGCTGACCTTTTGTGAACCTGATATCTAGTTCTGTTTTCAGGTCTTTGCCAGGGGGATGATGTGAGGGAGTTAATAAAAAAGGATAACCTTGGGCAAACCTATAGCCAGTTACATGCCTTGGGGACCTCCCCCAGGCCTGATATAAAACAGTAAAAAAGATACTTTTCTTTTCTCTTTGTGGCTCTGTCAGATTGTGCATATGAAACTCAAGTCTATAAGACTCTTGGGGCATGGTCTTCATCTTTATGGGGCATCTCAAATTGTGATGCCCTGCTGTGAAAACGTGTGGTTCGCTTCTCTGAGCTCTCGCCACATCTCAGTGCCACGGCTGCATCCACACTATACCTCTAGGCCATGCTAGGTCTTTTTGAATAGCTGGTCAAGGCATACCAACCTCTAGCGGCATGCAGGGATGCATCTGGCAGTGCTTGCTCCATTCAGATTTTCTTGCCCCTCTAAGCTGTGAACTGGCTGAAGCACATGCACAGCGGGAATGAAGAAAAGGCAAATTTATGGGTGATGCCTAGGAATACAAATAGTGGGGCATCCCAACCGTGATACTCCTACCAGGAGGAACAAATCCCAAGAAAGTTAAAATCTTTAAGTCCCTGCTAGTTTTTCCAATATAAAGGCCCATGGAGATTCATTGCACACATATTAGATACCCTTTGGCCTTTTTCTGTCCCTGCAATGTTAGTCCCAGCCTTTAGTGCAGTTGTTATTTTTGGGCATGTTACAGGCTGGTTATGGGACCTTGAAATCCCTGGATGATTTCTGACCCTTTATTGGGTGCCTCACATACTTCACCGTCGTTTGGGTAGATTGAGAACCTGGTGAGAAAACTTGCTTCTTTATAGGAGAGAAAACTGCCACTGATTCTATCGGGTGTAATCAGCCACCTGGTTCTGAATCAGCCACAAGGTAGACAATGAAAGTGAATGGCAATTGAAGGGAATGGAAATGGAAAAAAAAAGGAATGAATGGAGGGTGAAATGGGAGAAATGTGAAAAATATGGAAACTGATGGAATGTGGTAAAGAAATATAGAAGGGAATTTGAAAATAAACAGGGAGATGAAAAGGGATACAGAGGGAATCTCAGACGGATTGGGGCCAAAAATCACCCTGCAAATTTACAGGTCCAGGCCAGCCCACTCCGAGCCCAGGAGCTCCTTAGCCTCACCCCCAAGGAGCTTCTCAGCTGATCAATGAATTTTAAAGCATTGCAGGAACAGATCACGTGCAGGGGTGAATATGTGATAATTTATGGTACTGAAGCTTTAGTATTGTAGGGACAGATATTGTGCAAAGGTTTTTATTGCGCCCCAAACTCATTATGTTGAGGCTATAGCATTGTAGGAGCAGAGCATGGACAGGGTTTTCATCACTGGGGGTGTTATAATGGGGCCAGGTTAGAGGAGAGGGGTTGGAAAGCAGGGAGTTGAGAGAGATGTTACAGGTAAGCAATGCATAGGTTCTGGGTGAGGTGAGTTGCATGCTGGAAGCTTACATCCAGCCCAAGTGACCCTAAAGTGACCCTAGAGGGTATAAAGAAAAGGGAAAAAGAAGATTTGGATATGGACAAAACAGAGATGGAGTACAGGAAGATGGGGATGTGAAAAAGAGAAGAAATAGAGGAAATGCAGCTAAGAGAACGAAAGAATGTGGAGAGAGAACCATGAAGGGAATGTGAAAATGCAATGTCGCAGGAAGTGTGAAAAGGAAAGAAAGATGAGGGGGGTAGGGGAAAAGAGGGATGGAAGAAGGGAATGTGGCCAATGGATAAAGAAGGTTTTGGTATACAGAAAAAATTAATGAGTAGTAGCAAGAATGGTCCCTAATCGAATGGCCAGCCCTAAATGTGTGACCCTCTTATTTACAATGCCTCTGTTTCTTCTTGTCAGCTCGGAACCTTCAAGTCTCAGGACGGGGACTATTTTGTGGAGCCTTTACTCTTGGAAGATGGGGAGGAATACGAGGAGGAGTACCACAAGCCACACTTAGTGTATAGACACATCACACCTCAGCAAAACGCCTCAAAGGAAAAAAAGGCGTGCGACACAACAGGTAACCTTCTTTGTAGCCTCTGGCATGGTTATAGGTTCACAAATGATTTACCCATTTGTGTGTGTGACTGTTCATGAAGTAAATCAGTGTTGGGGGAACGGGCATTTAGAAGCATCAAAGCAGATGATGGGAATGCTGCTCAGAGGTAAAAAAAAAAACTAAAAGTTTTATATCGATTGCAGATCACCATTCCCCTTGTTATTCCATGTTTTCTTTTAACAAACAGTCCAGGCATGCCCCTTGTATTTATTGCAGTTGAGGGGGCTTGTCAGGACGCCCACTCCTCTGCAGTGAATGGGTGCATGCCATAGTCCTTCTGACGGATGGCATGGGGCAGTCCATCAGTAATACTACGGAAGCAGCGAAGGATAAGACCAGGGGCGGTGTAGCAGTTAGAGCGGGTAAGTGTCAGGGCACTAGGAACGATCATATGCAGGGGATAAAGGGTGAGTATTACCATTTTCCAAGTATACAGCACGTCCTGTTTCACTTATTCCTTACGCCTCGGTTATCCGACACAAGGTGGCGCAGTGGACTGCAGAAAGACTTGTGGCATCTCCCGCCCTATAAAAAGCCAGGAACCTCCCACAAATTCCCAGTTTCCTTCTGCAGTCGGACTGCGAAGATAGAAGATGGCTCTCTCTCTCTCTTGCGCAGGTGAGCAAGGCAACCAAGCCTGCGGCCTTGCAAGTCTATTCCCATCCGATTCTGGACTCCCACTGCCTCCCAGCCTCAGCTGATAGATCGGGTGAAGGTAGAAGAGTACTAGGGTCAAGTGCTCCAGGAGCGCTGCTCCAAGCCGCAGACCCTGTACTACAAAGGGGAGCCGGCCATAGGTTTTATGGTGAGCCTGATTGGGATGCGGAGTTTATGCACTGCCTTCTGAGGGGGTGAGTTATTTGGGGACTATGTCCTCTTCTTTTACTTCTGGGGCTCCCCCCCTCCCCTCCCTGGCCATGAATACTCGCTCTGCCTTCCCTTGTCTCCCTCTCTTCTCCCCCCTCTCTGACTCCGTTCGGGGGGGGGGGGCGGGTGGGTTTGAGTGGTGTTTTCTGAGGTAATTTGGCGAATTTGGTGTGTTTTTTGTTGTTTTTAGCTGCCGCGCAGCTTTGTACTTCGCTCCGCCGCTGTGGGCGCTATAACCTGAGATAATTTGGCTTTGTCATGGCGCCGGCCAGGTCACGTGTGGTGTTTTCTGAGGTGATTTGGCGATTTTGGTGTGTTTTTTGGTGTTTTTAGCTGCCGCGCAGCTTTGTACTACGCTTCACGGCTGTGGGTGCTATAACCTGAGGTAATTTTGCTTTGTCATGGCCCCGGCCGGGTCACGTGAGCGCCCTTTTTGCGCTCTTCGAGGGGGGCGGGGACTGGTGATGCTGTGGATCGCGCTGTTCCTCTGCGGCCCGCCCCTCGAGGTACCTCAGCCGGCGCCATTTTGTACAACCTGCATGTCTGGTTTTCTTAATTCCCGGCTGCAGCGCTGCTTTCCCTGGTGTATCGCTTTACTTAGCGGTCTGTGCCTGAGTGACCCCGCGGTGTCTTTGGTCCGTGAGTCCCCCTTGGGGGGGGGGGGGGGGTTTATTGACCCTGGGATTTTCATGTGTATTTTTACTTATGTCTTTCAGGCGGGATACCATTGGGTTGTGGTTCTCCCAGCTTACTCCTTCCTCCCCCTCACTCCCCCTTCACAAAATAGACTTCTGGGGGCATCCCGTGGAAGGGCATCCCGGGTGGCTTCTGTCTTAAGCCTTTTCCCACTACTGGTCTATTGCACCTGTGTTAATCACCATATGGAGGCTTCAGGGGATAGCATGCTTGGGGGCCCTGCGGGGCAAGCCTGGCTATGTTCCATGTGTGGGTATCCCCTGTGAGTGACAGTGTCACGGTGTGCGAATGTCGTGTGCTGACAGTGTCATTGCGCTACAAGCTGGTTTGCCTGCTTCGCTTTCCAGCTCTGCGCCTCCCTCTGCTTCCCCTACTCCCCCGCTCCTGCAACTAGGCCCCTGTGAGGGCACTGTTAGCAGGGAGTCTCATTCTGATTTGGCTCTGCGAGTGGCTAACATTGAGAGGCAGCTTGCCAGGCCTGTTTCTAGAAAGGCCTCTGGCAAGAAGCAGCACCTGGATCCCAGGCCCTCCCCCTTGCTAAGGTGTATGTGGGGATTGATGAGTTTGGTGGCTGTCACCCCCTTGAGATGGGGGGACTTTCCCAGGATTCTGACTCCTCTGGGAACCAGCAGGAGGGTTGCGATAGTGACCCTGGGTCGGTGTCTGGAGAGGATTCATGGTACCCTGAGGACACTAATAATCTGCTGTCACATATTTTTGATATATTGCACATTGCTGCCCCTGAGGTGGCTAAGAGAAAGCAGGGGGAGCTCTTTCGCCCTGGTAAACAGCGTCCAGAGTCCCCTGAGCAGGAACATTTTACCTTAAAGAATGGGAACGTCCTAGCAGGCTGCCTGCTGTGCCCAAGGGTTGGATAAAAGGTATCCCTTTCCTGCTGATCTTGTTAAGAAGGCTTGTCCAATACTTCGGTCATGCCTTCCCCTGACACTACCTCTCTGAGGGATGGTGAGGACCGGCGCATGGATCAATTGGCCTGCCATGCTTTTACCTGTGTGGGGGCTGGATTGCGTCCGACCTGTGCCGCTGCCATTACTGCTATTGCCCTCTTCTCTAGTGGCTGCAGAGATTCTTGGGGCCGTGGCAGATCCCGTTCGTCCCAGTCTCTCCTGGATACCAAGCCCAAACCCTCTCACAAGCCCCCTCAGGCATGAAGGGGCGCCCTCACCCATCCGGGTGGGGGGACGGTTTCAGCGCTTTGCTTCACGTCTCAGACCGCTGGATACAGGAGATATTGTCCTCCGGTTACAAGATCTGAAGGGACCTAACAAATTGTCAGATTCAAGCATTTTAGTATGGAGACGCTACGCTCTGCTGTCAGTATCCTTCGCCCGGGCGACTTCATAACCACTGTGGACATCAAGGATGCTTATCTTCATGTGCCTATCTTTCCAGGTCATCAGAGATTTCTAAGGTTCGCGCTGGAGGATCAGCATTACCAGTCTGCGGCTCTGCCCTTCGGTATCACCTCAGATGTTCGAAAAGATACTGGCGGGAGTGATGGCTCTGCTACGGATCCAGGGCATTCGCATCATTCCTTACCTGGACGACATCCTGATTGTGGCCCAGTCCTTTCCTCGGGCCGACCAGGACACTCAGATGGTGACCTCCACTCTGGAGTCCTTCGGCTGGGTGTTCAACTTTCCCAAGTCTTCTCTGTCCCCGTCCTTGGTGAGGTCCTTTCTGGGCATGACTCTGGATACCTCTCAGGTCGGGGTGTTCCTTCCTCAGCAGAAGGTGGAGGATCTTCAGATGCAGGCTCGGGCTCTGCTATCATGTCCTCATCCCTCCATCCGTCAGGGGATGCAGTTGGTGGGCCTGATGGTGTCCTGCTTCGAGGCAGTCCCCTTTGTTCAGTTTCACATGAGACGTCTTTAGTTACTCCTCTTGTCAATTTGGGATCGGGGCCCTGTGTCTAGAGATGAGCGAACTTCTTGAAAGTTCGATTCGGGCGATTCGCCGAATTTCCCCAAGAAATTCGGGTTCGCCCGAATCGAACTTTTACGAATCGCTCATCAGAAAAAAAAAATGCCGGCATGGTGGGAGCGGGCAGGCCAGCTACGCCTGTCAGCGGGCCACCGCCGGCCCGCTGACAGCGCAGCCGGCCTGCCCGCTCTCTCACCATGCCGGCATTTTTTTTAAGCAAAAATGCCGGCATGGTGGGAGCGGGCAGGCCGGCTACGCTGTCAGCGGGCGGCGGAAGCCGGCCCGCTGACAGCGCAGCCGGCCTGTCCGCTCCCACCATGCCGGCATTTGTTTAAAAAGCAAACACTTACCTGCATGCTCGGAGCGTGGAGGCCGGAGTCGCTCTCAGGTGCCCTCTGATGACGCGTCCTCTGATGACAGCTGAGAGCGGTGCCGGCCTCCACGCTCCGGCGCCGCTCTCAGCTGTCATCAGAGGACGCGTCATCAGAGGGCGCGTCATCAGAGGGATGCCGGCCTCCACGCTCCGAGCATGCAGGTAAGTGTTTGCTTTTTAAACAAATGCCGGCATGGTGGGAGCGGACAGGCCGGCTGCCGGCCTGCCCGCTCCCACCATGCCGGCATTTTTTTTTTTTATTTCAGGGAAAATTCGATCGGCACGAACCAAAAAAAATTTGGGTTCGTGCCGAATCGAATTTTCCCTGAAATTCGGAGCGAATTCCGGTTCGTCCGAACCGGTTCGCTCATCTCTACCTGTGTCCTTGGATCAAGAGTTTGCTCTGTCCCCTCTGGCCAGACGGTCCCTCTCGTCGTGGCTGGACTCAAGGAACCTTCTAGTGGGCAGGACCTTCCTGCCCCCGTGCTGGCAGAAGGTCACCACAGATGCCGCTCTGACCGATTGGGGAGGCTTCTGGAAGTCCCTGAGGTTCCAGAGTCGGTGGAGCCCACAAGAGGCCCATGCTTCCATCAAAGTCCTGGAACTGAGGGCGATCAGATTGGTTCCTTTGGTTCCTTGGACCTTCGGGGTCGCGCTGTTCAGATCCGCTCAGTCAACCAGACTGCGGTTGCCTACATCATTCATCAGGGAGGAACTCGGAGCAAGCGAGCCTTCAAGGAAGTGTCCCTGATCCTGTCTTGGGCGGAACAGCATGTTCCCTGCATCTCAGCGGTCTACATCCCGGGGGTGGAGAACCAGGAGGCGGACTCCCTGAGCAGAGGGACGTCTTGTATGGGGAAATGGTCCCTCAACAACCTGGTGTTATCTCCCTGTGTCATCGCTGGGGGCAGCTGGACGTGGACCTGTTTGCGTTTCGTCACAATCACAAACTTCCCAGATTTGTCTCTCTGTCTCAGGTTCCTCTGGCCTTTGCCATGGATGCATTGGCTATTCCTTGGAAGTTTCGGCTTCTCTATGTGTTTCCTCTCCTGGGCAGGGTCATGCGCAAGATAGTCCAGGAGCAGGTACCTGCCATCCTGGTGGCCCCTTGTTGGCCAAGAAGGGTTTGGTTCGCAGACGTCGTGCAGTTGGCAGTGGACCGGTCTTGCCCAAGGATCCAGATCTCCTCACTCAGGGGCAGCTACGCCACCCCAATTTACAAATGCTGGCTTTAACGGCTTGGCTGCTGGAACCTCCATCTTGATGGAAAAGGGGTTACTTGCTTCTGTTGTTGATACCATGATTAGGACTAGGAAGAAGTCCTCGTCTTTTATCTATTGCAGGGTCTGGCATGCTTACAATGCCTGGTGTGAGTCCAAGTCTCTTCCCTGTAGGGTATTTTCTTTTCCCAGAATTCTGGAATTCTTGTAACATGGTTTAGATTTGGGCCTTCAACTTAGTACCCTCAAAGGCCATGTTTCAGCTCTGGCAATTTTTTTCCAAAGATTTTTTGCCAATTACCGGCTGGTTAAAACTTTTTTCCAGGGTGTTTCTCATGTACGTCCACCCCATAAGCCTTTGCTACCAGTCTGGGATCTGAATCTGGTGTTGTCTGCTATGCAAGGGCCTCCCTTTGAGCCTATCCGTAAGGCCGCCTTGCCCATTTTTACTCTTAAACCGGACCTTCACCATGATTTAATGGAAAGCCCAAACTCTTAAAAAACGGTTCCCCAGCATCTAAAATTAATATATTTTACGTTTTTAGTCACTAACTTATTATTCTTTCCCCCACTGAGCTGCAACTCTGTTCAGGAATTTAGGATACGGGCGCCGCCATCTTGACTCAGAAGCATCACACTTACTGAGGAGAGGAGAGTGGGATAAGGTACAGAGGGGGCAGGTTATAGCTGTGCTTTGCTCAGACAGAGCAGAGCTGGGGTCAGGTAAAGATCAGCAGTCCCAGAATGCAGAGCAGCACAGTCAGGAGGCACTTCCTGTTTGCAGGCTGCCTGAGAAGATGGCGGCTTCCATAAGCCGCCATCTTGGATGTTTAAAGGCTCATAACATGCAGTAGATGCAGGTAGGATGATTTTTAATGTGAGTAATCTGTATGTACAGGGTGTGGGAAACATATAAGATAGACTCTTATTCAGAGTGAAGGTCCGCTTTAAGGTAGCCTTTTTGGTGGCTATCACTTCTGTAAGGTGAGTTTCTGAGCTAGCGGCCCTTTCCTTCAAACCTCCTTATTTTGAGCGGCATCAGGATAAGTTGGTGTTTCAACTTAAGCCAGATTTCTTGCCTAAGGTTGTGTCTGCCTTTCATCTCAATCAGGACATTGTCTTGCCTTAATTGTGTCCTAATCCTGCTAATTCCAAGGAGCAGACTCTGTATTCTCTGGATGTGGTCAGGGCTCTGAAGTTTTCTTTGGTTGCTACTGAGACTTTTAGGAAGTCTGATGTTCTGTTTGTTCTCACTTCTGGGTCTAGGAAGGGTTTGCCTCCAGCTAAATCTACTATCAGCAAGTGGATCCGTCAGGCGGTGGTGCAGGCCTATTCTGCTAAGGAAGGGGAAGGATCCTCCCTTCCGTCTTACTGCTCATTCCACTCGTGCTATTGGTGCGTCTTGGGCCTTTCAGCACCAAGCTTCTGTTGAACAAGTTTGTAAGGCCGCAACTTGGTCTTCTGTTCATACTTTTTCCAAGTTTTACAAGGTTGATGTTAGGGCCTCAGCTGATGCTGCTTTTGGGATTTCTTTCATTATTGTTCTCCCGGCTTCTTGTCTAACTGCTTTGTAACACTGGGAATTTGGGGGAGGTTCCTGGCTTTTTATAGGGCCGGGAGATGCCACAAGTCTTTCTGCAGTCCACTGCGCCACCTTGTGGCGGATAACCCAGACGTAAGGAATAAGTGAAACGGGACGTGCTGTATACTACAAAAACAATTCTACAGGTGAGTACTCACAGAATTGTATTTTTTATGTTAATGCATGGACTTTTAAAGAGGGACTTTTAAAAGTGCATTAACCTCTGACTTTGTTTTTAAAGTGGACCAAAACCCTGGATTTTGACTACTCCAGGGTTATCATGGTTGTGTGAAGTCCCAGGTCCCCCAGTAAAACTCACCTTTCCCCTTTCCTACGGGGCATGTGCTGTGCTTGTTAATTTTGGTTAAGACTTGGCTAAGGGCTGAATCTAGCCGAAAGCTGCCGAACACACAGGTAGCAACAGGGTGTGGTGACAGGGTGCTTACAGGCGTCACCATCCACAAATGCCTGGTATGGGCACGTGCCCACCTAAAGGTACAGGTTGTATATGCACCATTGGATCGGTGAGAAGGTAGGTTTTACAGGGGACTCACAGGTTTCACACAGCTGGGCATCCCAAATGTGGATGCCCCTTGAAGTCTTATAGCTCTAGTCTATAGTCTATATAGCTTTTGGTCCACTTTATGTAGCACAATGCTACCCAGATGTTTGGTGTTTTTCTCTTTGCTCTATGGAGGCATTTGGTTGTTTTTTTTGCTTTCTAGAGACCAAAGCACAGGCATCTATGTTTGTATCAAAATATTTTAGCAAATTTGGCCGAACAGCTTTGGAACTAAACAGAGGCATGTTCTGCTTCATATCACTAGATATGATTGCTTCCACACCAGGCCTTCCAGAATAAGGAGCACTGGTATGCCTCCTGTCACCCAACTAAATGCAATCTATTGTTTTATTTTTTTCTTCCACTTGGACTGCGTGTAGGCTTCAGCATGCAGCCCACCTTACCTGGGGCCTGTACACTACTTCTTATAACATTACTCTTGCTCCTATAATGCTAAAGCTTCAGCATCATGGCTGTGGACCATACCCATCTCTGCCACAGTATCTGTCCTTACAATACTAAGTCTTCAGTACCATAACTTATCACATATTTATCCCAAACCATGATCTGTTGCTGAAGTGCTATAGCATCAGCTGATAAAGGCAGAGAAGCTTCTTGTGGGTGGAGCTAAGGAGCTTGTGAGCTGGTGGTGGGTGGGCTGACTAGGCCAGTTCCAGGGCTAATTCATGACCCCAGTCCCTGCTGGTTGTATAAGTAAGCTCAATAGTGGTAATTTGAGGGAGGTGCGAATTGTCTGCACTTACAATGTTGTTTAACAACTATACCTAGACAGTTTAGGATGATAAAGTGAGTATGCTAATTTATAGCAACACCCAAAAGCATTTAAGGGAAAAGTCAACTTTAGCAGACTTTAGAACCTGTGAGTTATGGATTAGCGAAGTAGTTTTTCTAGTGGAGAAGCATATGACAGGGGATAGGAAACTGCTGCACACACATGCACTGTGCAACTTTTCCCTGATCCCCAGACGTACAGCACTTCATAAGTAAGAGGTGAGTATCAGGGCTTAGGGGGTGTAAGAATGGGTAGTTTAGGATCCCTGAAGACCTTGGCCCTAACCTGGTAGGTGAAGGGGTTTAAGTCGGCGTTAAAGATCAGTAACTGCGCGTTCTCATTAGTCAGTGGCCCGCCTGTAGACATGTAGAAAGCTCCTCGCCATATGGTAAAGCCATCGCAGCCTTTGCCCCCTGACATGATATCCTGCGCGGCAGAAGGAAAATGACTTTATTGGCAACCTGAGGAAATAAGAGCACAAAGCCGATGACAGCATCTCCTGCGAGGCCTCATATACCAGAAAAAAAACCTGTCTGTCCTCCATCCCCCTGGACCCGATTTTCCATATTAAAAGTCATTTCATCATCTTCCGTTTTCTGAAAGGCCATTCTGTTACTGCTCAGGCAGAAACCTGGAACGGTTTATAAGGAAGCGCCCATTAATCTTTTTAAGCCATGCAAGTTAGACCTGCCGGTACTGGAGCTGGACTTAATGTACGCTACTTACAAAAGCTATGTTGGGGAATTTTGGTTAGGCTACACATTTCAAGTGGCCAAATGTAGACCATGTGTTTTTTCTTTAATGCATGGCACGGCCCGCTTCGGTATTCATAACTGATGGGTATTCCGCCACCAGGTGGCGCAGCAGCTCCCTATAAAAACGGGACCAACCAACAAGTTCCCAGTGTTGTCTCTGCAGTGACACTGCGAAGTTAGAAGATGGCTATCTCTCTTGCGCAGGTGAGCGGGGCAACCAAGCCTGCGGCCCTGCATGTCTATTTCCATCCGTTTCTGGACCCTACTTGCCTCCCAGCCTTGGCTGACAGATCGGGTGACGGTAGAAGAGCACTAGGTTCAAGTGCTCCTGGAGCTGCAGACCATGTGCCACAAAGGGTAGCCGGCCATAGGCTTTATGGTGAGCCTTCTTGGGATGCGGAGTTCCTGCCCTAGCTTCTGAGGGGGTTGTTGGGGACTGTGTCCCATTATTTTCCTTTTGGGGTCCCTCCCCCCCTCCCCCTCCCTAGCCATGGCTGCTTGCCGCTGCCTCCTTGTCCCTCTCTTCTCCCCCACCCCTCTCTGACTTGTTCGGGGGGGGGGGGCGGTAGCGGCGAGGAGTAATATCTGTGGTGTTTTGAAATTGTTTGTGTGTTTCTTGTGTGTTTTTAGCGGCTACGCCGCTTTGTACTACACACCGCGGCTGTGGGCGCTATAACCTGAGGTGTTTTTGCTTTGTCATGGCGCGGGGCGGATCACGTGAGCGCAATTTTCGCGCTCTTCAGGGGGGCGGGGCCGCTTGGTGACACTTTTCGCATCGTCTCCCCGCGGCCTGCCCCTCGAGGTACCTCTGCCAGCGCCATTTTGAGAGAGCTGCGTGTCTGGATTTCTCCCTTCCCGCCTGCGGTGCTGCTTCCTCCGGTGTGTCGCTTATCCTGCGGTCTGAGCCTGAGTGACCCAGCGGTGTCTTTGGTCCGTGAGTCCCCCTTGGGGTTTTTTTTATTCAGAGTACATATGCTACGGGATACTTATATGTTTCTTTACTTATGTCTTTCAGGCGGGATACCATTGGGTGGGTTGTGGCATATCCCAGCCCCACTCCTTCCCTCCCCTCATCCCTCTTCACGTAGTATCCCGTGGGAGGGCATCCTGGGGCGGCCTTTGTATAGCCTTTGCCCACTGCTGGCCTATTGCGCCTGTATTAATCACCATATGGAGGCTTCTAGGGATAGCGGACTTGGGTGTCCTTTGGGGCAAGCCCGGCTGTGTTCCATGTGTGGGGTGTCCCCTGTGAGTAACAGTGTCATGGTGTGCGTGCCGTGCACTGAGAATGTCTTTGTGCTCCAAGCTGGTTTGCCAGCTTCGCTTCCCAGCTCTGTGCCTCCCTCGGCTTCACCTACTCCCCCACATCTGCAATTGGGTCCCAATGAGGGGGACACTAGCAGGGAGTCTAGCTCGGATTTGGCTATGTGAGTGGCCAAACTTGAGAAACAACTTGCCAAGTCTGCTCCTAGGAAGGTTTCTGGTAAGAAGCGGCACCTGGATCCCGGATCCTCCCCCTTTCCTGAAATGTATGTGGGGATTGATGAATTTGGTGAATGTCACCCACTTGAGATGGGGGAGCTTTCCCAGGATTCTGACTCCTCTGGGAGCATGCAGGAGGGTTGCGATAGTGACCCTGGTTCTGCGTCCGGAGAGGATTCATGGTACCCTGAGGACACTGATAATCTGCTGTCACATATTTTTGAAATTTTGCACATTGCTGCTCCCGAGGTTGCTAAGAGAAAGCAATGGGAGCTTTTTCGCCCTGGTAAACAGCGTCTAGAGTTCCCTGAGCAGGAACACTTCACCTCCCCTGTGCTTAAGGAATAGGAACAGCCCAACAGACTGCCTGCTGTGCCTAAGGGGCTGGATAAAAGGTATCCCTTTGCTTCTGATCTTGTCAAAAGGTGGTCCTTTCCTCCTGAAGTGGACGCTCCTGTGCTAGGTTTGTCCAATACTTCAGTCGTGCCTTCCCCTGACACTACCATGTTGAGGGACAGTGAGGACAGGTGCATGGATCAGCTGGCTTGCCATGCCTTTACCTGTGTGGGGGCTGGTTTGCGCCCGGCCTGTGCTGCTGCCATCACTGCTATTGCCCTTAAGAGGTTTCTCAAGCATCTACAGGATGGTGCTACTGCTGGTAGCGTGGGGGAAGAACATGGGACCCTATTACTTTGCTCTGATTTTGTGGTCTTTATCCTTATCGCTATGGATGATGTTGTGCGGCCTCTGCCCTTTTGGTGGCTATGCGCTGTTCTGTCTGGTTGCGCCAATGGGCAGCTGACGCTGCAGTCAAGAAAGCTCTCACTGGTCTCCCCTTCGCGGCGCTGCGGCTTTTTGGGGAGCGCCTTGATGCTTTAGCTAAGGATGGCAGGCCTTTTAGGGGGTCTTCCATCCCCCTCTCTTCTTTTTGTACTCCCAGAGGAGCTCGTGGCTCCCTCTTATCTAGTGGCCGCAGAGATTCTTGGGGCCGTGGCAGATCCCGTGGTCATCCCGGTTTTTCCTGGAATACCAAGACCAAACCCTCTCCCAAGCCCCCTCAGGCATGAAGGGGCACCCTCACCCATCTGGGTGGGGGGATGGCCTTGGCTTTTTACTCATATCTGGAGACTTCACATCTCAATCTGGTGGATTCAGGAGCTTGTATCCTCTGGTTGCAAGATAGAGTTTGTTGCCTGGCTGCCCCCAGAATTCATTGATCCTGGATGTCATTTAAATCCCATGTCTTATTAAGGGATGTTTTTTCTGGCTCCTTGACTATTAGAGTCAGGAGTCTTTTCATGGTCCCCCAACAGGAAGGCTTTTTCAGGCATATTCTGGCCCTGTAGGGCCTCAACAAAATTGTTTGATTCATAAAGTTTTTCTGCTTTAAGCCACTAGCCTGCTGTCAGTACACTTCATCTGGATGATTTCAGGTCCTCTGTCGACATCATGGCGGCTTATTTTCTGGTGCCTATTTTTTGGGGTTGTCAGAAATTCTGTGGTTAGCGCTTGAGACTTAGCATTCCAATTTATGGCCCTTTAGGGTCACCAGATGGTTCACCATGACAATGACAAGGGTGATGGCTCTGTTAAGGATCCAAGGCATCCTCATCATTCCTGACCTGCACGTCAGTCTGATTGTGGCCAAGTCCCTTTCTCGGGTCGCGCAAGTCACTCAGCTGGTTATCTTCTTTTTAGAATCCATCGGCTGGGTAATCCGCCATTCCTAGTTTTATCTGTTCCTGCCCTGGATGCTGTTTTTTCTGAGTATCTCCCAGGTCAGGGTGTTCCTTCCTCAGTAATAGGGGAATGGTTTTTCAGTTGCAGGCTTAGGCTCTGCTATAATGTTCTAACCCCTACATTGTCAAGGGATGCAGTTAGTGGGTCTTTTGGTGTCCTGCTTCAGGTAATCCTCTTTGCTCTTTTCACATGAGTCTTCTTGTCAGTTTGGAATCGGGACCCTGCGTCCTTGGAGCAGGATTTTGATCAGTCTTCTCTGGCCAGATGGTCCTTCTGGTGGAGACTGAACTCCTGGTGCCTCTGGGGGTTGGATCCTCTCTGCTCCCATGTTGGGGGATGGTCTCCGCAGATGCCAGTCTGCCGTTTGGGGGAGACTTCTGAAAAATCCCTGAGATTCCAGGGACGGAGGGGCCCACTGGAGGCCCAGGTTCCCATCAACTTCCTGAAACTGAGGACGATCAGGTTGCTTCTTCTTCCTGTTCGCTCACCTTCAGGGTTAGACTGTTCTGTCCGCTCAGACGTCCAGTAGGCTGTTGCCTATTTCATTCGTCAGGGAGTTACTTGGGGCAAGTTAGCCTTCAAGGGATTCTCCCTGATTCTATCTTGGGCGGAACAGAATGTTCCCTGCATCTCAGCGGTCTACATTATAGGGGCGGACAACTGGGAGGTGGACTTCCTGAGATAGAGGGCTGCCTCAGCTTGGGATATGGTCCCGCAACTAATGGGAGCTTCTATTCCTGTTTCACCGCTGGGATCATCCGGTCATGGAACGGTGGTGTCTTGCCATATATATCTTCAGAATTTGTCTCTGGTTCAGGATCCTATGGTCTTCACTTTGGATACCTTGGCATTCCCTTGGACGGAGTTCGGGTTCTCTATGAGTTCCCTCTGTTCCTCTCCTGAGCAGGGTTATGGGCTCCATAACCCAAGAGTGGGTACCTGCCACCCTGGAGGCCTTTTTGGCTGTTGAGAGCTTCCATCTTATGGTCTAGCAGTTGCTTGATTCTGTTGTTGATACCAGAATTGGGGCCAGGAGGAAGTCCTTGTGCCTCGCCTATTACAGGGTCTGGCATGCTTTCATTGACTGATAGAACTCCAGTTCTCTTTCCCGTAGGCTGTTTTTTCTATTCCCAGGATTATGGAATTCTTGCAACTTGGTTGAATTTGGACCTTCATCTTAAGTACACTCTAGGGCCATGTTTGTAGCTCTGGAAAAGTTTTTCCAACAGGCCCTTGCCATTATCTGCTGGTGCATGGGTTTTATTCCAGGGTGTTTTTTCACGTGCGTCCCCCCAGGTAGCCTTGCTATCTGTCTAGGATCTGAATCTGGGGCTACTGGTTATGCAGGGGCCTCCTTTTGAGTCTATCCGTGAGACCGCCTTGCCACTTTGTTGACTCAGGCCAGATTTCGGCCTATGGTTGGGTATGCCTTTCATCTTGTCATTCATTGTCTTGCCTTCATTGTGTTCCAATCTAGCTACTTCCATGGAGCGGACTCTGCATTCTATGGATGTGGTCTGGGTTCTGATGTTCTTTTTGGTGCTATGGAGACTTTTGGGACTGTCGGTAAGTGGATACGTCAGCTGCTAAGGGGTAGACTCCCTTTAGGGTGACTGCTCTTTCCATGCGTGCTACTGGACTGTCAGCACCAAGCTTCTGTGGAACAAGTTTGTAAGGCAGTTTTTTGGGTCATACTTTTTCTACGTTTTTTACATGGTTGATATTTAGGCCTGAGCTGAAGCTGCTTTGGGCCGCAAGGTTTTCAGGTGGTAGTGACTTGAACTACTGGTTACTCATTGGGGATCCCGCCCTACTTTGGACACTGCTTTTGGATGTCCCATCAGTTATGAATACCGAATCGGGCTGTGCCATGCATTAAAGAAAAAAGCAATTCTGTGAGTACTCACCTGTAGGATTGTTTTTGTTCTTTCATGGCACGGCCCGCTTCGCCCCACCCTTGTTATAGTTGTTCTTGGTTGCCTCTTTCTGGTGATTGTTCCAAGTTAAATAGGGTTTTTTTTTACCTTCTTTACATCCTTACCTTTATTCTCTCCCGGCTTCTTGTCTCACTGCTCGTCTACGCTGGGAACTTGTTAGTTGGTCCCGTTTTTATAGGGAGCCGGGAGCTGCCACAGCTTTCTGCAGTGCTGCTGTGCCACCTGGTGGCGGAATACCCATCAGTTATGAATACTGAAGCGGGCCATGCCATGCAAGAACAAAAACAATTCTACAGGTGAGTACTCACAGAATTGCTTTTTTTTTTAGCAGAACACAAAAGTAAGTGCAACTGGAAATTACTGGCTGTATGCACCTCTTGGGGACTGACCTGTCATCCTCATTGTTATAGAACATAGATCAGCAGAATTATCATGACCAGTCCAAAGAAAAGTGAGGAAAATTTAGAGAAAATGTTAAGCCCCACACAACCTCAACATCAGGGTGCCTCTAGGCCCCTTTTTATTCTGATATGGGTTTCCATGGATGTGAGCTGCTGCAGAAAGAGTCAGGACAGCCTGTGTCTAATGGCTTCAGCGGAGTTTGTGTTATGGGCATTAGAAAGTTTCACACAACACCAAGGACAAACTGCCTATCCTAAGAAACAGATCAGAGGCTGATGTACTGTACTCTAGGTAGGGAGTAACTAAAATCCCTGTATGAGAGCAGGTGAGAAGTCACAGGGCTGCTATCCTGGACAGCGGTGGGCCCCTGAACGACCATGCTCCACCTAGAAGTCCTGCCTATACTGCCCTGCATACCATTGTTTAAATTAAAACACAAATCTGATTGGCAGTGATGAGTGACTTCACTTCAGAGTAGCACACTTGCTTGGAGGAAATGGTAGTACAACTCAAGTGTAGATGGAAGCTTGCCATGCAAGGAAGGAGGGGTACCTTAACAATAAGTCAACAGATGTGTCCGCTTATACTCACCTGTCCCTGTTGCTGGGCAGTGACCCTCCAACTTTGCAAAGCTCAGCTGATCAGTATGACCGGCTATGCCAAGACACAGGAAACTTTCCCAGCTCTACTGTGCAGTCCCACAGTACAACAAGCCAACCACTACGTAATTGGGCATCCAGAGATGCCATTCAGAAACCCCTTCAAAAAGTTCAACAGTTTTCTCTTTTTAACATTTCTCCCACTTCTTTTATCATTTTTTGCACATGCCTTTATAATTCTATCTTGCTTTCTCTAGCTTCAGTGTCTTTTCTCTATTATTTCTCCCACTACTTGTCTTTATTATGTGATCCATGCATACTGTATATCTCTCTTTTCTATACCCAGATTAGACTTACCTGGCACAAAGTTCCCCTTCCACCACTTCTGCAGCTTCCATTACTGTGGTAGGGGCCATGGCATCTGTGCGATGCCCCTGTAGTTGCTGCATTGGCATTCAATGTTATTGGCACTCCTGTATTTTTAACAGAATAATGTAAGAGTGAAAGAATGTCATCATTATGTAAGGCTACAGCTCCAGTTGATACAAAATGCAAAAATAAATTGCCTGATTTGAATGAACTTTAGTAACCTTTGCCTTATTTAACCACCACAGGTTTCTTCTCTTCATTCATACACCTCAAACACCTAATAATAATGTGAAACACTTATTGATACATTTGTATCCTTTGGAATACAGTATAAATGAAAACTGTACTTATTTTCAAGTTAAATATATTGGGTTATTTAGGGTTTTATTTCTTGTTTTTATTAGGGAAACCTCAGGCTTTACATACACATATTTTAAAGGATTTTTTGCTCCCTGTAAAAGGGTTTTTCTACCCTTTTCCAATTTGAAATACATTTGTTGAGTAAGTGTGATCTCTGCGATTATCTACATCAATTTACTGGCAGTGGTGTAACAATCACACTAGCAGAAGTCTATGCTGTAATGGGGGTCATGATCAAGTGTCGGGGGGGGGGGCTCAGCCACCTGCTCCTTGAGATTGCAATTGTGGGACCAATGTGCGTTTTGGACAAAATGAGTTAGTGCCAGGTAGAGTCCAAGTTCTCAAGGACCCTAATCCACCTACTCCTTTTGCATGTGAACCCCCAGTTTAAAGTGGACCAACACCCTCCACTGATCGGCCCGGGAATCTATAAGATTCCCGGACCGATCAGTCCCCTGACTGCGGGGCACCCCGATCGCTGTGTGAAACCCCCCAGAAACCCCTAAATCCCTACCTGCTCCTCTACCCAGCGGCGCCCGCCGCCCCCTCCCGCGCGTCGCTCTAGCAGGACGCGCACCCGCGCCGGCCATTTGTGAATGGCTGGCGCGGACGCGCGCCCTGTAGGAGTGACGCGCGGGAGGCGGCAGCGGGCGCGCTCTCTTGTCCGTCGCTGCCTCTCGCTTGTCCGTTGGCGGGGATTGGCAGCAGCGGTCACATGGGAGCGGGGAGAGGTGAGTTTTTGGGGCTTTCTGGGGGGTTTCACACAGCGGGGCACCCCCGATCGGGGTGCCCCACCGAAGTGGACCAAAACCCAGGATAGTCAAAATCCTGGGTGTTGGTCCACTTTAAGAGATACTCAGCTTTCCCTCTTGACACAGGTAACAGAACACACTGCACGGCAGCATGCCTCCTACGGTGAGATGGTGTAGCAGCCCAACATGTGTGCAGGTGTTTCCTGTCTGCCATTATATTGAGCTGCGAAAAGGGTGAATATCTTGCTTATGCAGGGCTCACTGTTGGCAAAGAGTTGTAAAGCAGCACTTCATGGTGGTTTTAATATGGCTGGAATTTGGCTTTAAAGGAGGTTTCTTTAAATTTGATATAAGGCCACTGCCTTGTCAGTAAGCAGAACTCTTCTCCTCACACACCTCTCTTTGCGCCTTTGTTCCGCCTCATTACTTGTGATACAGGTGGAGTCCGGAGGGGGAGGGGTTGTAATCTAATTCTATTCATGCTTTTGTAGGAAATCACAATGAAGATCTTCAAAGCTTTTGCTAGTCAAATTACCTCATGCACATTTCCGATAATACAACTTGCAGCTCGACCACAGACACCTTCAAGTTTTACTGTATCGTACTGTATCTTTAATTGTTCAGTGATAAAAAATTTGCTGTATGGTGGGTGGAGGGGTATCCAGCCAGGCTTATTTAGTTATTTTCATGGAAAAAAGAGGAATCCAGGGGTGACAGGGTCTGTCGGGGAAAGGTTCAATCACTTGACCACCGGAAATCATTTAGGTTTGGTGTTTAAGCCTAACCGGCAAACCCAATTGTCATGTGATTGGTAACCATACAGTGAATGAGAAAGTGGTAAGCAATGCAAATCTTTAAAGCTTTTGCTTATTTTTTAGCTCCTGGCTGACTTTTTATTTTAGATCCCTCTGTTGCACCTTCCCCTGGGCCACCTGATCCAGTGAGGTCTAAACTAAAGCATATGGCTTTTTCCTCTGTATCAGCTTTCTTTAGGAATACCTGCTCACCTACAACAAGAGGTTGCTCTAGGACTATGCTGATAGCGAGTAGTAATGCTACGGGCAATGATGAGAACTAGGCACACGCTCCCAGTTACCACTAACTCTTAGTGACAGCTTTGCCGGGGTATCAGGATGCCGTGTTTTATGATGCAGTTAACATCTTATTATTATGTCATCCAGCAATTTTATGGAAATAAGTACTTATGTCTCAAGTGCACAGAAACCCACTCTTGTTCTCCACGTGCTGCCATAAATGCTCTCGATGAAGCTGCAGGCATTTTTATAGGTGGAAGAAATCATTCTACTGTACAGCACGTTCTATTATTTTATTGCCTGGATGGCAAGTTATCCCTTAATTCCCTTTCTTCTTCCACAGAAAGGGAATCCATTTTCCTTTAATGAATCACCACAAATTAAAGCCCAACTCCAGAAGGAACAAAATGAATGTCCTTTTTGCTGCCTCGGGAGAAATAGCCCATATCTAAAAGACCTGTTCACTCTCCTTTATTAAAAATGACTTTTGGTCAGTTTTAACAATTGCCCCTGGGTAGAGATGGATTTCTGGCCCAAAATTCCTAAAAAAAAGTCATGCCTGAGGTGAAGCTGAAGCATTATGGATTCATTTTGGACAAAGCTAATACAACAGTAGCGGGCAATGTATGGAGCCTGACTACCTTTTACAGCTACAGTATGAGGTCCCCCAGTCTCAGTTATGTATTGAGCAAGTAAGGGGTTAAGGCTCTGTACTACTGGTAATAATACACAAATGTATAATTGACCCTTCCACACACACATACAGCCTTGAATTACCTACCCAGTCCATACTCGGTGCACAGTGCATGCATGCACAGCTTACCAGTAAATGAGTTTTCTGTAGCCCCAGGGAGGAGAAATAGTGAGTATTAATAGCTGATTTCATTAAAAATGTGCCTATAATCAAAAAATAATTTAGTCTGCTAACACCCACAATTAGCGTCCCCCCACCCCCATTGCAGGCATGCACGTTTGGGATTCCCCTTAAACTAGACCAAGACCCATTTTTCACATAACGGGTGCTTGTCTGTCATTTCCTACTGGCCAATCAAAGGGCCTGGTTTTTCTGAGGGGGGTATACGTGGAGCAAGGGCAGTAATCAAGTTGCCCCTGCCCTGGGGAATTTGTACAGGGCAGACCAATACCCGTTATGTGTAAAATGGGTGTTAGTCTGATTTAAAGAATTCCTAAAAGCTTGAAATTGTGGCAGATTACTCAACCTCTTGCATCTCTTTGTGAGTAATTGGGATTTGCTTGATGGGTGGATGTCAGTTGGCCACCAGTGGAGAAGTGGGTTGAGTTGTCTGCAGCTGCCTTAGTCCCGGAATGCAGGAATGTAAGTATTGAAGCCCAATTTTGGCTTCCATGGCATTAGAAAGTAGAAGTAGAAAGGCATCCCTAATTGGTGGTGCAGATCTTTTTGGGGAAGATAAAGGCTTATTTTGGCTTAAAGTGGACCAAAACCCAGGATTTTTACTATCCCTGATTAGGGGTGCCCCGCTGCATGAAACCCCTAAATTGCCAAAGTTAACTCACTCGGAGCTGCTGATGTCACATCGTCTAAACCTTCGTCTAAGGCCAGCGGCTCTGAGCGCACTGGCGGCCGCATCCCCCCGCTTCCCTCTAGCAGGCAGCGTGCATGCGCCGGCCATTCAGAAATGCCACCCTGCTAGAGGGATAGCTGGGATGCAGCCATGGCTCGCACATGCTTCGTTGGACCGGGAAGCAAGGTAAGTTTATTGGGCGACCTGGGGATTTTCACACAGCGGGGCATCCCGATTTTGGATGCCCCTGGGGGAGGGAATCGATCGTGGTGGGTTTTGGTCCACTTTAAAGGAGGTGTATCATAATTTCCTCTTCCTTCCAATAAAGGAAGCAAGCCTTACTGGACATTTTTTGATGCCAGGTGTATAAGTGGCCCCTCCTCCGACCATCCAGCATATTTATATGGATTATTTTGAGGTCTGCCTTTACAGTACTTCAAGGCAGTGCAATATATCAGCCCTGTGTATTTTGAGAAATCAGCCATGACCGTCCTAGTTGACCATAAAGACTATAATGCCGGGGAGACACCAGGAAATTCCCAGCCTCGGGCCATCGCTGGATGTGTGAGCTCTGCTAGTTAAACATTGAGAATTGCTGCTTCAAAGTAGCTATGGGAGCGACAGGCTGACAGCCAGGTGTCAGACACCCCAGACATGGAGCCATCAGTTTCACAGACATATAAGAATAGTATATAAGATGTATTTGTGTATTTAGCACCGACTCCAGAATACTCAGCCGCTTCCCCCAGGAACCAATCATCGCTGGTAAATTTAGCCGCATACTTCGCCTGAAAGTGGCTATTCCCGTCCAGGCTGTGTTGTCTATCACCAAAGCCTGGAACAATGCATGGAAGTGAATCGGGAAATATAATCTCTGAGGATAGGGATCATTCTAGGCACCAGGCCTTCAATATTTATTTATGTACCTTTTTTTTACATTTCTATGATGTTAGTCTTGTTTGGTGTCCTTAATGATGAAGAAAAGAATTCCGTCCGTATTCTTTAGTTTCAAGACGGATGGAGAGGCGGTGCAAGCTACCAACTTTCAAGACCGCAAATCAGGCTGCCTGACGGCAATGATGCGATGCTAAACTTGGGCCTGCAACAGCAACTTCTCCCCTGCATCCTTGATATCTAAAGCCAGATGCTGCATGTCCAGGTCTTGGTTGACCAAAGATGTACAGCGGTGTACCCAGCAAAGCTGAGTTCATTCTGTATACCGCACATGTCCTGCTACGGGCTGGAACATGGAAGTGCTGCATTAGATATGGGGGCTGTGGGAGAGCAATCACAATTGTGAGACCTTGTAAAGGTAAGTGGGAGAGACTTGTGCCCCTTTGAGGGCGGTAGGGAAGGTCCTTTGATTTCTCTTTCAAAAACGATTAGTCAAAGTGGTCTCTTTGTCTGCATCGAGGGTGACATACCAATTGGCAGTGGTAGCGACTGCATCAAGGTTTGTGAGGTCAAGTGGCCGCATGTTTTTCGCTCCTCAACCTTTATTTTTTTCAGATGTCTTCATATAGCCAGAAAGGAATTGTGATTTGTCTGTGATTTAGTAGCCCAATGTATCCAAACTTGTTACTCTATGAGCCAGTCTACAAGGCCTGACTTGGGATGCCCTGCTGTGTGAAAGCCCCAGAATTGCCTGTAAAGATTCACCTCCTGTCAAGCCCACGGCACATGTGTGCCCGCTTTCCTCTTGCAGAGGTGAGCCTCCATGCCAGACAGTTCTGAATGGCTGCCCCGGGTACATGGAGCATGGGAGCAGCCATTTGTATGCGTTCCATTCATTTTTACTAGTCGGTCTGAGTGGCTAAGTACAGAATTAATAGTGCAAGGTGCTGAATGGCTGACAGCCCTTGCATGCACTGTGGGATCACAGTGAATTTGTAGTTTGTTGTTTGCTCTGTTTGATGTGTGCATTGAATGCCCCAAAACGTTGGTTATAGGACTGTATGGACATGGACTTTACTTGCACATTGTTTGTAAATTCAGTTGGACTTTTTTGGATTATTAATTACATGCTTTTGTTTCATTCAATGCTGTATAGGAACAATATCCAGGAGAGTTAAAATTCTGGATGTTGCTCCTTTTTAATGTCTGCACCAGGGGCCAGTCACATTTAGCTATGACTTTGCTGATTAGTGATGCTACCTGTGCTTATTGATCAACACCGCCCAGCAGGTCAGCAGACAGTGACAGGGCTGAGCAGCCTTACAGAGGAAGGTGGTAGCATGTGTCTGATCCTATGAATCTGTGCTGCCTTCACCAACTTTGGCCTGGCCAACTATATATGAATCTAAGCCACCTAGACTGACCTTGACTTGCCTTCCCAGCACCTAGGCTGACATGAGAGGGTGCTGTCATCACCAGAGTCGACGGCCCTGAAACTGTGCACTGCTGCCCATTGGTATTGAGCCTGCAGGCTGGCAGGTAAGTGATGGAAATGGCCTTTAAAAAACAGTGCAGTGCAGACTACTGAGAGACAATTTATACTAACCTTTCAACACTTTCCAAATTTACAAAGGTCTTAGTCCAGAGTTTGGCTTTAAAGTGCTCGGCAATATGGCTTATTTAATAGTAACCCAAAGGTGTGTTATTTTTAAAATGTGTTGTTTTCTACATAAATAACATTTGCATTTGACCAAGGTAAACAGGGGAGCATCAAGTTAACAATTATCCCTTTAATGCCTTGCTGCCTTTTGTTTGCATCAGCTAACGTGAGCAGCAGAAACTTTTACGAGTTAAGTTTTAAGTGGCAGTGAATAGATTTTATATTGCTGTACAATAATTAACTTTTTCAGTTTGGTCTCAGCAGCCCCTTGGCGCAGTCACATGAGGCCGGATCACACCACGCTCTATTATATGGTCACCTGTTGTGCTGATAGGCACAAATGCACATCTTGACTTGTACTGTTCTAGGAAACAGTGTGGCTGCTCTTTGTCACCCTCATGGCAGCGCCACACGAGGTGCGAGGCCTTTAGACGCACCCTATCTTCCCCAGAGAGGTCTTTGGCTACATGGTGTGCTCAGGTCGCTGTCTACCTTGGGGAGGATAGAAGGTTGTCATGACAACTGGAGACTCTCTAAGGGGCATCAGACAGAGAGAGACCATGTCAGTGGGCTCAGCACAGGTTTGTAAGCAGTAACAAAAGTTAAGGTCAGTGAAGGAAGTACAGATGTATAAGCTCTATGATAAACAGAGTTTGGTTAAGACAACAAAGATTTTTAAGCAGCAAAAAAAGACAAGGTCAGTGCACACAGCATATGGTTTGTAAGGAGTAAGACAAGCTAAGGCCGTGCAGGCTATAATATTTTAAAATCAGCAAGCCAGGCCAAGGTCAGTGAATGCATTATAGCCTTGAAAGCAGCAAGACAAGTTAAGGTAATTGCAGGAAGCTTTGGTAAGCCCGGGTTGGTGTCGCATTGGACTGTAGGTTCATAACCAATATGACAAGCCAAAGCACAGCGGGTGCAGACAGTGTAGGTCAGCATGGGTTCATAAGCACAGGAGAAGTCAAGATCAGAGTAGGCAGCTTAGATTTGTAAGTGGTAGGCCAGGCAAAAGTTGGCAGAATTTGCAGCAGGACAAGCCAGGGTTGGTGTAGGCATCAAAGATTTGTAAGCACTTAAACAAGTCACGGTCAGAAGGGGCATCATGGCCATGTGCAATTAAACAAGACAGGAGAAGTGTAGGCAGCTCGAGTGCCAAAAGCAGTATACTGAGCTGAAATAAGTAGATTGGGATACATTACATAAGCTACTGTAAGTGTCCTAACTCACAGGGGCGGCCAGAAGCCCCTGGCGTGGACATTTCCATGTTCATGTCCATGTTCGAGTTTAAGAACCGGACTCGCAGAGTTCTGTATGAACCCTAACTTGTGATTCGGGTTTGACCATCATTAATCATAGACTCATAAACAGTAAGACAAGCCAAGGTTAGCGCAGGAGATATAGAATCGTAAGCAACAGTCAGTATAGGCAGTGTACTGTAGGGTTGTCAGTAATTAGACAAGCCAATGTCAGTACAGGCAGTTTAGCTCTGGAAATCACTGTTTTCACATAGGTGACAGAGGGCACTTAATAACAGACTAATTGTGTGCTTTTCTCAACTAATGTTCTCCAGTGACATGTTGAAGTTTTCCATCCTAATAAATAGTTTCCCTAAAGTTGGCCACCCCCCATGGGATCTAAATGTGAGTTAGATCCATATCAGACCCTGATTAGAGATGGATTCAGTGTTCCTGACTTTTTTATAGGCAGTATTTTAAGCATTATAGCAGTACACACTACAGACTAGTTTTGCCAAGCTGGAGTCCTTCTTTACAGTTCTAAATGTCAAAATTCCTGTCTACCGATGGCGTCAATATTGACATTATTGTGTCTGCTTGATGTCACCACACACGGAGCCACCAGGGTCACCCTTCCCCTGATGTATCCTACGTGTGTCATGTCCCCATCTTGGCTCCCAGCGTCTCCATATCTAGGTGGCCTGATTGTGTCTTCGGCTCTGTTATTTTTAGAAGACACATTCCCATTCAAAGAGAATTATGACTGAAATGGAGCACAGCAAACCCGAAAATACGAAGGGAGGAAATTGCGACAAGTCCTAATTAGTTCAAAATGAAAAGCATGCCTAAAAATAGAGCCAAGGATCCAGAAAGGTTATTCCGGCTTACACAAGTGGGACCTTCCGTATCAAAGGGGCTTTGATAGGAGTTCAGGAGGGTAAACAAGTGGAAGATTATAGGAGGCCCTGCCGTAGACATCTCCAAATAAATACCTCTAGAAATGCTAGCAATCGCTATCACAGTTTTCTTATATGTTCCATCGAAGGCACAGTGTCCAATCAGCTACAATAGATGTTAACAACCAAATAAACACTATGGGGTTTATTTAAGAAGTGCTGGTACCATGTAGTGCCAGATGAACGTCAGGTGAATGTCAGGTCCCGTTGCAGAAGGTGTAGTTATCAAGTTAAAATTCCAGAGCGCCTCTGATAGTGCAAGTTAGTGTCCTATCTATCATCAGCGCCGGCGATGGGATGAATGTCGGTGCTGAGTTCCCTACAGTGCCAGATAGGACCAGGCATTCACCCTGTACTGTATGGCCTTATTCCATACATTTCAATGGGCCGGCCAGGAGTGCTCCAACGCTAAGTGCCAGCTGTCTCCAGGCTGCTCAGCAGTGTGGGCGCTCATCTAGTGCCCGCAACAAAAAAATAATAATAAATAATAAATTGGGCTCTATGTTTCCCTTGGAACATCAAGTGAGTACACTGAAAATAAACTAACAAAAAATGTTGTTATTTCATATCTGATTGGACACATTGTGTCTCCCATGGTACTGCAATTATTATTCATTCCATGGTCCAACTAGATATGGTGGTATGGATTTAACCCATGCATAACTGATTGCTTTTTCTCTTTTGGAACTTTAGAAAATGTATTTTATAGTAAGTATGCTAAAATTCATTTTTTGTATTTGTTCCATGGAACACTGTGTCCAATCAGACATCTGTATGGTCGTGGACATAACCCAAACATATTTGAATAGCAGACACAGTGTTCCACTAGATACATATGGTCATGGTCCTAACCCAACCATATCTGATTAATGTGTCTCCTATGGAACTACAAGAAAAGTATCAGTGAGCATACAAAAAACTTTTTTTGGTTTCATGGGATACAAAAGGTCCAGTCAGATACATGCAGTACATTTGTGAACTTAACCCAACCATATCTGATTGGAGTTTGTGTCTGCCATGGAACTTTAAGAAAATGTTTCTACAGTGAGTCCACATAAATCTAATTTTGTTACAGACAAATTGTCCAATCTAATACGTATGGTTAACCCAACCATATCTGATTGGAGGGTGTGTCTTCCATGGGACATGAAAAGTATTTTTTCATGGACATAACCCAAACCAAAATGACTTCTTATTTGTTGCATGGAAGACACAGTACAACTAAATCCCTTTTTCCCGCATCGACCAGGGTCTGAACTTCTAACCTTGCGGGCTGGGACCCGCCCTCTGCCATGAATCACAGGGGTGCAGCCACACCCTCTCCATTCACTACAATGTAGAGGGGTGTGTCAGGCTTTGGTACAGTCCCACCATTGCAATGTATGAAAAGCATGTGGCAGCGCTAAAGGACCTACATTGCTGCAATACACAGTTTATTGCTTTAGGAATACTGCTGATGTATATACCTATCATGCAATGCTTTGGGAAGATTTTAAGAGGATACTTATCCAACCTAACTAAGGGGGTTATTTAAGAAACGCTAGCGCCAAGTAGTGCCACATAGCGACACGTAGCGTCGGGTGAACGCTGAGCACTATATGTGAGAACCACATTTAAGAAAGCAAATCTGGTGAGCGCCTCTAAAAGCGGCATGTTGCGTCACATGTATTACTAGAGGCGGCTCAGTGTATAGCGCCGGCGCGCTATGTTCATCAGCGCCCTGTAGTACCTGTCCCTCAGTAGCGCTCTCCCATACATTTCAATGCTCTTTCATTTGGTTGTGTTTAAATAGAGTTTTGTTAAAGTAAAATGTACCATTTCTGGCTCAACTCATTGTGTGGCATCTCCTGCCCAGCAAGCAAACGCTTGTTGTGTTTTTTTTTTTTTTTTATTTTATTTATGCAGAACTGTATGTGCAGGTCTGACATTGCAGTATCATTGTCACAGTGTTAAAACAATGTCATTCCATATGTTTTCACTCTGGTGCTGGTGTGTGTGTGTGTTGAGACAGAACAGACTTTTATCACATAGCTTCTGGCGTGCAACGCTAGAGCCCCCAGTTTTAGAGCGCCGACGCTGGTTCTGTGTAGTTTTTTCTTGAATACGGTCTTCAGTGCCGAGTGTTGAACACACTTAACTGGCGCTACCTATCGTTCGCTGCAGCGTAGCCGCTTTAACGGACACCACCTAGCGTTCGCAATTGGCTCTGCAGTGAATCAGGGAAAGCCCTTCTACAGTGCCCTCCATACATCACATTTATCACTGCTGGATGGGATAGTACAGCGTCACTTGCCCGCCCGCTAAGATAGGTTATAGCACCAGACTCCCGCTTACAGCATCTACTAGCAGTCGCTCTAAGTGCCGCTACACAGACGCTTACCTGGCAGTACGTGCCGCTAGTCTTAAATCAGTGTCTTACTTACTTCATCAATGCACCTGCATAGGAAAGATGCTCACCTTCTCCCTTTGGAATGCCATCTGATGCGGAACATGAAAAAGATCCTCAAGTAGTATACATGCTTCATTGTTGTGCCCCCATCATGTACTGATGCTTGATTTGGGTTTCCTAAGAATGATCAATAATAGGGACATCCCAAATCAGGAACCCCTAGGGTGAGAGTGTTAGAATGGACCTAAATAATTTTTGACTGGAGGTACGCTTTAAAAATTCCAACTCTCCCTTAGCGCTCAACAAATAAAATGTACTTTTGTTATAATTACCTACCTATTTTGCTATTTGAATTTGCTGTTCTTCTTGCCACGTAAAGCTCTCATTAACTTACAGAGCTTGTTCCCCTTAATATCTTGCTCATATTTCTATATATACTATTTAAATCTGTCTTAAAATGATCCTACATATGTTCCATTTTGTGACCCTCTCCTGGCTGAACTATTGGAGGGAAGGGGTGAATCTGCCACACTGTAGCAGAGAACTGTTAATAGGACAAGTTCACTTGCAAGTACTTTCCTGACAAGATGCTGGGGTGTCTATAGAGAATAATGGGTGGCCTTAGTCTGGCCTCTTACACAGCACTTGCCCACCTCCTCCACTGGAATGCAGAGCTGTTGCTCCTGTCTTCAGATAATAGGGCTGTGGGTAAACAGTTGCTATTGCAGGGTCAGGTGAATTCAAGCAAGGGAGGCTTGTGCAGCTATATTATTACACCACAGAAGTCTGTCAGATCTGAAAAATAAGACTATTACAAATGAAGAGTTACAGAGTTAACAATTAATGATCCAAAAACAGCAAAGCTTAGGAACTGAAATTACATTTTCTTACTAGCACAGAACGACATTTTTGAAGAGGCTGATTAAGGATTCTTAATTCTGCCTACAGTTTCACTGCTCATCCCCGCAACCCACCCCACCCCCGTCCACCTTTGTGACCTTCCTTGGCACTCAGGAGGGCTTCTGTACATTACACCCTGGCTGTGTTCACAATGATGTGTCTGTGTTGTGTACACACAAATGTCAAGCTGAGACTTCCTTATCATTGTTTGCTACAACTAATTAAAGCTTTTTCTTCCCAAAGGAGCTTTCATGAAAGGGGGAGAGCATGTAAGCATGTTGCCAGGAATAATGGCCTTTTCTTTCGCTTCCTTCTATTTTTATACTTCTAGATAAAGATTTTGTCTCTAATTATTAGTTGTCCACACCACTATCAGTAGTCTTTGGAATGGAGCCCATTACTCTCTTCTCTTCATGCAAATGACTTAACAAAGGTGGTCTGCACTGTTGGGTTTTGGATGTGATACATATAGACAGGGGGGGCCCTAGCCTACAGTCCGAGGCTTTAGAAAAACTGGGCCTAACCCAAAAACTTTGCACTGGGAGGATGGGCTCACATGAATACCGATCCAGGGCACTGAATTACCAAGGGCCTGGGTCTCTGATGCAGTCATATCCTTTGTGACCACTATTGGTACACCCTCTGCTCCCACTAATCAGCTTTACACTTCCCTCCTCTAGCAATCAAATCATACATATCCTGCCCCCTTGGCAATCAAATCTACCCTCCCCTAAATCAGATCCTACACCTTATCTACAGTCAAAAATGAAGTAAACCAACAGTCAAAAAACAACAGTCAAAAATGGATTAAATCAGACGAGCACAACAAACAGTGCTCATATGCATCCCTTCACAGGACAACGTCTACTGGGATAAGTTTTAAAAACAAGATGGCCGCTCATGGGCTTGCAGGCCACCTGCAAAGCTTCAAAATGGCCTATACCTTTCTTTATCTTATACGTTTCTTTAACTGTGCCAGGCTGTTGGTCTGGTTTAAGCAAACATATCCTACACCCCCTCCATACCAAAGCAATCAAATCTCCTCCTCGCCCTCCAATATGCTCTTATACCCTAGGCAGTCAGAACTTTTTTACACCCCCCCCCAAAAGCAATCAACCCCCCCAATCAGACCTCACACCCCCTAAGCAATCCGATCTTACATCCAGGCAATCAGATCCTACACCTTCCCCTAATCAATAAAACTTTACTCTCCCTCTGCTATATACAATCAGATCTTACATCCCCTTCCCCAAAAGCAATTCATTCTACCCTCTCCTGTAAGCAATCAGATCTTACACCCTCCAAGTAATCTGATCTTACATTCCATTCTTGGCCATTGCCCTTGGGGCACCCCAATGCGGGATGTCCTGCTGTGTGAAACCCCCTAAGTCACCCACCAAAACTTACATTTCCCCAGTCCTAAGACGCATATGCATCCTCTTGTCCAATCTTTGCGCTCGACTGAGCAGATGTCAAACCGCCTTAAAGTGGACCAACACCCTGGATTTTGACTATCCTGGGTCTTGGTCCACTTCGGTGGATCCCGATCGGGGTGCCCCGCTGTGTGAAACCCCCCCGATCACCCTAAAAACTCACCTCTCCCCGCTCCCAGCGCCGACGGACAAGGGATTTGACAGCCGCAGACGCAGACAAGCGGCTCCTCCGCCGCCGCCTCCCGCGCGTCCCTCTTGACGCACGCGCGCCCGCACCGGCCATTCACAGACCTTAGATAGCACTATTTGCACTTTACTGTGCACATTGCACAGTTTTTGCAGAACCAGAGAATATATATATATATATATATATATATATATATATATATATATATATTTTTTTTTTTTTTTTTTTTGTGTCTTTATTTTCATTTTAATTGACTGCATTTATCATGATATTTGTACTTGTTGTATTAGAGCCATAAAATTAAGTCCCCCCTTTCCAACACCTTTTTTAATGTTTTTTAAACTTTTGTCAGTCTTGTATATGTATATGTTTTCAATAAAGGCATGGTATATCAATTTTTAAACTACTGAGTGCGGCTCACTTTGATAAAGGCTTTGGGACTGTGCTGGCAGCCCCACCACCTTTCTGTTTGTGTACATTTAGATGACCCTTTATCAGCCAGCACCAGCATTTGCATAGATTAGCATACTTAGGCCCTTATTTAACAAGGGATAGCGCCAGGTAGCGAATGGTGAGCGAACGGTAATGGCGCTCACCGCCACGAGAACGCCGGCTCCCCACCACAATCACACATTTATGAAGCCAATCCTGCTTAGCGACTGACAGAGCGCCAGATAGCGAATCATTCATCATTATTCCAGCCTCACCCCACAGCGCCAGCGAGCGACCTTGAACAGCGACAGGTATGACCTCTCGCTACCTGGCGCTCTCCAATGCATTTCAATGGAGCAATCTTTAAATATTCATAATTAATTGCTATTATTTTTTTTTTTAATGTCAAAAATTCTGTGACCACTTCTGCAATGTTAGATATTTTTTTTAAGTTAAAAAAAAAAATTTGTGCAGAATTGATATTACAGGTCTGATATTAATGTATTCATATTACAAAATGTTTTGAAAAACATGTTTTTTTTTTTTTCTAAAAATATGGTTGTTTGGGGGTTAAAAAACTACTTTTAACACATCGCCGCCAGCGCTCTGGGGTTTAAACATGCATTTCACAGCGCGAGAATTTTTTGAGCGTGATTTGTTAATGAATATGCTGGGAGCCGTTCGCTATGGCCAGTCGCTATCATGCGCTCCCATACAGTGCGGAACCTGTCAAACAGCGACTCCTAACCCCGTATTCAACATTACCGCACACCGACTGAGTCGCTGTCAACAGCCGAACAACGGCCAAGCACAGCGAATACTAGCGGGCGCTGTGAAAATATTGCTACTGGCGCTCATCTGTCGCTACCGGGCCTCGGGCAGGCTGATTCATTAATAGCGGCAGGTAGCGACAGTTGAGCGACTGTAGCAGTATTTTCACAGCGCCCGCTAGTAGTCGCTGTGCTTGGCCGTTGTCCAGTTGTTGATAGCGACTGAGTCGGTGTGTAGTAATGTTGAATATGGGGTGACGAGTCGCTATTTGACAGGTTCCGCGATCTATGGGTGCGCATGATAGCGACTGGTCAGAACGACCGGCTCCCACCACATTCATCAAAAAATCACGCTCCAAAAATTCTCGCGTTGTGAAATGCATGTTTAAACCCCAGAGCGCTGGCGGCGATGGGTTAAAAGTAGTTTTTTAACCCCCAAACAACCATATTTTTGGAAACCAAAAAAGTTTTTTAAATAATTTTGTAATATGAATACATTAATATCAATTCTGCACAAAATTTATTTATTTTTTGCCTTAAAAAAATATCTAACATGGCAGAAGTGGTCACAGAATTTTTCACATTAAAAAAATTAATTATGAATATTTAAAGATTGTTCCATTGAAATGCATTGGAGAGCGCCAGGTAGCGAGAGGTGATACCTGTCGCTGTTCAAGGTCGGACGCTGGCGCTGTGAGCTGAGGCTGGAATATTGATGAATGAGTCGCTATCTGGCGCTATCTCAGTCGCTAAGCAGGATCGTTCACCAGGTGCTACCTGTCACTATCCCTTGTTAAATAAGGGCCTAAGTTTAGCAGTGCGGGACAAAAAATCTTTTTTTTATGAATCAAGCCAAGCGGAGTTAACCACGCCGGCCACCTCATCCCTGCTACCCTCTAACAAGGTGCAGGCCATTCACAAATTCTTGGCGAGGGTGTAGGCTCACATGCTGCTAAAGATATAGCAGGGAGTACCCGCTGCTCACGCATGTGTTGTATCGGGGGTGAGTCTGAATCTGGATGCCCCGGGGAGGGAGTAAGCCTGCACTAGCGTCTCATAGACTCCAGGGTGGGTTTTGGTCCACTTTAAAGTGGACCAACACCCAGGATTTTGACTATCCTGGGTCTTGGTCCACTTCGGTGGGGCACCCCCGATCGGGGTGCCCCGCTGTGTGAAACCCCCCCGAACCCCCCGAACTCACCTCTGTCAGCGGCGACGGACAAGCCGCGGACAAGCGGCTCCTCCGCCGCCGCCTCCCGCGCGTCCCTGTTGACGCGCGCGTGCCCGCGCCGGCCATTCACAGACGGCCGGCGCGGGCGCGCGCACGACTAGAGGGGCGCGAGGGAGGCGGCGGCGGCCGGCCGCCGCCGAAACTAAGGTAAGGAGTTTGGGGGGTTTGGGGGGGTTTCACCCCGCGGGACATCCCGATCTCGGATGTCCCGCGGGGAGGGAGGTGATCGGTCCGGGAATCTTATAGATTCCCGGGCCGATCACGGGTGGGTTTTGGTCCACTTTAAGGAACTGCGCAGATGATACTGGTCTTTGCTCCCTGCAGCCCTATTCAAAGGAAGCAGCTGGAAAGCGATGGTACAGGAGGTTAACAGCTGAGCCACCCCTTCAGTCTTGGTTGCAGTGTACCCCTTATGATATCATTATGTCACTGTATACTTGTCTTGCTCCCATGCGGTATTCCTGTTAAAATGACCACCCGACACCCTCCCCTGGAGCTGATGCAGGAGGAGGGGTTAAAAAAAAAAATCAGCTGCGGTCCAATACTGCTCTCCTATTTCTGTGTGGTCTGCCACACAGTAAGACAAAAAGCTGCATCCTCTGGCTCATGCATGCACCTGCCGCCCATTCACTTGAGGTGAAGCCAGCTGCTGAATTACCACCAGTTTCTACCCTCTTCTACTGGCTGCAAGCAAGCTCCTATCTTAAGAGACAAGGGAGTAGGCTCCCTTCGCTGTTTAGAGGGACAAGTGCAGCCCAGCCACTCTAGGAATTATGCTTACAGCACAGTACTAACTTGTCAGGAGCCTGTTCAACCATAGATGCTGAAGCTGTGTATACCTAAACTCCTGTCCCTTCCTAGTAAGGTGGCCAGGTTATCCAGGTAAATCCTGTGGCTTTGTGGCATTTCCTCTTCTTAACTTTTTTCTTTTGAAATCTCCCCACAGGTCAAAAACACAACAGAGCCAAGCACAGGAAGCGAGAACTGCCACAGGAACAAGAGAGGGTGCTTTCCCATGTGGAGAACCTGAGAGAGGGGGTGTCCAGGGGCCAGGATCACTCAGTTGATGATGCTGATAAGATCAATGGCACACAGGCTCTCAGAAGAACAAAGCGCTTTCTGTCTTACCCGCGTTACGTGGAGGTGATGGTGGTTGCTGACAACAGGATGGCGGAATATCATGGTGCTAATCTTCAACATTATGTGCTAACGCTCATGTCTATAGTAAGTGACTGTCTTTTATTCAGTATAGTGAGATGATAAGAGGAGGAGGTTTTTATATACCCCAATTAAAAGAAAACCTTGGCAAGCTTGTCATTTTCTCCTACTGGCAGAAATAACATCCGAGGCTGTTTTCCAGAGGAGCTCTGCTCACCTCTAAATGCTTGTCTTCTGAGCCAGCCTATGGGGTACAGCAGAATTTATCACTTTAATATATGCACTAAGCATTTCATGATGGATAAAAGCATTTATACATATCTGAAAGATTGCAAAAGCAATAAGCAGCGTATTCCAATTTAAGGGAAAGATCGTTTGGAAAATCCCTCTGCCGGAAAAGCATATGTTTGAGGATTTGTATTATTGGACCTTTTTTCCTCCTTGCTCCTTTAATGTGGATCAAACCCCAGGCCTTTGACTCACTTGCAGGGCAGGATTATAGGCAGAACCTGAGGGGCTCTGGCAAGATGTTCACCTTGAATGTTCACTTGAATTGGTGGGCAGGAGCAGGCCGGTCACAGTACTGGTTCCAGAACAAGGTGAGGAGTTTTTATAATAACCAACGCCACCACCAGGGGAACGATACAGGATGGACGGGCTTTCTTATGACTGGATATCCACTTAAAATGAACAATTACAGGGGCCCACCACCAGATTTTCTGGTCAGGGGCCTCTGCTTTACTTAGTCCAGCCTTGGTCACCTTAATTTTGGTTTGCTTTAGTGGGGCATCCTGTTTAGGGCTTACCCCTGTGTGTGAAACCCCCTAGGTTTGCCCGGTGCTCTTGCCTCTTTTTCTGTTTCTATGGTACATGTGCGAATATTGGCCTGCATTAACCTAAAAACATAATAGTCTCCTTGCAGGCTAAAATAAAAAAACAATAATACTCACCTTTTGCCCCCCACAGTTTTTACCTCCTATTCCACTTTCCAAATCTGTAGTGGGTCCTGAAATGGGGTCCCGCTCCCTATAACCTTGATTAAAACAATGAAATAAAAAGTATACTGACCTGGGTCACACCTCGCACCTGCGGAGGAAGGAACCCTCTGCTGTGATGGGCAAGCTGCTGCTGTGATTGAGTGTCTAAAGTGCCTCTAAAGATTCATGCAGTGGCCGGGCATCAGCAGCTACAATACAGCACAAGGCTTCAGGCAGCACCACTGGCCGGACCCGCTGTTAAACTTACCTAAAGCACAGAACAAGCATCCCCTCTTTGCTTTTTTCTTCTTTGCCTAGACAATCCCTTTAATCTTTTATAGTATTGTAGAATTGATTTAAGTACGAACCTGTAGGGTGATCTGATTACTTCTGTCTCTGCTGCAGGTAGCCTCCATCTATAAAGACCCCAGCATCGGGAATCTAATTAACATTGCCATAGTAAAGATAGCCATCATACACGATGAACGGGTAATATTATTTCTTTTGAATTATTACATACTATATATATATATATATATATATATATATATATATATATATATATACTGTATATATATATATATATATTGCTTTAATAACATGTATGTCTTCTACTTTTTATAAATATTAGGAGGGTCCATCCATTTCTTATAATGCTCAAACCACTTTGAAGAACTTTTGTATATGGCAGCAATCCCAAAACCACCCAGATGACAATCATCACTCACACCATGATACAGCGGTGCTGATAACCAGGTGGGAACTCTTCTATGTTATTAAATGCAACACTGCTTTGGGTAAGGATTAGAGCCTTTGGCAGATCAGCCAGCAAGACAGCCTGCTCCTTTAGGACTGAATGAAGGTACACGCACTACAACTTTAAGCACAACTCCAAGAGGGGGGTGTTCTAAATGTCAGCTGTGATAGACTAGAGACTGGACTTCCAATTTAGGAGGGGAACTTACTTTTTTGGGTGCCAACTTCTACAATTACTGTTCCAGTTGTACAACTCCTTACAGATGGTTCCAGTTCACACATGTTGGGTACACTCTTCCCACTTCAGGTCTGTTTGAGGGCTAGAAGATGGGGCAGCATAGTGTGGTCCCCTTTTGCTTGATTCCTGGGCCCTTAACTCCCTTCACGGGTTCCTCAGGCAGCTGTCTGGCCTGTTCTTCAGGCCCATCTGGGTGTGCAGTCTTGGCTTCTCTATTCCCTCCTGCACAATATCTCTGCAGCTCAACAGCACCAACGGCTCTGAATCTAGCTACTCTATTGATAGTAGCTATGGTCCCTCACAAGTTGTGAATAAAAGAATGTGAATAATAAACATACACATGCTCCAACATGCCTGATAAATGCCCAAACATGCCTGGTTTATAAACAGCATTCAATACTGTCATGGTTTTGCCGTAGCTATTAAGCTAACTACACTTACTACACTAACTACACTTACTATATTGTGAGTGTTCTCCATTCCAAGCTACAAAGGACCTGACAATTATAATAATACCTAACCGGTTTCTCTACTCTCCTTTCACTGTCAACTACAGAGGTTCCACTAACAATTGCTTAAACTGGACCAACAGCCTTGCACAAACGCCACAAAACGTACTTGCCACATCTGCATGCATGATACTGAATCGTTGTCAGCACTTACATTTGCTCCTGCATCCACTCAAAGCTGATTTTCTCCTGGTAGCAGCCATTTTGGAACTTTCTTTCCCAGCATCCCAGTTGTGCTGCTGCCTGAATAGTATGCATAGTATTTTAAAAACACCTAAAACTCTGTTCTCACTTTACTTTAAAGTAATTATACAAAGCTATACAAACAAAACACTCCCAAGACACCACATATACTCTGAGACCCAATCTGTACTGAAATAATCTTTAAAAGCATGTTTTTAGCAAAATGTCTTTAATTTACTGAACCAAATCCAATGCAGCAGTTCGCCAGCTTTTGCCAAACCATTTTTTAAAGTAAATAGCACTCATTTAGTTAGGTAAGTGCAGTGAAACCCAGTGTAATGCCCGCAAGAAGTCAGTTGTCCCAAAAATCGCCATTAAAACTATAGCTCTGTTTATGTTCAGTTCACTGAGAGGTTCCCAAACTGCAGCACACGTGGCAAACTGAAATGAAAGGAAACTTGCATAAACTAGCAAACATTGTAAATCAGGCCCTAAGTCCCCAAATGTAATTTAATGATTAGGGTGAGTTGGGCAGGTAGAAAATACTAAGCAGTCACCAAGAGGCCGATTCATTAATAGCGGCAGGTAGCGACAGTTGAGCGACTGTAGCGGCATTTTCAGAGCACCCGCTAGTAGTCGCTGTGCTTGGCAGTTGTTCGGTAGTTGATAGCGACTCAGTCGGTGTGCGGTAATGTTGAATATTGGGTGAGGAGTCGCTATTTGACAGGTTCCGCGATGTATGGGAGCGCATGATAGAGACTGGCCGTAGCGACCAGCTTCCACCATATTCATTAAAAAATCAAGCTCAAAAAATTCTCGCGCTGTGAAATGCATGTTTAAACCCCAGAGCGCTGGTGGCGATGGGTTAAAAGTAGGTTTTTAACCCCCAAACAACCATATTTTTGGAAACAAAAAAAAAAAAAGTTTTTAAAATAATTTTGTAATATGAATACATTAATATCAGACCTGTAATATCAATTCTGTACATTTTTTTTTTTTTTACCTTAATCTAAAATGGCAGAAGTGGTCACAGAATTTTTCACATTAAAAAAAAAAAAAAAAAAATTCATAACAATTAATTATGAATATTTAAAGATTGTTCCATTGAAATGCATTGGAGAGCGCCAGGTAGCGAGAGGTCATACCTGTCGGACCCTGGCGCTGTGGGCTGAGGCTGGAATAATGATGAATGAGTGTCTATATGGCGCTATCTCAGTCGCTAAGCAGGATTGGCTTGATAAATGTGTGATTGTGGTGGGGAGCCGGCGTTCTCGTGGCGGTGCCCGCCATTACCGGCCGCTCACCAGTCGCTACCTGGCGCTATTCCTTCATAAATAAGGGCCCAAGTCTGGAAACTGGCTTAAACAGCCCAGGAGTGATAGCCTATCCAGTTGCTCCTTACAGCCAACTTCACCATCCTCCCCTGCTGAAGAGCACAGGAGCATCATAGCAGCGTTGGTTCTGTTTTTTAGCTTTTCTAAGGTGGGGAAGCAGAATCTAGTATAAATGAGGTGCTCAATTAGTTTACCAAGCAGACACATATTTCACTGTCTGAGAATTATGTCAGGCTAAAAATCCGGTGGCTCAGGTAGCCTACCCCTGCATGGATCTAAGATGTGCTGCAACTGCTTAATAAATTAGGATTTAATGCACATAAAAAGTACGGTGCCAGGAAATAAAGAATTTAATGCACACCCACCAACCAAATGGGAAGAACAGAAAATGCCATAAACCGCAGAAATTACAAACCTACAGAGAAAAAAGGCTAATTGTGTCTCAATTTCACAAGCAAAACATAGAGACCATCTATTACCAAGCAAAATGCCAGACGCAGAACTCTAAAATATCCTCCTACATTCAGAAGGGATATAGATGTAGAGGCGAAGCCAAGCATATTTATGTAAAAAGGAAACCTGAGAACTTGCTAAATGACTAAAGACCCTTTCACACCTTCCCTGTACAGAGGGCCCGCTTGGGTAAGTGGGGGGTGAAAATTGGGCAACTGCTCAGGGCCCGGGACATCAGTGCTGAAAAGTCTTTACTACCTGAGGTTTACAGTTGTCTGAAAGCAGCAGGTAATGCTGGGGGTTGCAGATGTGCAGATGGCTGAGGAGTACGACTCAACGTCTGAGGATACACAAGAGAGATATAGCAGGGAGTAACCATTTAAAGTCGGCCTAAAGTATAATAGGTCACATCGCTCCCAACCCTCCCCCAAGTCATCCCTATTTTGAATCAATGTGGACACTTACAGCTCTTGCACTGAGGGTGCTACTGGAGCCCAGAAGGCTAGATTTGCTGTCCATTCATTAGGCTTTTTTTTATTTTTTAAAGCAGATCCTAAATCCCAGGGTATGCATGAGCCCCAGGGTTTGGGTCACATTTAAAGAGAGTCTTAAACTACCACACACACACACACACACACACACACACACACACACACACACCACACACACACACACACACACACACACACACACACACACAACACACACACACACCACACACGGCTGTAATGTGAATTATGTGAAGCTCTATTTCTTTTTATTTCTGCGCTCTCAGTAAAATTCTTTTTACTTTCAGACAGGATATATGCAGAGCCCACGAGAAATGTGATACATTAGGTAAGATAATTCATACTTTACTGTAATGATTTTTGTAAATAACTTAGCTGCAGGGGGTGCGGAGGTTGCGTTTACAGCATTTACCTGACTTGTGCCAACATGGTATCATGTACAGAAAGAAAGCACCATTGTATTTGTATCAGCGTTAGCCAAATTGTAAGAAAAAGTGGCAAACTAGAGGCTATATAAGCACCACTGGGGCCCCTTTGCATGTCTGCAACAGGGCCTAGACATGTCTAGTTATGCCTTGTACTTAGGGGCTTATTCATTTAAGTAGCCCCCCTACACTGAATGGAGCTTTTCCTCACACAACACCCTTGTGCCAGGCTGCCAGCACTACGGTAAGAGATATTCATTTCCTCCAGACTGCATCCCCAATTGATGGGGGGGGGGGGGGGGGTGCTGCAACATTCATCACCACCTAAAGAAGGTGATATCTACCACAGTGTGTGCTATGGCACCCACTTTCTTCATGCAGCCTGGAAGAAGTGAATGTTACTTTCTGCAGGGCCCCTGATTGATCCCGTAGAGATGTTCTCCAGGTGAGGCATGCTCCAATGTGATATTTTCCACAAATTAGTCATGAGTAATAACTCTCACAATAAGTACTTCCATTTCAGTAAATAGCCCTTTAAATACATTAAAGAAAAAATAATTTAATGAGCTGTGTCATGAAAGTGTGTAATATTAAAAATCCATAATGTCGGCTAATGAGAAAAGGAGACCCTTATACCCCCGAATTGAATAAAACATCTGGCAAGCTTGTGGTCTCTTCTCCTGGTAGGAATAAAATCCAGAGGTGACAGGTTTCTGAGTGTATCAGGGGCTGACAGAACCTTTCACCCCTGATTTCTCTTCATTCCCCTAAAAGAAAGACACAAGCCTGGTTGGGTATTTCTGGATGCCTTGTGATTCCTCCCACAGCATATTTATCTATTGGGACAGTATTTTCTTAAAAGTCTTCCATTAAAGCAAAGCAAAACCCAAAATGATCACTTCTAAGCACCTTATCTCTGCTCACCTCACCTTTTTCCACCTGTATCATCCCCTGCTAACGTTTACCTGTCCCAACTCTGCCCAGAGCTTTTTTTCATCACCTCACCTTACCTCACTCATTTTCACCCCACTTTTGCCTACCTCTATACATCTCCCTTGTCTTCCCACCTCCTCTTGGCTAACCTCTGCCCATCCCAGGTGCTTTTATTATATATATATATATATATATATATATATATATATATATATATATAAGCATTTTTGCAGCTTATGTGTGGCCTCCTGGAAGCAAACAATAATCCAATGCAGCCCTTACACTAAAATAGACAGACTTACCTTTAGGTACGTAGCTTCAAGTGATCCATCATTGCTGTGCAAACACAGAGCTGTGCCAGTGGGACAAGGACAACCAGAGCATATAACGTCACAAAAAAACTCAGTTACTATCTACACGTAGCGTGTACACATCTGCTGTATTTACCCGCCTTTGTCTTTCGCAGGCCTTGCAGAACTGGGCACAGTGTGTGACCCGTACAGGAGTTGTTCCATAAGTGAAGACAATGGACTGAGCACAGCGTTTACCATAGCACATGAGCTTGGACACGTGTATGTTTCATGTAAATATACCTGCCTTCCAAACATCTTATTTGAAATATAGTTGATATTTTGTACGCTAGTTATACAGAGTTAAAGTCCTCTGTGAAATAGATCACAATAATCACAATTTACTAATGCACATATGATGGGCAATGATATCTTTGACAAAAATTAGCTACTGGTAGTGGTTAGGCATGAGCAAACCCCCCAAATTTCGATTTTGGTAAGTTCGGCCAAATTTTGAAAAAAAGGTCAGAGGCAGAATCGGGGCTATTAAAAAAATTATGTGATGGGGGGGAGTGTGCAGCAGGGAGCATGCTGTAACTCACCTGATCCCTGCGATGCCGTTTCTGTCGCCAGACGGTGTGGCCGGGACTACAATAAGATGGCCGCCACTTCCATGAATAAGGACACTCCTAGTGCCAGCTGGCAGTGCTGGCACTAGAAGTGTCCTTACGCATTGGAGCGGCTGCTCTTTTCCTGTGGCCCCAGCCAGAGCCCGTTTGAAAGGAACACCTACCGCCAATGGGAACAGGCTCAAGTTCACACTTTAGGTGATTCAGTTTTTTTTTTGTGTTCAGGCTGAACACCAAGCTTGAACACAGACTTCTGGCTGAAGTCCATGTTTGGGTTTAAAAACACGAACTCGCAGTTTGGTACGAACCGGAACTTTGTGGTAGTATTAGTGGTAAAAGAAGAAACTTAGCCAGATGCCAATTGTAACACCCCATATAGATGTGTGACATCAGCACAAACAATCTTACTGCATTTTACAGAGCCCACTTTCAATGGAATTTTTAAAAATGTGTATTTGTTGTGTGCCAAGCGGATGTCATCAGGGTGCTGAGCTTATCTAGCATTTCATTATTTTTTCTTATGTTGGAAATGTGTGTCTTATGGAAGCAGTTTTTGCTGTCTGCAATCTGTTTCTATTGGCAACTGTACACCAAGTGTGCAGATCAAGATCTACAAGAAGAAAGAAGTGAGTTCTGCTGCTGGGCATGAGTAGGCTTGAGTAAGGTCCCTCACAGAAGCAGCAGCCAAAGCAACAGTGCTCTGTGTATACAGGGATCCCTTCTCCCTTTTTGAAGACCTTGGTGTACAGATTTGGGATACATTTACCAATAGCAGCAGAAATGAAAACTCCAATCTGAAGCCAAGTGCTTTGCTTCTGCTTTTCTTCCTGTAGATGAGCCTGTGTGGTGTACAAGGCCAGGCAAAGGTGGCTACACTTCCTACGCTGTCATTCACCTCATGCCAGCCAGAAGTAGGTCACCCAGGTTTAGTTACTGGAAAGGAAGCCAATGAATGGTATGCAGGAAGCCTCATGCCCCAGTGACACCCCTGATCTATGGGTCCACAAAAATCAACATTCCCTTTAAACGGACATTCCAGGCAAAGAGTTAAATGAGCCTGCTTTATGGTCTCCCCATGTTGGCTGTCATGGGCTGCATCTTTCACCCAGCTATTATTCAGCCTGCTTTATACTTCTCAAAAACTTCTAGTTAAAGTGGACCAAAACCCCGAATTTTCACTATCCTGGGTTTTGGTCGGTCTCCCTGGGGCACCCCGGCTTGGGGTGCTCCGCTGTGTGGAACCAATAGCACATGAACAGCAGCTCGTCCAATCAGCTTCTCACACTGTACATATTAATATGCAGCTAGAAAAGCTGAATGGAATCCCAGCCGCACACATCAGCAGTGCACGGATCAGCGCAGCCACACACATCCACTCAGATGTGGCGGTGCACAGCCTAAGGGGGATGTGAGTAATGGTGCGGCAGGCTATGAATGTGCCATGTCTTTGAGAGAGAGGTTGTGGCGAATGGTGGGCTTTCAAACAGCGGGGGCATCCCAGTTCAAGATTCTCTGGGGAGGGGGAATCAGCCGGTTTTGTTCCACTTTAACTCTATCCCTTCTGCAGTACTTCCTAAGCAGCAGAGGATGACTCATTTATGCATGTTTCAATGTGAGGGTCTCTTCAGAAGTCAGCAGAGGTAACAAGTATTATAGGGTTTATCAGGCAATGCAAAGATCCAGTGAATGAAAGATGCAGCTCTTTTGGGGTAGAATGTAGCTTTACATACAGATCAAACAAAGTTTAACTTGATGCTGATAATGTGTTGCAACTTGTCACAGTAGCCAGTAATAAGCTCTAAAGATGTAAGAGATAAAGTTCTGAGCCATTGTTTCATTCAACCTGTCAAGTTAAACTTTGCATACAACTGTAAACACAATTTGTTTTATGTTTCTGGAAACACCTGGGGGTGCTTTTATTAATCTCTCTCTCTCTCTCTATATATATATATAAACAGGGCATCTTCTGGGCACAGTACACCCCCCCAGGCTTACATTGAGCTACATTCACCTATCCACCACAGCATCTCTGAGTGCTCAGCATTGTTTTCAAGGAGGAATAGTTATGTATGGCTAACTGTGGTGCAGTGGGGGTGGGGAGTCAGAACGGATCCTGAAAGCCAAAGAATCAAGCAAAATATTCACCCCTCCCCTTCCCGGCAGCCACAAATATTTTTTCAGCCACTGGTGGGGACCCATGAGTAGCACAAGAGTATAGATAAGCCTGAGTTTCAAGATTCTTCTGGGATTATTATGAGCACTCCAATTTGGGATCCATGTAACTGTTGTAAGGGACATGTGGGCAATGTGTACTGAAGGTCCTCTTTAAAGTGGACCAACACCCACGGGTATAGATTCCCGGGCCGATCACCTCCCTCCCCGCGGGACATCCGAGATCGGGATGTCCCGCGGGGTGAACCCCCCCCCAAACACCCCAAACTCCTTACCTTAAGAGGGGCGCGCGGGAGGCGGCGGCGGAGGAGCCGCTTGTCCGCGGCTTGTCTGTCGGCGCTGGGAGCGGGGAGAGGTGAGTTTTTCTTGGGGTTCGGGAGGGTTTCACACAGCGGGGCACCCCGATCGGGGTGCCCCACCGAAGTGGACCAAGACCCAGGATAGTCAAAATCCTGGGTGTTGGTCCACTTTAAGAGGGATAAAGACTGACTTACCCCTACAGTGGTCACAGACAGCAACAAAAAAAACATCAAAGGAGAAATCTTGTTGTCAGGTTTCTGGTGTTCTGCCTCATTAGAATCGATTCATGGTTGGTGCACAAAAACGCTAAGGCGGACCCAATGTTTTCCCTTAGTTCTCCCCAGTCCTTTACTGTTTCTCTATAGCGATCTCTCCAGAATGTGTGTTGTCTGCGAAGCTCTATTCACCATTTTGGAGTGTATTCTCTGGAGAACCTGTGCTCTCCATTCTTTTGGTGTGGTGATTTTTGGGGGATATTCTGATTCCAGTTAGCCCCTAAAGTTTTTTTGCCCAATGTTTTGTCCCAGATATTCTCTCTAACCCTCTCTCCCCTGTTTGGCTTGCATATTAAACCGGACCTTCACCTTGAATAAGAGACTACCTTAAATGTTTCCCCCACCCCGTACATACAGATTGCCCACATTAAAAATCACCCTACCTGCATCTACTGCATGTTATGAGCCTTTAAAGCGGACCTTCACCCTGAATAAGAGTCTATCTTATATGTTTCCTCCATCCTGTACATACAGATTGCTCACATTAAATATCATCCTACCTGCATCTACTGCATGTTATGTGCCTTTAAACATCCAAGATGGCGATTCATGGAACATCGGGCAGCCTGCAAACAGGAAGTGCCTCCTGACTGTGCTGCTCTGCATTCTGGGACTGCTGACCTTTTCCTGACCCCAGCTCTGCTCTGTCTGAGCAAAGTACAGCTATAACCCCACCCCCTGTACTTTATCCCACTCTCCTCTCCTCAGTATGTGTGATGCTTCTGAGTCAAGATGGTGGCGCCCATATCCTAGAACAGAGTTGCAGCCCGGTAGGGGAAAGAATAATAAGTAAGTGACTAAAAACTTAAAATATATTAACTTTAGATGCTGGGGAATCATTTTTTAAGGGTTTGGGCTTTTCAATAAATCATGGTGAAGGTCCGGTTTAAACATCCAAGATGGTGGCTCATGGAGCATCAGGCAGCCTGCAGACAGGAAGTGTCTTCTGACTGTGCTGCTATGCATTCTGGGATTGATGTCCTTTTCCTGACCCCAGCTTTGCTCTGCCTGTACAAAGCACAGTCCTGTGCAGAGTTGCAGCCCAGCAAAGGAAAGAATAATAAGTACGTGACTAAAACATTTTAAATATATTAATTTTAGATGCTGGGGTTTGGGTTTTTCATTAAATCATGCTGAAGGACCAGTTTAATGCTTAATAATTTAACTATAATTTTTTTTGTTTTTGCTAGACTTTGGGGCCCAATATCCACATTTTTTGTTGTTTTTGATCTTTGACAACTTTTTATCCTTTTTTGCATTTAAAAAAAAAATGGTTGAGTCCCTAATAAGAATGTGTTTGGCATGTGTTTTCGGAATGAAATAAGCCTGTTACTTATGGGAATCGTCAGTTTCCTCCACCTATTTGCTGGAGGAAATCCACTCTTCAAATGACCACATTTGCACACGCTTTTCTGCCCTCTAAACATACCATAAATCAGGCGCCGGAGACAGTTTGGTGCGCCAAAATGGTGCGAGCGGAAAATTTTAGGCACAGATTGGTGCATTGGCAAACGCTAGTGTGCACATTGGTGCAAAGACAAATGCTCACCCCATTTTGATGAGCATTAATCAGGCGGAAGCCCAAGCGTGACTTAGCGCTCCAAAAAAAGTGCACATTCCTCTTCTGGAATATAAAATAAACATTTGTGTTTGGATTGTCCCCCTATACCTGTAATTTACATATCAGCAAGTTTCCTATATTCCTGTGTATCTGTGATCCTAAGGTGGGATTGGTTCCTTGGCCTTGAGTAAAGACTACTGACTACAAATCCCAGAATCCTTCCACTGTAACAGTTAAGCTTTGGCTAAGTCACACAGCAGTAATTACCTCTCTAGGTGAGAACTCTGCCAGTAATTCTTTAGCTACTGGAACACTAGATGCTGAATAAGTTGAATTACGGCAGAAGGGGCTAAACCTGTTGTCTCTGTTTTAGTCAATCAGATTATTAGCAAGCCAGAGTGAGGACGTCTCTGATCTGTAAATGAAATGCACCAGTTGATTTACATTGCTAAGATAAATACATTGTTGCTAGAGAGAAGGGTTTTCTTTTATAACACATGCAAATCGAAAAAGAATTGATAAGCTTGGCATACAATAATAAAAATCTTAAAAAATGACATTGAAAGTGGAATTACCCTTTAAATTTGCCCTAATACTTTCCCATTCTATCAAAATGTTAAAAAGGGTCTTTAAAGGATAATTATCCCATTATCTAATGCTGGGAAGCTGTAGGGACTTCAACAACCCAAGTTCTACTGTACATACCTTAAAGGAGCCTATCCCACGGTTCTACTGTACTTAGAGCGGACCAAAACCCACCAAGCTTGGGAAGTAAATTTGGTCAGAACCCCTGCTGATACTCTTAACTTAGGGTGTAGAACTAGAAATGGATATTTTTGCTTTTCAAATTGTGCAGGACCACTGTTTTTTTTTTGCTGTTCCTCTATGTAAGATGGCAGGTGATCAGTCATTGCATAGGTATTACATCATTGCCATACACAACATTGGCAGTGAATGGCAGAGGCGGAGCTTTACAGCTAAAAAAGGCGCCATTATCTGGGATTAGAGTGAAGCATGAGCACTGAGTGGTAGTCCTCCTGGGGGAGGAATTCAGGGGATGCTAGGTAAATATGTGAGTTTCGGTCCGTTATAAACGTCTATCCTGCTTATGAGTAAGCCTTTAAGAGACTCTTCCTTCAATTTTTCCACTCTACAAAATATGTTGATGACTCAGACTTGCTCTGGCTTTTCAGGCCAGACTTCAGTGACACCTAGGTAAATATAAAGTCATGTGGTGAACCCTTAACAGTAGATATAGGCTGAAATTGCCCTTTGTGTGCTACCAATTTAATGACAATCAGTGGCATCTCTGATTGCTCCATGCATAATCTGAGCTCTCCACATATTTCTGCTGGTATAGACATACAATTTTTTGACACGTTCTTTTTTTTTTGCTGTTTCCCTTTTAGATTTAACATGCCACACGATGACAGCAATAAATGTAAGGAAGAAGGTGGCAAACATCAGCAAAATGTCATGGCACCCACCCTTAATTTTTACACCAATCCCTGGATGTGGTCAAAATGCAGTAGAAAGTATATAACACAGTTTCTAGAGTAAGTCCAGCATTTTGGGTTTTTGCATTTGTATCAGTCTGATAATATTTTTGTTGCTGTGAATCGTTGCACCTGCCAACATTTAGTGCAGAGCTGGTAGAAATTCACCAGGCCAGCAGTGTTCTCAACACTTCTGAAAAGAGGAACTTAGCAGATTATTCAGTAGAACATTGGCCTATTACATATATGCCGATACGAAAGAAGCCTCCTTCTACCCCATACATATATAATAAACCCAGAATCAAATTCTGCACAATTGTTGTCCAATAACACACAAGCACCAAAGTGTTGGTCTATGGATTGGAGGAATCAAAGCTAGCATTCATACAGCCAGTTAGTGAACCCCCATTCATTTTTGAGTGGAGGAATCACTGGTGGTTACAGTGGTTATAAGTATCTGTGCCTGATCTTGGGCTTCCATCTGTTCAGGAGAATCCCCCCCCCCTCCCGGTTTCCTCTGCCCCAACAAATCATTGGTGGAGTTAGAGTGGTTGTTTCCAAATATCAAATGAAATATGCAGAGTGCCATCCTTCCACCCTGAAATTCATGCAGAGAATGCCAACCAGAGATAACAAAAGTTTAAATATATTTTTGATCCACTTAGAATGTGTCCTATGGGGAAGCCTGTTTAGCGATGCCCCATGGTGTAAATCCCTAGGGAACCCTGCCATGCAGCATACTCACCTATTTCCAGGATTCTGAGGTGATCAAATGTGGCATCAAATAGAGTGTTCTGCAGTCACCGCACTGTTCCAAGACTGACAGGGTATCCTTGCCACGACCCCTAAGGCATATCTAACCAACCAGACACTTAGAAAGAGTCAGAGGCAGCCAATAGTAAGGGGCTGGATGGCCACAAAATTATTTAGTGGCAACTGCTAGCCAATAGCACATGGTTTGAAGATCCCAGTCAGCCAACCGGTGGGAAGAAGGAAGAAATTCCTATTTTGCAGGGTGATTTCATAGTTTGACAGGGTGACAGGTTGAAGGGTGGCAAAAACAGGTGACTCCCTAAAATAATGGGTGACTTGGTATCTCTGAGTGCTGCTGCATATTTATATTAAGGGGGCAGTTCTTGAACATGCTGAGGGGGCAGCCAGGGGTGTGGTTATTTTTTTTATACTTGCAGTGAGACCAAGAACTGACTCAAAAAAGGAGGTGCAAGTACTAAACGTGTCTTGGACATTATGTATACCAGTATGTATCTGCACCACATATTTGTTACTGTGCTGTTTTCATGACCCATGTGACAGCAGCAGCAGCCAATCAGTAGGCTGGTGCTGCAGAGAGTGAGCAATCCATGGTTACTCCATCCAGGTAAATCCCAGGAGCATTAGTATTTCTGTCCGATTTCTGGCATTTGTGTAACATTTAACTTGCAGGTCACATGCGGATCTATGGCTCCAATAACAACCCAAAGGTAACCACCTGGAGGTAGGGGAGGAAAAATCTTTGCTCTCCTGTGGATGAGGAAGAGTGAAGTATCAGGAGGTGGGGTTTTGACATTTGAAAGTCTTTTAGCTCTTTCCGCACATAATACCTGTAATTGTTATGAATTGCCTTTGTGTGTTCTCAGTGGGGCATGTCATTTTGTTACCGACTCCCATAACATCCCATTTTTACACTATGCAGAAAGCTCGTCCTCTCAGTGTAATAAATTATTACACATGCCGGATTCTGTAATAAAGAAAGTAATCTCTGTCTTTTGGCAAGTCTCAGTGAGCATGCCGTGTCCATAGACACAGGGTAACTATGGCAACCAGCCGTCTCATGCTGCTTGAGGATTTTCTAATTGGACGTTGTGCTATGGTATGACAGAGTGAGGGGTATACCTGTACAGGCCTTGGGAAATGCGAGGCTCTGTTACGCGCCACAGATGACCCTGCACCCGCTAGTGACAATAGACACTTGTAATGAAAGCTGTTTTTTTTTTTTGCAACAGGCACTTGTTATTTAATGCCTGTATGTGGTTTTAAATCATAAATGTTTTCTTTAAGAAAATCAAAATCAAAAATGGGTTTCTTATCTCTATATGCTAAAGTTCTCGAGAAAATTCAGCAGCGCTTTGGGCATAGGAGCTGCACTGGTACTTGCTGTTAATATTACTGTTGAACAAGATCCAAGAGAACTCAGATTTGTAATTGCAGTCCCTCTGACTGATTTACTGAACCATTCCCTTTCAACTGGTGAGGTTCCAGATGATTGGAGAATGGCCAATGTAGTGCCAATCCATAAGAAGGGGCGTAGAGAAGACGCCAGTAATTACAGGCCAGTTAGTTTAACATCTATAGTGGTAAAACTCTCTTTAAAAAAAACATAATTTCCCATCTAAAAATTAACAACCCGGTGGACCCAAATCAGCACGGCTTTACTGAGGGCAGATAATGTCAGACCAATCTTATTGACATCATGCACTTGGGTAGAAGGAATCCCTGCTCTGAGTACCGTATGGGCAGTACTGTGTTAGCCAGGACCTCGGAGGAGAGAGATTTAGAGATATGGATTACTGAAAACTGTGTGTGATAAGCACACATCTATCCTAAGATAAAGAGTACATACAGTATACACATAAGGGCAGACTAGATGGACCGTATGGTCTCCTTCTGCCGTCAACCTTCTATGTTTCTATGTTTCTAACACATGACCTCTGCCAATAGCTAATGGAGTTTGGTCGCTAAAATAGATAGGGCCCCTCAATACACTTTATAGCAGGGCACTGAAGGTAGAAGAGCTTACAGTCTATTAAGGATACAAAAGAAGGTGTTTCAATCTTAATATTTATTATAGAATAGTATAGGAAACATATACAAAGTGGGGGAATAATGGCGGGTATAGAAGGCAGAGGAGCTTACATTCTATTAATGAGAGGATACAGTGTTAAATAAAAGCTTAGGATCTGCTGTGCATCAAAGATAGAGGAGCTGATACTCTTAGGCTTTTAGGATAGATGTAAAAGAAGAACAAGGGTAAGAGACAACTCAAGTAGTTTTTCAGACTGCTGAGCTATATAGTAGAGCACATAAAGCAGAAGACTCTACAACCTTACAGAGGTCACCAAAGTATAGTTGTATATTTATTCTGTGTATGTGTTGTTTTACATTTAATCCTCTGTGAACTGGTAAGGGAAGTCCTTGAGATCCCTATAACAGTTCACAGGAGAGGCTGGCAAGTCACCTGTAACAAGTAGGTGACTTGCCTTAACCCCCCATTACCTGTATCCCCAAAGCCCAGGGGGGTGAAGAAGAGCCTGCGCTCCATATGGTCTATATGGGCTGGTAGCCTTCAGGCTGGTGCCTGAAAAAAACACTGAAAAAATTACAAGAAATATATTTCATGTTAAAGCCCAGCCTATGCTGAAAATAACAATATATATTTTTACAGTTAAACATATATAGTGCAAAATGTTGAAAAATGGTCTGGCAACAGAGGGCGACAAAACCTCTAGGTAGGCTGGCAGTAAAAAGGGTTAAACATAGGGACATTGGGATGTTAAATTTACCTCTCTGATGTTAGGGCCACTTTAAGTAAATAACTAATCAGCAGGACTAAGAATTATTTATTAAAATGGGAAATACTTATGCACCTCATTGGGGGATTCCGCCTAGCCTCATTCGAAGAGACTGCATCTCATTGGAGGAATTCTCCAGCTCCTGGGAAAGTTCTCCATGATTTAGCCCTCAAATGGGGGATCAAAGTGGAGGTCCATTCCATTGGTCTACTCGTTGGAAAATTGCAATTCACCCAAAGAGCTCCTCCACCTTCAAACCCAGTTGAGTGTGTGTTTTGGAAAAGTTCTTCAGCCAGATTTGTGCTGGGTTGGGGTACTGCTGCAATGCCTGGATGGAAAATGGGACCACTGAGCGGTAGGCTGTGCTCATTTTTATTTATTTTCATTATTTTGACATTTTACCTGCGCAGTGCTTGCTTTATTGAGACCATGTGTAGTGCTGATTCTGTGTCATTCCCTTCCAGCACAGGTTATGGTGAATGTCTGCTCGATGAACCTGTCTCAAGAGCATATTCATTACCTCAGCAGCTTCCCGGCTTCCTATACAATGTCAACAAGCAATGTGAGTTAATATTTGGTCCGGGATCGCAAGTTTGCCCATATATGGTTAGTACATCTATATTCTGAGCTTATTTATATTCTAGAAATGTCTCATCCTTAAATAGAATCTGTGGATAAAATAATATGCAAATGCCCCCTTCAAGTTAGTAGTCACATTTAAAGCGGACCTTCAGCGTCATTTAATGAAAAGCCCAAACTAAAAAACTATTTCCCATCATCTAAAATTAGTATAGTTAATGTTTTTAGTCACTTACTTATTATTCTTTCCCTCACTGGGCTGCAACTCTGTTCAGGACTCTAGTATACAGGCGCCGCCATCTTGGCTCAGTAGCATCACATACTGGGGGGAGGAGAGGGGTCAAAAGTGCAGGGGAGCGGGGTTATAGCTGTGCTTTGCACAAACAGAGCAGAGCTGGGGTCAGGAAAAGGTCAGCAATCCCAGAATACAGAGCAGCAGTCAGAAGACACTTCCTGTTTGCAGCCAGCCTGCACCTCCATGGGCCGCCATCTTGGATGTTTAAAGGCTCAGAAAATCTACTAGATGCAGGTAGGATGATTTTTAATGTGAGCAATCTGCATGTACAGGGTGGGGGAAACATATAAGATATGCCCTTATTTAGGGTGAAGGTCCGGTTTAAGAAATAAAGCAGGTGGAGGAGTTCAGCAGAGCTGAGTATTTAAGCCTGTTTCCTGGCTACCTAAGGGTATTAATGGAGCACATTGGGATGTCCTAGGACAGGGCACAGTGAACATAGGGAGAACTGGGGGAATTCCTGGTGGGCTGCATTGCTTTGGGCCTGGCTTGGTTAGGTATAGATCCTACATACAACCCACCTTACCCAGAGTTTGTGTCAGAATTACTATATCCTGTCAGTGGACTGCTGCTTCAAACAGCTCATCGGAGTCAGGGCTTAGTGGAGACGTCATGGGATTGCTGGAGGCCAGTAAATTCCTGTGCTGATTTCTGATCTCAGTCCACCCCTGCCCCAGGGGTCAGGTATGCAGTAGACCTAAAGTCTTATTTAACATGATGCTGAGGCTATACATAGCATTCGACTTTAATGCAGAACATACCAGCCTGAAATCTAAAAACTCCTCTTTTCCTGCTACAACGATGCATGCGCGCTGTCTCGTCCAATGAAAGTCGCCTGCTATGACTATGTCATTTGGCAGGCAGCTCTCATTGTTTACAACGAGGGCTGCCACACCCCCACATTACCCAGCCGTCGATTGGCCCGAGCCACAGCAGATGGCTCTCAATGGATGAGAGCCCGTGAGTGCTAGGTTGGAGCCTGGACAGCTCTAACACAGCGAGGCCTCACATTTTGGTATTTACGGTTCCACTCTAAAGACTTCAGCTTGAAAACAAAAAAAACGCTATACTCACCCTGTGTCCTATGCAGCCTGTCACTGATAGTTTGATGCCCAAGATCTTACTTTATAGCTGGATCCATGGCCCTATCACTTGTCTCTCCCATCTTTTCCGATGTGCAGACAGTGAAGTTGACCAATTACCAGGATTTTTATTATTATCCTTGTGATAGGTCCTTGTTCCTGGGGCATACTGTTGTATGAAACTCCCTAGATCGTCCTCAAAACTCACCTTTCCGCCACATATGCGGGCTGTTGTCAAATCAGCGATGTATCCCATGCACGGTATACAGCTCTGTTTGCACACAGAGATCGGGCATAGAGAAAGGGGCGTGACTGCATTCCCGGTCTCCCTGCGTTCTTGCGGCAAGTTTCTGTCCTAGGCTATCTAAATTGGAGATACCGGGAATGCAAGCGTTTGTGGGTTCATAAGAAAAGTGAGTGTTTACAGACAAGCTGCTCAATCTGGTTTCACACTCCAAGGCCAGCATATATGGTGTTAGGTGATAGGGCGGAACAGACAAAGTTATTATTATTATTATATTATTATTAAAGAACCACTAACTTGAATGCTGCTTCAAATCGGGAATTCAGCATGATTTAATGAAAAGCCCAAACCTTTAAAATACTATTCCCAGCATCTAAAATTAATTTACTTTAAGTTTTTAGTCACTTACTTAATATTCTTTCCCCCACTGGGCTGCAACTCTGTTCAGACCTCTAGGATACGGGCACTGCCATCTTGATTCAGAAGCATCACACATACTGAGGAGAGGAGAACGGCATAAAGTTCAGGGGGGTGGGGATATGGCTGTGCTTTGCACAGACAGAGCAGAGCTGGGGTCAGGGAAAGGACAGAAATCCCAGAATGCAGAGCGACACAGAAGACACTTCCTGTTTGCAGGCTGCCTGATGCTCCATGAGCTGCCATCTTGGATGTTTAAAGGCTTATAACATGCAGTAGATGCAGGTAGGATGATTTCTAGGCCCTAGAAGTCTGTATTGTGATTTTGTCATTTTCTGTGTGCACTGTAGTGTACAGTGTCCTTAGAAGAGACACTTTTAGGCCATTGTTAATTCTCTTTAGAAACATTTAGGTCATTAGTGCATTGGGTACTTATGATGGCAGTTAACATGCAGTTTCTAGCTTTACAGCCTACCCCCCACCCCTCCGTGTGAATGTAAACTTTGTTCTATATTTAAATAGGTTGTTTCAGGCTAAATGGAGGGTCATTAACGCAGTTTTAGAATTTGATCCTTTAGCCAGATAAAAGGAGCCGAGCTTTGGGAAAAGTGTTGCATTAATGTGCAGTACAGGCAGTTTTCTGTGATTTTTCATGTTATCCATTTAACTGCCTGGGAATGAACTGTATGTGTCTGTTTGTCCCCTTGAAGCAAATGCAATGTCGGAGATTGTGGTGCATTAATATGGAGGGGCCACACAAGGGTTGCCGAACTCAGCACACACCATGGGCAGATGGAACCGAATGTGAACCAGGCAAGGTGAGACACTTATACTTTGAAATTTTAGATTTATGAATAATGCAATCAATGCAAACAACTGTATAACTATTAGAATGTGCCTACACTAATGCTCCAAATTAAAAGGTGGAGAAATCTGGACACCCAAGGAGGCATGTAAAATCGCTTCATCATATCATAAAGGTTTATCAATTACTTCTCAACACCCTTTCTAATGCCTGTAGCTTTGTTAGGAAACCATAAAATTGACACTTGTCACCATGTCAATGCACTCGGAATACATTGGCATTTGAAAGTCACCACAATTTACTTAAACGGGTGTTGTTGGAGAATTCTCTGAAAGAATGATCAACAGGCATTTGAAATGCATGATCAGTGCTTGTTACCAACACTAGTGGAAACTCAATTTAGAGAGTATTCTGATAACCAGCAATGCATTGTATATAGTTATACTGTGCTATATTTGATATCCACTGATTCCCAATTTTGTGCCGGTTTTCATAACAGCCAAAATATTGGACATAAACCTCGAAAACTCAATTTTCATACCTATAAAGAGACCTCTAAGTAGGAAATGTAGGGCCTTATTTATGATGTGCACCTTTTAGCATCATTTTTGTGGCAATAGTGTGGCGGAGTGCCAGCATTCTTGTCTTGTCTGATGTTGTGGACTACTACTAATTAGCTTTGATTGTTGCACTTGGGTATTGGCCGACCTATGTCACTGCCTGTTGGATCTTCCACGCGATAATCCCAGTGCCAGTGAGCGCCAATTTGTACTGCAGTTTTTCCAGCGCTCACCAGCATGATTTTTCATTACATTTGTTACAAGAAATCACTGCCGGGGACAAAGGGGACACACTTTACATTGCGTTTATGTTGCATTGATTTGTTGTTGTCCAAATTACACAATGTTAAGCAAAGGAAGCCATGAACGTAAATCTTAAACATTTTGGCCCATCTAGGTCCTTTCCATTATTGACAAATCCTAATGCAAGTTCTGTACATATAAATATGTTTAATATGAATTGAAAGCATGAAACACTTCAATACAGATCTTTCCATTGTGCTCTATGAAATCTTGAGGTTTCATCTGGCACTACTTCAACCAGAGCACCCGGCGCTGCATCATTTTCGGTGCTACTGTCAAATAAGACTCCTACACTGAGTGCGGCTGCCACGGACTGGGTGTGGCGGCACAGGTGTGGATCCGCTGTGACCGTGTTACTGATAGCGAGTGCCGCGTCAGGGGAGCGGAGTCTAAGAGGCCACCAGTATTCACCAGAGCCTGCCGCAAAGCAGGTTGGTCTTGCAGCGGCGAGTGACCCCCAGGTCGCTACCCCCCAACGGCGGCTCAGCCACACGTTCAGCCGAGGTAATGCGTGGTACAAAGGAGGCAGGCAAAAGGCGATGTAAAAGTTCAAGCAGAGGTCAGGGCTGGCAGCACAGGTTCAGAGTCGGGGACAGGCAAAGGTCGGTACACGGGTAAGCAATACTGCAAACAACTTTCTGCATACAAAGGAAGACCAAGATCCGGTACTGATGGAAAAGGAAGTGCCCCTTAAATAGGGGAAGTGGATGCAGGACTGGATGACCAGGCACCAATCAGTGGTGTACAGGCCATTTAAATTTCAGAAATCCGGCGCGCGCGCCCTCTAGTGGACGGGGGTGTGCGCGCACTGAACCATGCGAGGAAGCAGCAAGAGGAGGAGGAAGACGGCTGGGAGCAGCCGGCGCACGGCCAGCTACCGCGCCGGAAGCCGCGGGCCCGCCGGCAGGAGCGGGTAAGGAGAGGGACTGGGGAGCACTGCGAGATGAGCCCAGGGCAGCGGGAGCAGCAACGGAGATGAGGGGAGTGCTGCAAGATGGGCCCGCAGCGCTCGCCCTAACAGTACCCCCCTCCCTTGGGTCTCCCCCTCTTCTTGGGACCAAGAAAATCTGAGATGAGACTATGGTCCAGAATGTTCTCCTCAGGTTCTCAAGATCTTTCCTCTGGACCACAGCCTTCCCAATCGACCAAAAATATCTTTTGCCTCTGGAGACTTTAGAGGCCAGGATCTCTTTCACCGTGAAAACATCCGCGGCACAAGAAATTGGAGCGGGCTCCAGGATTTTTGGAGAAAAACGATTGCAAATAACTGGCTTCAAAAGAGAGACGTGGAAGGAGTTAGGGATACCAAGAGATGCTGGAAGGTGAAGCTTATAGCAAACCGGATTGATCCGTTGCTTGATCTTATAAGGACCCAGGTAGCGGGGACCCAATTTGTAGCTGGGAATCCGGAAGCGGATGTATTTCGCCGAAAGCCACACCTTATCTCCAGGAGAGTAAACGGGAGGAGTTCTTTTCTTTTTATCAGCGCTAATTTTCATACGAGCGGAAGCTTGAAAAAGAGCACCTTGAGTCTCTTGCCAGATGGTGGAAAAATCCTGTGTGAGTTCCTCCACAGCAGGTACTTCAGAAGACGTGGACAAAGGCAGTGGCGGAAGAGGATGACGACCGTGCACCACAAAGAACGGGGATTTTCTCGTAGATTCAGAATCCCTAAAGTTATATGAGAACTCCACCCAGGGCAGAAGGTCGACCCAATCATCTTGACGCGCGGAAACAAAATGGCGAAGATAATGGCCGAGGACTTGGTTTACTCTTTCCACTTGGTCATTTGACTGGGGATGATAAGCAGAGGAAAAGTCTAATTTAATCTTCATTTGCTTACAAAGAGCCCTCCAGAACTTAGAAACAAATTGTACTCCCCTGTCAAACACGATGTGTGCAGGCAGCCCATGAAGTCGAAAGATATGCATAAGGAAGTGTTTCGCCAGCTGAGGAGCCAAAGGGAGACCAGGCAAAGGTGTAAAATGCGCCATCTTAAAGAACTTATCTACTACCACCCAAATAACGGTGTTGCCATGTGAAGGAGGGAGGTCAGAAATGAAGTCCATAGCAATGTGTTACCTGTCAGGTCCCGTGGGACGACCACCTTCCAAATAAGTCTGCAACCCCCAATCTCTGCTGCTAGCTTCGCCTATAGACAAGCCCCCGTCTGCCGAGACGCTTTACACGCCTCACCGGGCACGGTTGCCCCCAGGACTTTATAGCACAAAGGATGCAGACTTATGAAGGGGAAGGCAGATGAACCAGGAACGAGACTGGGCAAGGTCAAACAAGCAGAGGTCATACACGGAGGATCAGTCCAATGAAACGCGGCACCAGAGGATGAGACGGAAGAGTAGTCAAAGTCGAGCCAAGGGTCAAACCGGGAGATCACGGGTGCGCAGTACAGTGGAGCAGGCAATCGTAGTCAGGGAAACAGGCAAAGGTCGGTCCATGCAGCAATCAAGGATGGTCATACAGAGCAGGATAATCTAAGACAGAGCAGACACCAAATCACACCCAGCAGCATGCTATCACGGGCCATGACAGACTGAAGGAGAGAAACCTTTATGGGGCCAGGTTACACAGGATTGGGTCAGAAGTGTGCGCATGATTGGTGCATAACAGAACCTGGTCCAGATTGGACCAGAAACATAGAGGGGCGTATGACCCCGCATTCCCCTGGACTCATAGGCCCAGCACTGATTACCTCCGGCGGGCGCGCTGTGTGCAGCGCCGCCGGAGGGCATAAATCCTAAGTGCTCGCGCGCGCGCGCGAGCACGACCCTGGGCGTCAGGAGCGCGCCGCGATGCCGGGAACGCGGCCACTCCAGACGCCGCTCGCGGCGGAACTGCCCGCAGATGGCGCGGGACCGAAGGCTGGGTGAGTAGCTTGTGACATTACCATGGAGTGTCTGGAATAGGTAGGGGAAGAAGTAAGCCTGCAGGTCTTTGGCCAGGAGTCTTGTCACGCGCACAGATGGTACAAGCCAGAATGAATTCCGTCACGTCCTTCTTTAAGGAGGGCCACCAATAATATCTGGAAATGAGAGAACAAGATTTTCTGATACCTGCATGGCCAGCTACATGAGAAGAATGTCCCCATTTTAATATTCTGCAACGCTGGCGAGGAGGCACGAAGGTCTTTCCAGGTGGTGCCTGTACCAGGGTTGCGGGAGCAGAGTGGACTAGACATTCAGGAGGGATAATATGCTGTGGCGTGGATTCCGAGCCGGAGACGTCCGAAGAACGAGAAAGGGCGTCCGCCCTGATGTCCAATGATGACCAAGATCCGGCACTGATGGAAAAGGAAGTGCCCCTTAAATAGGGGAAGTGGATGCAGGATTGGATGACCAGGCACCAATCAGTGGTGTACAGGCCCTTTAAATTTCAGGAATCCGGCGCGCGCACCGTTTAGTGGACGGGGGCGTGCGCGCACCGAACCATGCGTGGAAGCAGCACGAGGAGGAGAAAGACGGCTGGGAGCATCCGGCGCACAGCCAGCCACCACGCCGAAAGCCGCGGGCCCGCCGGCAGGAGCGGGTAATGAGAGGGACTGGGGAGCACTGCGAGATGGGTGTGCAGCAGTTAATGTCTTGATGGTTCTCCTATCTTCGTTGTTCAACAAATAAACTTCCTTTTTTACAGGAAATGATGGCAGCTCCCTATAATTTTGTAAGAGCAATACATTGGGTTTGACTTCACCTTAAGTTTATAACAAAAATGAAAAAAATTGCTGATGTTGGGCTTTAGCGTTTTGCACTATCACCCAAAACAAACTGATTTTCAGGCTAACTTTGCAGCCCACCCTTATTGTACTGTACTACGTTTTTTACATTCTCCTGGTTCTTTTTACTTATAATATATGTTAGCCCTATGAAAGAGCCATCATGGAGGTGCTGATGTCACACAGGAAGCAGTAGAAACCCAGTACAAAGAGGCTGAAATTTCTCATGACGCTCTCCCCTTTCCCACCATTACACTTGGCTGCCCTCAAATCATAGGCCCCAGAAACAACCTCAGGGATGTATTGTGGTGAAAAGTCCCTGCTGTTCCCTTTATCTGGAATGATGCTTTAAAATGGCTCTGTCCACAATTAAACAGATAACTTCAGAAATGGAGACAATGATCACTGGGCCATGCCAGCAAGCTCCTGTTATTGTCTAATGTCGCTCTGTAATAGGGGAGTGAAATCTAATCTTCCTGCTTTCCTTCAGGCATAGTTAATCTTTCTGTTTTGTATATTATGGTGAGTAGAGAAATATTATGGCATCTTATATCCCTTCCTCATATCAAGACTTTCGTACAATAATGAGCTTACACAAAAATCATATTTTACCTGAAACTGTTGTTCTGATGGAATAACTAATAAGTGGTTACTCAATCTGCCATTGAACCAACTTCTATAAATTGATGGCCTACTGCCAGAAATATTACACATAGGGCTTACCTTATCAGAGGTCCTTGTAAAGGCTTTGGTCAAATGTATTTCACGTTTTAAGTTCAGTGCATTTTGGTCTGCTCTAGGGGGTCTAAAAAGGCAAAAAGTAAAAAAACACTATACTAACCTTATCTCCCCAGCAGATGCTTCCTCTAGCCCCGATGATCAGAAACATAGTCATTTCTGCCTCCCCCATGCCCCACGTCGTGTACACGGGCAACATTGATCCTCAGGTATCCCTAGGTAGTTGTGACACTGCTCCAATTGTTTTTGGAATCTAGGAGCTTTCTGATTGCCAGGCCATGAGGACACAGCTGTGTGTGGGAGGGGTGAGTATACTGGTTTTTAATTTTTTTTGCCTTTATAGTCCCGTTAAAGAGGAAAACCCCCCCACAAGACTTTTAGGGGGTAGCTCTACCTTTTTATGGGGCTTACTGAATTGGTATGCCCTACTGTGTGAAACCCCCCCAGATCGTCCAACTGACTCCCTACTCCAACATGCCCGAACCACATCTCTGCACCTGAATACCTGGCACAGAAATGCACGCAGCTAAAGGCAGGGGATTACTCAATAGGATCCTTGAGGATATACTTAGTGGGGCACCCGCAATTGGGATATCTCACCAGAGAGCGACAACACCCAAGTCAATTTCTTGGGTGTGGTTTCTAGGGTCCACATGTAGATTTTCCCAACAGACCTTAAACAGCCTTGTGCGAAACTCAGCAGAGATGCCCATGGACACCAATTTCCGGCCCCCAAAGCTTGATGGACCCATCTATCAGGCAGAAAAAGAAAAGTGAAGCTCCCAGTGGCCAACACAAGGGCTGCGGAAAAGTGATCACTGCTATGGGTCCAGGTGAAGATAGTGAGGGTAGCCTCAGGTCACTCTAGCAGCCTTGATCAGAGGTCTTTCCCTTTAAGCAAGCCTGAAAGATCTTTGTCAAGTTAGCAGATATCATCAGTGAGTGAAAAAATACATTTCATGAGGTTTTAAAACATCTAATAACATTGTCAATGAGCTGTTTAGGTGACTAATTTATGGTGATATTTAGAAAAAAAAAATGGTGAACTTTTTGACCTAAATGTCAAGGCTACTTTTTCATTTGATTTCCAGATTTAGGCCTTGAGCTTTCCACAGTATGTGATAAAATCTTCTTCCTATTTGAATACTGGATCCTAGGGCTTCCCTCTTCATACATAACCAAAATCCCTGCTCTTGCTAGTTCCCAAGTTATTCATTCAGGACTCCCTTCCCATTACCTCCCACTTATATTCATTCCAATAGGCACACAATTCCCCTTTTTCACCATAAACTTTTCACAAATCATTAGTGTCCCTAAACCTTTTCCTAATATACCACCCAGGATTGGTTATAGAGAAAATGTGGCCTTGGGCAAAATATAACAGCAGGGCCCTAAGTTCAGAAAGCCCAGCATTCGGGAAACCCTGCTTTACATCAAGAGCAGTAAAAATTTTATCGATGGGGCCTACAGTGCTAAAGGCAGGGGCCCCTTTTGTAATAAAGCCTTGGGCAATTGCCCAGTTTTCCCTCTCTAACGCCAGCTCTGAGGCCATCTATGATCCATTGAATCACTGTTTTTTCTGCAGGGAAAGATTTGCACTGCTGTGCCACACTATGTTTCCAACATACTGAGTTGGGCTTAGTGCCATAGAGCTGCATGTTATGCTTACTAAGGCACAGCCAAGGCTGATATTAATGTTCAGGATGTTGACCTTCCTATACTATACTACAGACACCCTGGGGGCAAGTGTGAAGCAGAATGCAGTTGTCCTCTCTGACTGTGTCCTCTGCTTCCCTCCACTGGGGTTCGCCATGTCTCCTCCCCCTCTTCCCTTCTAGTGGAGACCTCATTCTCGAGATCCCTATGCACTGGGGCTCATTGGACTAAGGCAAACTTGCCTAACCTGAGTATGGACCCCTCTAAACCTCCCGCCGGGGACCCCAAAGAGCACAGGGCTAAGATGCTGCCCTGGTGCAATATATTTAGCACATCAAGGGAGCATCCACCTGCCCACCTTTGACCTCACCACTAGACACTGATGACCCTTTCCACACTGATGACCTACCACAGATTCTCAGGAGGGGTAAGTATTATTCCCTTCTAACATATCCTCACTAGTCATCCTAGCCTAACCCTACCCTGTTCTCTCTGCAGGGAGACAATCCATCCCGAGGAGCCACCCCGTCCCTTGGACCCAGTGGACCCTGCCAAACCTCCTGACCTGACTATCTCTACCCACCCCACTGGGGGAACCCCACAATAAAGTTCTCAGCCCATATGGGGGTGAGTTGCACATCTTTTTGGAATTTCCTTTTTTTTTTGCTACAGATGAAAATGAGTGGGACACTTGGGAGCTCTTCCTGAACTACCATCTCCAATGTTTTTCCATGTTTTGTATCAGATTATTTCCTCAACTCCAGCAACCTAGTACCTCCACCTCCTTATAATTATCCCTTTGGTCTTTGCTTCTAAGTCTAAAGACTAAAATATATTAGCACTGACAAAATCACCATCGGGCAACTGCAACGGACCACAAAGATCCTGAAAGATAATCATAACTTATAAAAGACTTATTATTAGTCCTCCTGGGGAACCTAATTGTTCACAAAGCATGTCAGGCTGACAGCCTGGTCCAATGGAATATGGGAGTGGTAAGCACAAAGCTACTTGAGACTTTGTGGCTTGGGGGTTGGGGCAATGCTGCAGGGACTAAAGGTAAGTAAAATATTTTTCCCTTTACTTCCTTTACAATAGACAAAGTCTTAGTGCCACCCATCTATCTTGTGCTTTTGCTGTCTTGCTGCAGCATCTAACCTTTCCTGGGTACACTATATGTTTAGAGTATAAGCACATTTTTCTTTAACTTCATCACGTTTTCATTGTTTAGATATGAAATTGGTTATATTCCCTCATGAAGTTGAAATGAAAGCTCTAAGCTGGAAGAAGCAGGCACAATTAGGCAATCGGGTGCTGAAAGATCGTGCTGGATGTAATTATTCTTATAAAAATGTGCAATGGCACTTGTTGATAAGAAAGGAATTTCATTCTTGTGGTGGAATAAAAATTCCATTTATACCCTGCGTGAAAAGGATAGAGTTACCCGCATTGTTCAGAACCAGTCTCTCCTTTTGGCCCACAGGTGCAGAGCTTTGGTTTACGAAAGGTTAAGAACTGAAACCTTAAGTGTAATATGTTAGATTAAAAAAAAAAAAACTGTTAAACTCAAGGAGGGGCTCTACTGTTGAATTGTCTAACATTAAATAAACCTTCCTGTAAGAAAAGAAAAAAAATCATCCAGAATATATTCAATGTTAGGTGTAAAAGTAACCTCTCCTCTTGCTATGCAACATATTTTTGGGAATTTTTATTATTGGACCATTTTTTGTGTAAGTGCTCTTTGATGCTCAGTATTGATATTGGGGTGATCTTCTGTTCTAAATGAAGAGGGCCTGCTGTGTGCCTAATCCTACATTCATATCTAGAGATGAGCTTATCACTTCTGATGGAATCAAATTTGATCCAAATTTGAATTGAATTTCCTTACATTTCAAGGCCAAAATTCGAATTTAACCTTTGAGATTTGTTATTTTTTTTTCCTATGTCTCCTACAATTTGGTTATTTCAATTAAACCACAATAGATTTGATGAGCAAATCGATTCAGATGGAGTCAAATTTCCCTAAATATTAGACTAAAGTCTAAATCTAAAATTTGATACCTTTGCTGAATACTGTTTTTTTGTCCTCTCTTTTTTTTACTTGTTTTATATTTTAATTTTTTACTTTCGTTTTTGACTTTTCCTTTGATTTTGGACATTTTTTTTAGAACAAAATGAAAACTCACGATTTGCTCAGATGTTCACATTACTGGCTTGTTTTCTGTAATTCAGGGATGCTTAACCTTTCGAAAAGTGCGGGCCACTTAAGTTATCTGGTAACTTGGTCATGGACCACAATGTTGTTTTTTTTAAATAAATACGATTTTCATGAATCTAGATACCTACTTTCTAGCCACATAAACAACCACCAACATTGCCTCCTCATACCCCACCACCACACACCAACACAATGAAATCACACATACCTACTCTCACCTCAACCTCTGCAGACTGACATAGGCCCACATGCACTTACACACTCTATAAACAACCCCCCACCCTCCTGCTTATAATCCTGACTGGCGCTATTAACCCATCTAACAATCCTAGTAAAAGACATCCCAAAAATATCACTCCTCTGCCTCCATTAGCAGAGACAGATGCAAGCATCTAGATGCCTTTGGAAACAGAGCAAGGGGATCTGGCACACAGTCTGGGGATGTTTTTTAGCAGCAGAGGGCAATGGGGTCAGCTCTCTTCTAGGACAAAGAGCGCAGCTTGGGTAATACTGTAAGGGGGTTAAAGAGATTCTTTACACTCTTATGTCCTTCTACCACACCACCCCATTAACACATTTATATGCAACATGCTAGCAACACACATGTTAATTGCCTTAGTCCTCTGATTATATCAGCCCCTATATTTATAGCCCTTTCTCCATCAATCCCACATCTTAACCATTTCCCCAATGCATTGAAACTCCCACTAATCCTAACATACAATTTATATAGAAAATGATTATTGTACTATTGTAGAAGAGATTTCACACAGGGGTTATGATGGTGTTGTGCAATGGATCTCCCCTTTATTGCTATCTGGGCTTCCTGCGATACCTTCCCCAATCAATGTCCTCCTGTACCAGTCACCTGCTACCTCTCATCCTTACTGAGCCTCTACGTAACTCCCTTAACACCCAGGTCTATGATCCCCTGCCACTACCCCTACAGCAGGCAGGAGCCACATTAGATGGCTCCCAGGGCCACAGGTTGAGAATGACTGCTCTAATATGTGTAAACTGGACACTAAATATTATTATAGAATAATACTGTATATATTTTTGCGGGTATTATAAAGAAAATAGGAGGCCATTCATAATGATATAAATTGATACAATGCTCTAGGTTTACTATTGATGTTGTAACTACTGTATCCCTTTAAAATACATAACAAAAATTGTGCGCCAAAGCTTGATGGCTGCAGGTATTCTAACTATTGATTCTTGAGCAAGCGATGTATTGCGTTTCTTGTGAATTCCAACCAGTAACAGGGCAGAGCCATTGTTCCAGCTCAATCTTCCATGTGCAGCTCTGACTAATGGAGTTGTCAGTTTTTTCCTGGGGATTATTGAAATAACCTTAGTGATATAAGCAGTAATGGAGCCATGGTGTCTCATTAATCAAATCAACCTCTTCTGTATTGTAAAAGAATCTGAACCGGTGCTATCTCCGACATCTTTCAGAGTGGAAATTAAAGAATATCAGCACATTCTTCAGACACGCACTTTAGTCAGACATGAAGCTGATCTCATTTCCTATCAGCTTCCCACTACAAATAGGGCCCAGTTCTTCATACCAACTGTAGCCTGACTTGCCTTTTACTTAGAAATTTTTTTAAGTCTGGCAGCACCACATTATGAAGGTGTAGCTGATCCTCCATCCTAATCAGTACTACTGACAGAAAATGGTCCATTCAGAGGAACGGTAACCTAAATTGCTCCACTGTTTTTACCTGCCACGGGCCCACAGTCCCTCAAGTGCCTTACCCTTGCTAAAGGAAAATGGAAACAAATCAAATGGGACCTGCATTTTGTGTGTAAAAACTTCTCAAGATACATGACTGGACTAGAGCTCCATGTTATCTCCCGCTGTTCTCCCAGCTCCCCTCAATAAAAACACTGCACAACGTATAAATCTTTGGAATGATTTAATCGTCCACAGCTGAACAAATAAATACAAGACAACACAAAATCTCCGAACCCCTTAACCGAGTAGTAACCAACCAAACTAAGCCTGCGAGATTGACAAGGAGTAAATCCTTGATGCACCTGCATAAACGGAAGCCATTTTTCTTAAGCTCAGCCGCATTTCTACGCCTCAGTACTCATCCAACCTGTCCACTCAGACCCGAAAGTGAGGAGACCGCCCAGCGGCTGTGACGAAATTAATCTTAAACAGTAAATCTCAACACATACAAAAGTCACATACAACTCACCCAGGCATTTAACATAATACCATACAATCACTGTCACATTTTATATTTCCTTATATCTTTTTACTTTTTTTTTATTTTTTTTTTATAAAAATTATACATATTTTTATCTTAATATACAACTATTTCACTCCGCACAGAACCATACATAAACCCTGCTGTCAAAATAAAATCACTAAATTAACCCTATACAGGGGAGGGTGGGTGGGACTGCTCCATCCAGCACCGGGAGGATGATGGGGTCAAAGAGGGAGAGGGAGGGACTTCCCGGCCTCTTATAGTGCCTCCCCTCCTCCCTCCCCACAATCCTCCCCGGCTTACTGGTCCAGCTCCCAATAGGAGCTCAGCCAGTCATGTGGGCGCCTCTCTTAAGGGGCCGGCGCCTTCTGTATGCAAGTCTTATTCATGTAACATGTGCACTGGCTGCTACATTATAATAAGTATATTATGGTTCTAGAATGTTATTTCAGACAACTGTTCTCTGTTATACGAGAGTATCAGTGTAAACACAGTTGTGGATATTTACATGGAGGTTGCACTCATAGTGGAAATTAGCAAAGGTTGTTTAGTTTGATGTGTCATTACATTTTGCAAGAGCACCTGAAAACTCCCATGTATTCAGCACTCGGATTTCCTAAATTCCAAATACCATTTAAGTCTATAGGGGGTAACATTTGGCCTAAAGATTGGTCTGTTTTTCCCTTTTATTTACTATAAGAGTGTCACCCTTCTCTTGTCTTTACTGTTTTTTTTTAAAAAAAGGTGTCCCTACAACCCTGGTGTATCAGGCAAAGAGTTTGGTATTCAGGGCACATAAGCCCCATTAGCATAGGTATGGTGCTCCTCTAGGGTGCCCCTAACCCATACTGATGGCCACTGGGCTTTTCTTCACTCCTGGTGCTCAAATAAGAGCCGAATAATGGATATCTGCTTCATTCCAAGCAGGTGGCTTGCTGATCCACCCAGCCTGGTATAAGCATCCTGCCTCCAAAGGAGTGACATAACTGCTGTGAGCAGAGGCATTTATAAGTTGAGGGCATGCCTTTTTGAAATTTCCCCCAGCATCACAGTGCAGCACCTCCCAGTGCCTCCTCAGGAGCCTGGCAGCATTCAGGGTCTGATCCGTTGTGGATTTCGTGTGTATGTGTGTCTGTGAGTGTGTGTGTCTTTTGAAAAAGTATTTCCATTTATAAAAAGTGCATTGAGCATTAAAGAAAATTATATCATAAACTAAATGGATGTGATAACTGTACAAACCTGCATGAAGAAACAGTCTGCCACTGATCTACAAGAAACATGATTTAAATCTGATTTTTGATGTCTGTAAAGTTGTAGAGAAATTTTGTTTTTTTTATTTGTGCCATTTGCCATTTACCTCAGACACGGGTAATCATAAATAAATCACTCATGTCTGAGGTAGCCTATAAATAAATAAAACATGAAGACTTCCACATCTTACACAGAGTTGACAGCAGTGTATATTACATCTGTATTAACAATATTTATTCTCCCAACAGCACTGTAAGTATGGAGTGTGCATCCCGAAAGAACGTGATTCATCTGTTATTGATGGGTCCTGGGGGTCATGGAGCCCATTCGGGGCTTGTTCAAGATCTTGCAGTGGAGGGATTAAAACTGCCATCCGGGAATGCAACAGGCCAGAGTAAGAATATATTTACAAAAGTACAACAATTATCTATTTATTAATAAAAAAAGAATATATATATATATATATATATATATATATATATATATGTAGTAATATACTTTATTAGTATAATTAGCTATGTCCTATACGCTTCTTCTTTTGGTATATAAAAAATTCTGTAACTTTAAGGCATATATATATATATATATATATATATATATATATATATAACACGAAAATACAAAGAAACAAAAATGTTTTGCCAGATACAGAGCAGGGGCATTATTGACATTTAGTGGTTTGCTGATACAGAGTGGATGGCATTTGGATCAAGATGTGATACAAGAGAAATGGCAAAGAGAGAATGTGTTTAGGAAACAATAGGCAGGAAGTAAAAGTGTAAATTCAGCAAAGGACAAGCAAACATTAGTGTTAAAGCAGGATGGACACTCAAAGTTCCACCTGGAAGAATTCCGAAGTTTAGTAGAATGTGGACCACTGGTAAAACAATTAAAGCTTAGAGAATTGCTCCTCTAAAGCCCTCCACTCTCCCAACCAATTTGAAAGTGTGTGACCTATGCAGATGTTGTGCAATAGCATGCAGATGTTGCTCTCCTGAACTGAATGGGAGCCGCCATCTTGCTACACATCTGGCAGCCCTGCTTCTGAAAAAACTATTATCACAGTCAAAATTGGCTTAAACCTCAAAATTGCCTCAAATGCAATAATTCTGTCTCACTAACGAGAAGTAGAAAGCCAGTGGAAGTAGAAAGCCATCGGTTTTAATGACTCATCATTACTCAGCAAGCGCCTAGAAACATTACATTAAGTGATTTAAGGCTCTGGAACTGTAAATGCATATAGTTACCTAGAGTTACATAATCAGCATTCTTCAACCAGCAGTTGATTTAGTGTGTGTGTGTGTGTGTGTGTGTGTGTGTGTGTGTGTGTGTGTGCAGGATGAGATGCTACCGATCTTTCTTAGACATACACCTTTCTCAGTTTGGTGTGTACTGCTTATAGCTAAACACCACCCAACACCACAGCCTGCCCTGTGTGGAGATAAGTAATCACACAGGTACACTGCAGCACAGCTGAGCTTTACATCAACCCAGGCACTAGAGAAAGATTTTCTCTCCTTCAAGCATTCCGTGTGGAAACAGTTAAAATCTCCCTTTGGCTGGTTGGGCGGATCAGTTTAACTACAGTGTATCTGTGTGCTAGCAAATGCTCTTTCCCCATCTCTCCACTCATGCTCATGTGTACTCAGGGCTCTCATGGAGTAGCAAGATGTCCATTCCCATGTAGTCAAGCAGCTCAGCAATGCAAATATACTCCACAACATCTGCATACGCTACTGATTGTTGGGGGGGGGGTAAAGGTAGGAAATTTTAAGAGAAGAGAACAAGACAAAGGGAGGAGCAGGAAGGTGTTCTGTCACCCTCAAATGAAGGTAATCCTAAATCAATATAAAGCATACAGTAACCAATTCTAGTTATATAATACAACAAGCTATAACCATACACATTCCATGGCAGATTATAAGGCAAGATGGCTAAAATATACAAGGGCATGCTGTCTTCTAGCACAGCAAATGGGTGCGCAAAGTAGCGAGTAGTAAAAGTACAGTAAATTACACTTTCCAGCCATGAGGATGGTAGTCAGTCCTCCAGAATGATTGCATTGTCTTGAAAGCTCAGAAGAAAATTGCTGCTTGGACAAAGAAGGGCTATGCTAGAGACTCCCAAAGATGATGGGAATATGGTGGCCTGAAGGACAAATGAGTGGACTGCACATACTCAGTAGCATGACAATTGTAACAAATTCACTAGATGGCGATGGCTACAATAGATCTGTATGGAGATATATAATATATAATAAAATGTAAAGTAAATCAATGGGAGCACTGAACAAACATACAGAATGCACAGTGCAATAGGGGCATGCGGCTCCAGAACAAGGGGTTTCAGGAAAGAGAAAGAAAGACAAGGGATTAAGACTCACCAAAATCCTTACAGACACTAGCTCATGCTAACAGAAATAATGGATATTGTTTGTAATGTGGTTGTGTTTACTGCAAACAACCAGAAGCATATTCTCTTAATGTTTCACCAGGCCAAAAAATGGTGGTAAATACTGTGTTGGGCGCAGAATGAAATTTAAATCCTGCAACACTGAACCATGCGCTAAGCAGAAGAAAGACTTTCGAGAAGAGCAGTGCGCTGACTTTGATGGAAAACATTTCAATATCAACGGTCTACCTCCAAACGTGCGCTGGGTGCCCAAGTATAGTGGAAGTAAGTGCTATTCAGAGTGTCTCTTTCCCTCATTCTGCCGAAATAAAGTAGTATTGACAAACCATTCCCATCTGTCCGCAGTTCTAATGAAGGATCGCTGTAAACTGTTCTGCCGGGTGGCAGGGAGCACAGCCTATTATCAGCTCAGGGACAGAGTAGTCGATGGAACGTCATGTGGACCAGAAACAAATGACATCTGTGTTCAAGGACTGTGTCGGGTAAGTAGTTACTAGCTGGATTTGTGCATTGCCTTTTCTAATGACTGATCTTGCCATTAAAAAACCCAAAAGACAAGAAAATGAATTAATAAATTATTTTTATATAAAGATTAAAAAAAAAAAATAAGTGGATAAACTAAATTATTTGGGACTTGAACATGAACACGCTATGCAGATGTGTCCAACCTGTCTTACTTTGAGAGCCACATTCAGCACTGAGAGGTAGTCAGGAGCCCCGTAAATAGATTGTAGGAAACATAGAAACTGTTTAAAATAACAATCCAGTGAAGTACTTTAATGCATGAAACCTGACCTTTCAGTGTGTATGCAACCCTCCCCCCACCAACTCCCAAAAATAAATATGTAGAGTTTGTGGATCCCCCACCCCATTAAGAATTTGACCCACACAAATGGGCTTCAAAGTGGTTAAATGGCCAAACTCAAACACGTAATGGAGCATGTCAGTTTAGCTCTCTGTAGCCACACTTGGTTTTCCTGCTTCCATCCTTAATGGCCCCAGGAATATGATGCAAGCAGAACTTGATACCATGTGGAGAAACATGGAGGTCAATTCAGTAAGAGTTTAAAAAAATGATCTTGGCAGTAAAGAATTCACCTGAGGTGAAAAAACATGAAAATTGTACTGTTGCTGGATCAGGAAGACAATAGCCTTGATTCACTAACACTTAAAAAAAATTCCATTGTAGTAAAAAATTACATTCATTAGAAAAACGCATGAAAATCTCACTTTTAGTGAATCACCAGAATACAATGAAAGTCAATGTCACCTTTTAACTCCTGAGAAAAGTATTGAACGTTTTACTCCTTTTTACACTGTAGTAAAAAGTGCCATTGACTTTCATTGTCTTCCTATCTGGTGATTCACTAATAGTGAAAAAGAATTTGTTACTACTATAAGATTTTTTTTTTAACTCTTAATGAATTGAAGCCAATGAGAAAGCCAATGGCACTTTGTACCTCTAAGAAAAGTAGTGAACTTTTTACACCTTTAATATTGTAGTGCTATTGCCTTTCATTGTCTACCTAGCTGGTGATTCACCAGTGAAATGTTTTTTCACCAAAAGTGAATTTTTTACTACCAATGGATTTTTTTTCAGCTGAAACGATCCCTTAGTCTGCATTGACACAGCTCCACATAAGAAAAATGTATCTCTTAGTTGTTGGGCTTACTAAAGGGCAGGAAAGGGTGTTTTTTAGGGTTCCACAGACCAGACAGGTCCCTGTCAAGCATAGAAAAATAAATACTACTTACCTGCCAGACCCAAATCTCCCAAAATCTCCAGCTGTCCCAGTTTCAGCAATGCTGGCTTGGGTGCCGACAGCGCACTCCTCTTTGTGCGCATTCCTGCTACCGCTCACTTGAGAGCAGACTACCTTATTGATCAGGAGCATCTGTTGCTTATATGTGCTATCAGAAGTTTACTTAGCTCTTAGCTTTGGGGCTGAAAGCAATGCAACTAGAGAGTTGGGTTTATTTTTTTTTACGTTGCCAAGATCCCTTGAAAGTGGATATAAAGCCCACCGTGGTTAGAGCAAGTGAAATAATATATCTTGTGTTCTTGACTTTGGCCCGTTCCTACCCAAGCAATTCCACACTGCAGTCTCAGTTAATAGTCTTCTGGGCAGCTGGAGATCATGAGTGACAGTGTCACCCAATCAGAATGGCAGCAGCATGGCTGCCCTATAAACCACTACCAGTCAAATTTTGGACTTCATGTTACTGTATGTTTAGTTTAACACAGTTTAGTGTCTGTCTCTGGTCTTCCCTATAAATGCTTTTTCAAGTGACTCTTCTCTGGTTGTTTACCCAGTCAACCACAAAATGGAAAGATCTACCAGATCTAGTTGACTGTAGGCCTTGCCTTGATTTAGCAAGGTCATTAATGGAGGTCCATGTAATGATTGGAATGCCCTGCAAAGTGAACGTTAAAAGCAAGACAGAAATCTCACAAAATAATTTACTAGGTCTGTGCTCTAGCACCGCTTGTGAAACTAATGTGGTGTGGGGAGCGTAAAAGTGGCACGGGATAAGTAAAGATCAACAGCAATTGTAACTACAGGTAGCTAATGGACTTGCTTTTATCTCCGTGGTAAAGTCCAAATCAGCATGTCTGAGGAGTGAAAGAAAATGACTGGAGGTTCACTTTAACCTAAGCAATCAAATGTGCAAAGCAAGGTGCTTGGGTGCACAGTTACACAAAGACACCAGAGGTAGGCCCAGTGCCACTCTTGTGGGTGAACTGATGAAGCATATATGGTTTGGCATTAGCATGGGCACTGTCTTCGCATATGCATTATACTTTTCACTCATCCCCTATTTTTCTTATTGGATTGTCATTGCAGATACCGTAAGATGCCCTCAAGAAACACATTTTTCTATTTATTTCATTGCATGATGATTAAAAAGTATAAAAACAGATACCTTATAAAACAAAAATGTCCAAATAATGTTTATTATTGGATCAAGAAAATAGTGCAGCAATATGAGAAAGTGATGACCTGATTCATCATATTTTCCATGGCTCTTCTCTGTGTCTTTTTTTAAAGCAAGCTGGTTGTGACCATGTCCTAAACTCCAAAGCCAGAAGAGATAAATGTGGCGTTTGTGGAGGAGACAATTCTTCCTGCAAAACTATAGCTGGGACATATAACACAGTCAATTATGGTAAGTGAAAAAAATAATCATTGTACGAAATATTTTCAGCATCAACATACTGGACTGGAATCTTTTATTATTTCATGCATTCAAGGGTTATCTATTTTATTGCCTGTATTCCATCCCACTCCATCAGTTTCCAATACTGGCCTTATCCAGGCTGAGTCTAAGAGGCTGATTCATCATTAGCGCCAGGTAGCGACAGATGAGCGTCTGTAGCAGCCATTTTCAGAGCGCCCGCTAGTAGTCGCAGTGCTCGGCCGTGAGTCGCTACTTTATAGTGACTCGGTCGCTGTGCATTAATGATGAATACATTGTAAGGAGTCGCTATTTGACCAGTACAGCGCTGTATGGGAGCGCATGTTAGCGACTGCTCATAGCGACCGACTCACACCATATTCAGCAAAAAAACAGCCTCACAAATCTCTGGCGCTGAAAAATACTTGTTTGAAGCCCAGAGCGCAGGAGGCGGTGTGTTTAAAGTCTGTTTTCAAGCATCTATCAACTAGTAACAAAGCGAAAACATATGGAATTACATTGCAGCAACATTGTAACATGAACACTTTAATGCCAGACCTGTAATGTCATTTCTTAGGAAATATATAAAAAATGAAAAAATTATGAAAAAACTGCTTTTTCAATGCCAGAAGAGGTCACACAATTATTTGTGATTTTTTGGAAAAAAAAATAAAAACCCGTTTAAAGAGAAGAAAAGGATCGTCCATTGAAATGTATGGGAGAGCGACAGGTAGCGAGAGGTCATACCTGGCGCTGTGCAAGGCTGAATGCTGGCGCTGTTCGCTGAGGCTGTGAAAATGATGAATCAGACGCTACATGGCGCTATCCCAGTCACTAAACAGATTCTGCTTGATAAATGTGTAATTGGGTGCCGTGTCCGGCGTTCACCAGTCTCTACCTGTCGCTACCTCTCATTAACCAGGCGCTACCTGACGCTATCCCTTCTTAAAGTGGACCAACACCCAGGATTTTGACTATCCTGGGTCTTGGTCCACTTCGGTGGGGCACCCCCGATCGGGGTGCCCCGCTGTGTGAAACCCCCCCGAACCCCCCGAACTCACCTCTCTCCGGGCCGACGGACAAGCCACGGACAAGCGGCTCCGCCGCCTCCCGCGTGTCCCTCTTGACGCGCGCGTGCCCGCGCCGGCCATTCACAGACGGCCGGCGCGGGCACGCGCACGTCTAGAGGGGCGCGAGGGAGGCGGCGGCGGCGGCCGGCCACCGCCGAAGATAAGGTAAGGAGTTTGCGGTGTTTGGGGGGGTTTCACCCCGCGGGACATCCGAGATGAGGGAGGTGATCGGCCCGGGAATCTTATAGATTCCCGGGCCGATCACCGGTGGGTGTTGGTCCACTTTAAATAAGGGCCTAAGTGATGTAGAGATGAAGCAACAGCCAGGGCTGTTTCTAAGCGAAATTGCAGTCAGTGCAGGAAGGAGAAATTCTGCCCCCATATCACAAGTCCTTTGATCCTTTCATGCTGTGTTTCTACTATAGCAGCTGCTGCCTTTCTGTACAATGTAACAAGCTGGACAGCTTCCAACTGTGTTACAATGTAGAAGCAAGGCATTAAGCTATGATTACAATTTAACAAGGGCCTACTGTTACTTTGTATATCAGCCACATGCACTGCTGTTAGCTCGCAGCTAACTGCTATGTACGGTCACATGCTGGAGAGATTACTGTATTAAATAGCAACTCTATGTAGGGAATAAAAATAGGGGAATTATGCCCACTGAAATCAATATGCTCTTTCATATGTATGCACTGCATTTAGTCCGCAACATGAATACAACACACCCAGTGCCTAGGAGTCTATAGACAGTGAAGATACAATGCACTGCTGCAGTCCACTGCAGATGGTCCTTTGTTGATGATGTCGGCCTCAGATGACTTGCTGCTGGTCCCCACAGTGTCCTAGGTCATCTGCTCTCCAACCTTCAATGCCTTGCTCCTGTCACCTTGCCTTCTGCTGCTCCTATCCTTGCCTTTGGCTTTTCCCTATGTTTTCCACTCATTTACGCTGCCAAACTCACATCTAAAGCTGTGGATGGAGAGCCTATGGGACCTCCACTGCAGTGCAGCCACTAATGTGTCCAACCTGTGCTGCATTGCACTATATCATCTCCACTGCACAGTATGAAAGTAGCCTAAGGCACTATGAACCTTGTCTGTGTGCATTATACAATGACATCATGTAATACATCTTCATTTAGGCATAACCACTTTAACCGGAAATCCTCTGTTCTTTTTTCATCATAGAAAGTTTCATTTTGAAGTCATGGTCTGTGCATTTTGCAGCCATGTAAATCAAACAAGGCTTTATGGAAACCATCTTTGTCATTAAACTGCAGCCACCATGCTGTTTTGTGTTTTCCAGGCTACAATATGGTTGTGCGCATTCCAGCTGGTGCTACCAACATTGATGTGCGCCAGCATAGTCACTCAGGAAAAGCCGAAGATGATAACTACCTTGGTGAGATCACTCTACTGTGTCTGCATTCCACCCCAAAATACCGAGTACAGACTGTGCATTGGTCTTGGCCGGCACTGTCATTAGACATTGTAAATATTTCAGTGGTGGTGAAGGAAAATCCTGCTGACATTCTCTTGGCTGGCTTTATCGGCACTGAAATGTATCAAGCTCAACTCTCTATTCTTAAGTTATACTAGCTTCACTCTCTATCCCACTCTATTACTTATTGGGCACCCATAGGTCTCATAGGGCGGCACAACGCCTGGTGTGACATTTCCCAGGAGAAAAATTACTACGTCGCTTAACAAATGTGACCTTTAAAAACACACTTTCTTATGCAAAGTTGTTATTTCTGCTTAATTTTTTTTTATTAAAGTGCTACTGCAGGCAAAGGTAATTGTTACACCATTGTGTCGGGCTACATTTGGCACTGTCCTAAACTGTTTTCCATTTTTAAATTGAAAACGAAATGGCGGAGATATCGAGGTTTACAGTTTCACCTCATGATTTATCGTCTGAAAAAATGGGGGTGGCCCTTGGATCTGTGATGCTGCATAATAATCAGCATAATGGGTGGGTTTAGCGCTGACAGCAATGTGATGAATCTGGAGGAGGAGGTGGAGGAAGGGAGGGGCTGGAGGAGGTGGATGGAAGACCAGGAGGGGGGAGGGTCCAGCAATCCTGTCCCGCTCTGTTGAGCTGATTGAGGGAGGGAATGAAAAATTGGTTGAACCTGTAAACCCCGATATATGGGCCATTTCTGCTTTAATATAAAAATGGAAAGCAGTTTAGGCAGTGCCAAATGTAGCCTGACACAATGGTATAACAACTATCTTTGCCTGCAGTAGCTCCATCTCCAGCATATTTGCATAAATATCTATATTTTTCTTTAGAAAACATCACAGCAGTCCTTTGATTCTAATAGGGGCTAACCTGTTGCCAGTGTCAGATTGCGGTGTCAACACCCCATCAGTAGAACGTACACCCAGGTCCACCAGACACTGGGTCCCACCAGACACTTATATTTAGACCCCAGACACACAGGACCATATTTACCCATAACCCATTGTTAAAGCAGAACAGAACCCTGATCGGGTGGCCCTGGTATCTAAAAGATTCCAGGGTCAGCTGCTTGCTTTTTCCCCCGTGGGCATCCTGTAACAATGTCATTCGGCAAATGGTTCTGATTACTTTCAATAGGGAGCACAAGCGCACACATTCCCTGCACCCTTGGGCTGTTCACACAGAAGGGCATTCCAAATTGGATGCCACTGGGGGTGGTGTGGTTTGCAAGTATAAAAAAATAAGGTGTGGTGGAGAACACGGCACAAGAGGTTAAATTCTGTGTGCATGTATGTGTATTCAGAGGGGAGAACACACAAGGGGTTCAATGTAGACAGTTTGTGTATGTGGAGCAGGGCGAGTGTGCAAGGGCTTAGATGCAGGGCATTTGTATGTTTGGAGGGGGAGAAAACCCAAATGTTAAATGTAGAGAAGCAGGTGAGCATGTTACAGCAGCTTCCCAACAAACTGGAGTCACATGACCAGAACAGTATAGAGAAGACACTTCAGTGACAGGCTGTATTTAACCCTCTCGCCTTCTCTCCTACACACACACACACACACACACACACACACACACACACACACACACACACACACTTTGTGTCCTTCTTTGTCCAGGTCACTCATTACTTTTCTATGAAAGTACCACTATGTGGCCATCCTAAGCACATGCCTAGGGTTGCCTAATGGGAAATACGAAGACATTATGCCAAACTGTATTGTCAATACGCATATTTGTGATGCCACAAATAAGCTATACATAGTGCAGGGCTGCTGTATAAATTATATACAATAACAAAAATATGTGATAATATAATGCATATGCTGTGCTCTACCACTGCTAAAAGCAAACATTCAGCATTACCTGCTACTCCTAGAATCCTAATCACTATCATCATATCATGCAGTATCACTTGAGGGGCTGTATAAAGGCCAAACCTGGCTGACTGTGTTGTTTCCAGACACTCAACAGAGAGCACTGTGTTAGCACCACATGAACAGCGACATCCAGGGCAGGGGCCCCCAAGGTGATGAATGTCCCCAAAGGTGCCCTGAAACCAGGAATTACCAGGCACACTTGTGGACCTGTTCTAGCCGGCCTGTTGCCACATGTACAAAAGCCTCTAACTGTCATATTAAGCCTTACCAATAATAGACTGGCATTAACAGGTATTTGTGGTAAAAAATCATACTCACCTAACCCACAAGAGATTTGGACCAGTGCAGCCCCAGCTCCTGAAATGCCTTCGATTTTCGTTTCTCCTCATGTGCTGATTAGAGGGAGGGTACAACAGGAAACAGCCATTTTGAGCACCCTTAGACCAAAATGTATGGTCATGGCCACACTGGAACAGGTTGGGAAATCATGCACTGGAACTTCAAAGTGTGCTGTGGGATGTCAGGAGCGTTCTGATAGCAGAAGGGTGGAGGTCATGGTGCATGGCTGCAGGGGAACAATCCTGTAGGAGGAAAGTTTAAGGTTTGAGTTCAGCAACTTCAGATGAACTTTGAACAAAAATTCAATTCAGCAAACCAGAACCCTGATGCATGTACCTGAGCCGGCGATCCAGACACCAGTCGACATTCTTTCCCTGGTAAATTGGTTATGGCCTGGGCCACAGAAAGATGGTCACCACTCTCATGAGTGAGAACACTGGCAGCAGCTAGCAGTGCTTCTAGTGCCAACTGGCAGTGTCCTCACTCATAGGAGAGGCGGCCATCTTTCTGAAGCCATGGCCGTATAATCAACATAATATAGAGTTAAAGCGGATTAACAGTCAAAAATGACTTAAATCAGACCTACACAAAAAACAGTGCTCATATGCATCCCTCCCCAGTGCAATTTAAATTGGTGCACATAAACATTAATTTACATTTTTCTAACCCCTGCTGTAGTAAAAGTTATAAACAAAATGGTGGCTCATGCATTTGATTTTTTCCCACAAATGCCTGTTAAAGTCAGTCTATTATTGGTAAGGCTTAATATGTCAGTCAGAGGCTTTTGTACATGTGGCAACAGGCAGGCTAGAACAGGTCCACAAGTGTGCCTGGTAATTCCTGGTTGCAGGGCACCTTTGGGGACATTCATCACCTTGGGGGCCCCTGTTCATGTGGTGCTAACACAATGCGGTCTGTTGCCCTGCTGGACTTGTTGCTGTGCATTGTCAGTTATGTCAGCTGAATCCAGGCAGCAGCATGGCTGAGATGCTGGGCGAGGAAGCTCCAAAATGGCCGCTACCTTTCTTTTCCAACTGTGTCAGGCTGTTGGTCTGGTTGAAAGTTATGTCATTGGAATAGTGATGATCCACCCTCTCCCCCTCTGTATTGCAGCTCTGTAATCTGTCCCAGCCACCCGATACTTCGTTCACAACTGCCATCACCCCTCTGCTACTATCACTCTGCAACCTTTGCATATGGATATAGAGACTTGATGGATTAAGTGAGAGGAGAGATGGAACACAGAGAGAGCAATTTAGTGAGCTAGAGAAGAGGTGCTCAAGGCAGGGAAGGAACAGGAGAAGTTGATTTTTCCTCCTGTCCTCTTTTTAATTTCCTTCTCGATTACTTTTTTCCCCACTTACTGTGCTATTGTTTTACAGGCCTTAATATCATGGTCTTCCTTCTCTCTCCTCCTCTTTTTTCAGTTCTGTTCTCTTTCTTCTAAGATGCCTGTTCATTCTTCCACTGCACTATTCAGTTTTCTGACACTCTCCTGTCCTCCTATTTGGTCACCTCCTCGCACTTCCGCCTTCAAGACTTCTCCTGTGCCTCTCCCCATGCCCCCCGACTCAATCTGTCACTCTCCAACACTCAAAGCCTTTAAAAGTGCCCTCAGAACCTCCTCAGACAAGCACACAATCTGGTTCAAAGTGGAACAAAACCTGTGAACCTGACTTTCGCGGGTATTCTTCTGTACCCCTAGGGGATCCCAAATCGGGACGCACTGCTGTGTTAAATTCCCCCATTCGCCCATAAAAACCCACCTGTCCAGGCTCAAGCTTTTATCCAATGAGAGCTGTCACTGTGACTACGTGATTCGGCAGGTGGCTCTGATTTACTTGAATGTGGAGCCTATCTGAATGTCTACGGCGGAAGCGTGTGCACAACGCCAGTGAAACAGAGGATGCGGAAGTGCACGTTCTCCATTGTAAAACAATGAAAGCTGTCTGCCGAATGACTAAGTCATAGCAGGCAGCTCTCACTGGACGAGAGCCTGCACATGCGCACTTGGAGCGGAGAAAGATGAGTTTTTATGGGTGCCCTGAGGGGGTTTCACAAGGATGCCCCGGGGGAAAAAACAAGCGGCCTGCCTGAGAATTTTAGATTCCAGGCCTGCCACTGCTGGGTTTTGTTACGCTTTGAGCAACTTCTATCATTTTCACAGGGCTCATGCCACCAAAATCATGCTCTACCACTTGTGATTCCAGCCCTTTTGTCTCCACCCCCATCCTTTAGCTCGCAAGGGTAGGACTCTCTTTCTTATTGTCTCCTCTGCCACAACATTTGATCCGGACTTTGTAGCATCTAGTTCGCAATGGTCTCTGTACTGTATGTTTAACCTTGTCTTTACGTATACCTTGTACACCTATACAGAAAAAGATAGTGCTCTATAAGTAAACAATACTAATAATCTACTAATAATTACATAGCCCAAAAGCTCCTGGCCTTCCGTGTTTCTTTTTTTTTCACCCCCCCCCCCCCAAAGCCAAGAACCTATTTTTACGTTTTTATTCATTTTTTTAAGTCCCAGCCAGTACAGTAGCAGGCAGAGAATGCTTATATGAGCATTAATCACAATGCTACATTAAGCAAGTGACCACAGGGGGCAGAGTTATAGACCACCAGTGGAGCACTTGATGATTGGTGGTCTACAACTAGGGGAATCAGCGGCAGTGGCAAAATTCAGTTGCAAGTTTCCGCTTCTAGGTGCTGCTTCGAGGTTACAGAGAGGGCATATATGATGAGGTAACCTGCTTAATCATGCTTTTTACATTTTTCTCAGACATTCCCTTTAACCCCCTCTCACCCCATCCATCATGTGATTATTTATCCCCATGCAAGCACACCAGCATGTATGTATTAGCTTTCTTCCACATTCACCAACATGCAAAAATCCCCACCCCACCAGTATTCAATTATAAACCGATACCTTTAGCCAGCTTGCTAATGGCCGATGCAGGCATGCCCCTGCTATAGGTTAGCGGGGATGCAGCTACCAGCACATTCGGCTTCATTCAGCTCCATTAGGTCCAATTTAACCAATTGTTAGCCAAAAAGGGCTGAATGGAGCCTAGCACGCTGATTGATTCCCCCAGGGACAGGGACCAAAATCCAGGATAGTCAAAATCCCGGGTTTTGGTCCACTTTCAAAAAAGAACTTGGTTGACAGGACCCAGCAAGGCCATATGTTTCAGCTGTATGGGACCCAGAAATAATAATGGCAACTTCCAGCTAAATATAGCCAGGCCCTTAAGGCATTTAACAGAGGCCCTAACACTGCTCATATATGTAAGCAATACATATACTGTATACAGACAACTATACACCGAAACAGGCGATACAGAATTCTTTCTGTACGTGATGCAATAAGAACAGAAAGAATAGATAAATAAGGTGGAGGAACCACAATTTTGGGCCCCCCTGTCCTCCTGGGCTGCTTCCTCTTCACCCCCTGTCCTTATCTCCCGGCAACTCTGTTTGTCTGTACTGACCTAATGGTGTATTTGCCCTTTCTTTCTGTTGCATCCCTCATTTGCACACATTGCCCTCCTTTCATCTCCTTCCTTTCACTTTTTGTGCTCCTGGGTCCGGCTCTCCTTTGCCCTTCTTTCCTTCCTTAGTTTCATGCTTCATGTACCAATGTCCTCTTCAGCTCTCTCTGTTGCTCTCTAGTTCTTCCTCTCTGTTCTAAACCCCCTCCCCCATCCAAACTGACAATTGATTTTATTTTTCTGTCATTCAAGCCTATCTGTCTTGGACTTAGAACTTTTCTTGGCATATTTTCAAAGCTTCTTTTCATCTAGTTTTGATCCTTTTCAAGAGCATGGGCTGATTTATCATTGCAGAGCGCGTTGTATTGTTTATGTTTTCCGCTTTGAAAGCATACCCGCATATTGCTGAAGTCGTTTTTAGGCATGTAGGCATATCAGGACTTGCTGGAGAAGAGAATTGGATGGAGTGCTGAAATCCCTCTGAGGAAAAACTAGTATACAGTATGTGTTTCTTTGGGATATATAAACAGATACATCTGTTATATTATATCATAGTTAACTAGTTCATTTGTATCAGTGTTAACCTCCCTCCCCTTCCCCTATATGAAACACTCCACAGTCTTAGGCATATGATACACTGTTAAAGTTAGCCCAAAATCCTTTACACTTATACTTACCACTCTTCCAGTTGTATGCGTCATGGAACCACTGCGGGAACTTAGATTAAAGGGAACCGCCCAATCCCTGGTCTTTACTAGATCCCAAATCGGGAGGCCTAGGAACTCGATCCATAGATACTTTTGGTCCACTTTAATTGTCATTATTTCCATGGGCAATCTTTGGGGTATGCAATGTGCATCCTGATCTAGTAAAGCCCAAGATTGGGCAATACATATATGTCTCTTCCATGTTCTGTGTGGCATACAACCATCTCTGCTCTCTCCGCTCTGCACTTGGCAGTAACAGCGCAGAGTGGCAAGAGCAATGATGGTGATGCCGCATTGGTGGCTAACCTTTTCCCTCATCTCCTCAGCCCTATAGGGGGAAGATACCAATTCCTACATGTCTTTTTCATATTGGGACAAAAAACTGAAGCACACACTGCTCTAGCACTACCTTCTATTGCAGTGCTGCTACAGCATATGCCGCACTTTGCTTTCCCAGCGGAGGAAGACCTAGGCAGAATAGGTGAGTATCTTACTGCTGCTTATGTATAAGGTTGGGTGGAGGGTTTTGGCTCACAGTGGCCTACACCCTTCCATGAACCCCACTCATGATGCACCCCAGGAAGTCTGTAATTGAGCTTTAATACTACATCTTCTTAGGTACTACTGACTGCATCTATTGTGTGCCCTTGTCGACTGGCATTCAGTCTTGCCTTGCATGCCTGCATGACTCACCCCCATAGGGCACACAAGTGGTATAGGAGCATGAACTCAATTCCTTAAACCGGACCTTCACCATGATTTATTGAAAAGCCCAAACCCTTAAAAAATTATTCCCCAGCATCTAAAATTAATTTACTTTAAGTTTTTAGTCACTTACTTATTATTCTTTCCCCCACTGGGCTGCAACTCTGTTCAGGACTCTAGGATATGGGCACCGCCATCTTGACTCAGAAGCATCACACATACTGAGGAGAGTAGGATAAAGTACAGTGGGCGGGTTATAGCTGTGCTTTGCCCAGACAGAGCAGAGCTGGGGTCAGGAAAAGGGCAGCAATCCCAGAATGCAGAGCAGCACAGTCAGAAGGCACTTCCTGTTTGCAGGCTGCCTGATGTTCCATGAGCCGCCATCTTGGATGTTTAAAGGCTCTTAACATGCAGTAGATGCAGGTAGGATGATTTTTAATGTGAGCAATCTGTATGTACAGCCTGTGGGAAACATATAAGAGAGACTCTTATTCAGAGTGAAGGACCGCTTTAAGTTTGTTAACAAATATAGCCTCCCAAATCAGGATGCCCTACTTGGGGGGGGTTAAGCAGATATAAAGTTTTTTTTTTTACCTTAACTCCTTTTGAAATGCTGCCACTCTAGGCCATAACCTGGTGGTGTTTTATTGCCGAAGGACTCACTTTTACACTTTTACAGACCAACTTTAGGGCCAATTATCTCTCTGAAATGTACATAAACATATATCAGGATATTTACTAAACTCCAAGGAAACTTGACCATTAGGTAAGCGCTTCCCCCAGGCCCCAGAGTATTAGATCAGCACGATGCCCTTAAAACCATTGTGTTACTTTATACAACTTGTAGATTAAGTGGTACAACTTCAGGCCCCTTAACCCCAAAAGGGCCCCACTCTTCTTGTTAAACTCAACAACCTTGCAGCTAACAAGGCCTATAGTTTCCTCCCCTAACAGAGATCTGCCATTTATATGCAACCTATATAGATGCAAATTAAAAAGTGTGTGCGCATACACTTATTTTACAGCTCAGTGAGTGTGTGACCGCTGGGCCTGAGCCTTTCAGAGCCTACTTGAGATTCCTGAAGGAATTTAACATGGTCATCAAATCCGAAGTGTTAAAGTTTACTCACTGGTGTGAGTAGGTACACAACAAGACAAAGTGAATCGATGGCTCATTGTGTGAGAGCAGACACACATTTGTGTATAAACTAATTTTTATCTCATCTAGCTGAAGCAAGTTTTCCTGTTGGAGATTTGTATAGTAAAAGGTCACTGCATTACATAGCATGCTTGAGAAAAGATCAGCCAGTGAAGCCTTAAAGAACAGGCAAAATATTATTAAAAGAAATTGTAATTTGGGGTAGTAGGTATACATCTAGACAGATCAGAATTTCTGTATTTTTTTTTCAAGACTAGTTTTCTCTATTCTGGATGACTAGCAAAAGGCCATTTCGAATAATAGAGCAGTTTTCTTTATTTATTGCTACAGGTGTGCCATGATCTGGATGATGAGATGTACTAAACTAAGAATTTTGTAGTGATGAGCCAAGGCCTCTGTCCCCTTTTCATCTGGCTGAAAAATCCCCGGTGTTATATATATTTGGTGTACTATCAGCGATACCCTACCCTTTAAAGTGGTATAGGTAGTGTCGAATGGAAGCACTTTGGGCACAGCAGAGAAAATCTGAATTTGATTGTTGCATAGTATAAAGTGTTTATGCATACCTTCCAACTTTTCAGGGTGGGAAAGAGGGACGATTGTTAAATTAAGCCACACCCCCTCATTGAGGGATGGGTAGGAGATACGTAGGTTGTAACAGTTACAACAATATAAACCCTTTGAATGGGCAAATGAATTATTTCTTGATGCAGATCTGTAGGATACACCTCAGAGAGGGAGAAATTAGAATAATGAGGGATAGGGGGACATGGACTCAAAATAGGGACAGTCCCTCCAAATGAGGAAAGGTTGGGAGGTATGGTTATGTATAGTAATCAAATAATACGTTCAGACAGACCAAAAATATTGTGTTAGTCTTTGATCTATTGTACTTCCTTGATGGCTGCCGGGGGTCAGTGCGTGGGGCCTACCTAAAGATCACTGACACTAGGTATAGGGAGCCCTTAAAGTGTTTGGCAAGACAAAAGTTAAAAAATAAATATCAGTAGCTTACCTTACATTAACTGGCTCTAGCACCCTCCATCCTCTCCTGTCTCTCTCCTTAGTAGGAAATTCACTTCCTCATTCAGCTTTCAGTCCCCATCCTGCTGACCTGGTTTATCAATCAACCTTTAGGGGACCATAAACGGAAACACTCCCCACTCCCTGCCCAGACATCCTGATTGGGTGCCTCTCTTATCTCTCCTCTCACATTGTGCTTACATAACATCGCTGTTGCCACACCCACTGTTTCTCTTTATGTTTTCTATGAATCTCCAATGCTCTAATAATTTTAAAGATAACTTAATAACTACAGGGTCTCTTTGCTAAATGGATTGAAGTTTGGGACACTGCAACGTGTAGCCCAAGACAATGGGACAATAATTGTGCTTGCCTTTAGTAAACGTTAAAGTGGACCAACACCCAGGATTTTGACTATCCTGGGTTTTGGTCCACTTCAGGGGGGCACCCCGATTGAGGGTGCCCCGCTGTTTGAAATCCCCCAGAAAGCCCCCAAAACTCACCTCACACGCTCCCACGTGGCCGCGCTGACCAATCACCGCCGACGGACAAGCAGGTGACAGCGGCGGACAACACAGCGTGTTCGCCGCCGCCTCCCACACGCCCCTCTGACAGTGCGCGCGCCCGCGCCGGCCATTCACAGACGGCCGGCGCGGGCGCGCGCACGTCTAGAGGGGCGCGCGGGAGGCGGCGGCGGCTGAGTTTTTGGGGGGTTTTGGGGGGGGTCCCTCACCGCGGGACATCCCGATCTCGGATGTCCCGTGGTGAGGGAGGTGATCGGCCCGGGAATCTTATAGATTCCCGGGCCGATCACCCCTGGGTGACGGTCCACTTTAAATACTTGGAATTTGTAGCAGAGAGGTTCAACATCAACATGTAAGCCATAATCAGGGTTGGAAGCTTAAAGAGACAGTTCAGGCAAATGCAATAGGAGGGCCGCATGTAGCTCAATTGATGCTTGTTCGCATATGCCCTTTTCCTCCTATTAATTTTATTTCATTCCATTTATCCAGGACCATGCCAAAAAAGACATGGGGGTTATGGGAGACAAGGTAGAAGGAAGTTAGCATGTGCCTGAACAGGGACTTTAAAGGTCAATGTTCAAACAAAGCTAAACAAAAATTAGCCCGGTTACCAGTAAGAAGAAATAGTAGGCCAAGGAAATCAGGAAACAAACAGTTGGATTAAGTAGGTGAGATTTTGAGTTGTGTGTCATGGTGCAGCTACGAGGTAGCCGTTGGAGCACTTTTTTGTGTGGTCCTGGAAAATGGAATTTAACCCTTTAAGTGCCAAGCACGTAACACCTACGTGCTGGCTTGTCCGGGCCTTAAGTGCCAAGTCCGTAGGTGTTACGTGCTTGGCTTTCCCCGCTGCTAGTTAAAAAAAAATGTAAAAAAATACTCACCCAACCCCTCTATGGATCCGGCCGGGTCTCCTCTTTAATTTTGTGCCATCCGATCCCCCGTGGGGGCTTGGATGGCTTCAGGAGAACCCCCGGAATAGCGCCCCCCGCCTCAGGCACCGCCGCCACTAACAGTAAAAAAAAAAATAAAAAAAAAATAAATGACATTTACTTACCTCGCGCTGCCTCCCGCCTGGTCTCCTCTTCACTGGGGGGGCCTCTGATCGCCCCCCCCCCCCCAGGCTCTTCCGAGGTGAGGAGAGGGCGAGAAATCGCCCTCCCTCTCACTTCCTGGATCCCGTCTGCTAGCCCCGCCCCTTGGGGGCGGGTGTTGTCACTATGATGTCACCCGGCAGCCGGCTTCTTAAGACCCGCACCCGAGATGATCAGTCTTGTCGGGTGCTGGGAGGAGAGAGGTTGGAGGTGGGGAGAGGGCTGTGATCCCCTGGGAGGGGGGACCCTATGTCATTTTTTTTTTAAATTAACCCCTTATGCCCTGTCGCCCAGCAGCTAAAAAAGGCCTCCAGCAGCAGCAAGAGAGCAGAAGCCAGAGTGATCAGCGTGGGACACAGTGGCAGTGGCAGAGGATGGATGGGAGGTAAGTATTAAAAAAAAAAAAAATAAATAAAATATTTTTTCTCCCTGTGTCTGATTTTTTTTTACACTTAACCCTTTGTGAACTGGTAAGGGGTTCATGAGACCCCTATACCAGTTCACAAGGTTGGGGGCTGGCAAGTCACCTGCGGCTAGCGGGTGACTTGCCATTAACCCCCGGGACCCCAATTACCTGCCTCCCCAAAGCCCAAGGGGGGGCAGAAGAGCCCGGCCCGTGGCTATGTGGGCTTGTAGCCGGCAGGCTGGGGGCCACCAAAGCTGGCTCCTGCACCCTGTTCTACAAGCCCTGCATAGCTGGTCCCGGGCTGGTTATGCTGGGTAGGGGGGACCCCATGTCAATTTTCTGTTGTTTTTTTAAGGGTTTTTATCCCTGGGGGGGGGGACCCTATGTCATTTTCTTAAATTAACCCCTTTTGTTTATAGTGTGGATAGTAGTTGTATTTTATTTGTAAATGTTATAAAGTGCTCTTTTCAGTTTGGGGGGTCTTCTGGGCAAAAATGGGGAGCTACCAATACATATGTGGTACCGTTGTAATCGGAAGAAATGGGGCTTTCGCATGCAATATGGTTTTCTCTAATAAAGTAAATGTTTTATTTAAAATAAAGAAGCGAAATTTTCTAAATAATGATTTTTAAATTTTTTTTGTTCTTTGTTCTCAAAAATATTTTAAAAACAGTAGAAAAATTACAAACAAGACATTTCATGTTAAAGCCTAAACTCTGCTGCAAAAAATATATCTATAATTTTCCTGGCAATTCCTCCAAAAATCATGGTTAAACATGGTGCAAAATGGTGAAAAATTACCTGTCAACAGAGGGTTAAAAAAATTCAAGTAGACGGCCAATTAAAAGGGTTAATAGTACCTATGCATGTGGGGTATTGTTCTGCTCGGGGGATCTTGTGCTTTCAGATTTAGCTTGTTTTTTCTTATTTGCATATTGATTTTTTAAGAAAATGTGTTTTTTATTCTGTTTTTTTATAATGTTTTTGATGGAAACCTTGTGCAACCTAAGAATTCTTCTAGGGATTACTTCTAAAATGATGAGCCCACTACAACAAGCTGGGTACGCTTAGAAAGCTTAACGTGTTCTTTCAGGAAATATATGGTTTGTGGGGGGTATTCCAAATGTAAAGGGTTGTTTTGGTAGAAAAAGTACAAGGTGCGCACTTTGTCTGCAGAGCTGAAATTTTCAAGTAAAATTACCCTTACGCACATACTTTACTTCCCTTGACAGTAGCTATGCATGTTGGGTATTGTTCTGTTCAGGGGACCTTGCTTTTTCAGATTAGGCTTGTTCTTTCTTGTTTGCATATTTTTTTTTAGGAAAATATGAGTTTGATTCTGCTTTTTTATTCTTTTTTAAGTGAAACTCTGTGCTACCAAAGAATTCATTGAGGAATTACTTCCAGAAAACTGCACCCATGTTAACAAGACTGGTACACCTAGAAAACTTGAGGCGTGTACTTCCAGAGAATATATACTTTGTGGGGGGGATTTCAAATGTAAAGGGTTGTTTTTCTTGAAAAACTGCAAGGTGTGCCTAGTGCTTAGCATAGTTGTATTTTAACTGAAAATCTCCTAAAGCGCTGTTTCAGTTTGGGGGCGTGCTCTGGGCAGGAAAGGGTGTCCACCAATACATATGCGGTGCCGCTATAACTGGGAGAAATTAGGGTTTCACACGCAATAAGATTTTATTGACAAACTTACTTTTTTTTTGTTTTTGCAAAAAACACTACAAATTGTAAAAAATTGATTTATTTTTATTTTTTTGCACATATTTCACCTCAAAATATTGAGAATACACCTAAAAGATGACAAACTAGACATTTCATGTTAAAGCCCAGATTCTGCTGAAAAAAAGAATATATACCTTCCCTGGGAAATCCCTGGAAATCCCTTCAAAAATCACAGTTGAACATGTGGAGCGCAAAATAGTGCAACAGGGTCTGGCAACAGAGAATGAAGAATGCTCCAGGTAGGCTGGCACTTAAAGGGTTAAGGGAGGGAAACTTTGGAACCCTACTATGGCTTCTACCCAGCACTACAGTAAATGGAGGAGAGGCACATGGGACAGGCATCAGGTGAGCTGTTTTCTGCCTTATTATAGAAAAAGGTATCCAGTTCCAAGGGATCCTTAAAACATCCGTTTATTCAATTGCATTAAAATATTCCAGTCTCCAGCAAAACAGCAATACTCATGGCGTAAAAGCTGAATTAAATGACACGTTTCTAGGGTAAAACTCTTAGTCATATGTAACTGCAATATACAAAAACTCACCTAAAAATAGTGTCCTCCATGGCCGAAAAACGTGCTACAGAGTAGGACCATATACGGGAATGCCCAGTTCTCAGCAGTTATAGCAGAACGGCAGTGACACAGAATGGTGGTAGCCGAAGATTGGGTGGTGGTTGGAAGGACGGAAGATGGTGACGTGTGGCATGTGCTTTTCGGCCACTGTTTAGGTGAGTTTTTGTATATTGCAGATACATATAACTAAGAGGGTTTTACTCCAGAAACGCGTAATGTAATTCAGCTTTTATGCTATGAATATGGCTGCTTTGCTGGAGATTGGAGTCTTTTAATAAAATTAAATAAACAGACGTTTTAATGATCCTTTGGAAGCGGATACATTTTAATCTGGTCCTGCACTCAGTGTTGCTAGCTGTTCCAGGCTCAGGATCACATCAATAAAACTGAACAAATGTGAGTAACTGATTGTAACTGTCCCAAAAACTGTTGTTCTCTGCTGCCTTATTGTTGCTGTTGTATGCACTGTCCCGTAAACCGGACCAACAGCCTGGCACAGTTGAAAAATAAAAACCTCCCCAAACTCATTTGCCCCATCTGCACGCATGATACTGAAGCATTGTCAGCACTTACATTTGCTTCCACTCAAAGCTAAAACATGGCCATTTTGGAACTTCCTATCCCAGCCATGTTGCTGCCTGGATTCAACTAACAATGCACAGCAACAGCAGCACTTTCTGTTTGGAGGAGGCCTTCAGATCCACGAGCCGCCATTTTGTTTTTAAAACTGACCAGAACAGGAGTTAGAAAAAGGTAAATTAATTTTTATGTGGGCAATCTAAATTGCCCTGGGGAGGGATGCCTATGAGCACTGTTTGTTGGGTTGGTCCGGTTTAAGTCATTTTTGACTGTTGGTCCACTTTGAATATACATTCAAATGTAAAAAAAATTGCAGCCTCATTTTAAAACCCCCCCAACGTTCAACATTTATTAGGTTATGCTGCTGAATGGTGGAAAATCTCTTTCCCTCAGATCCAATCAGAAGTGAGGACTTCTGTAAGTGACCCTCCAGCTATAAATGACTAGGGGGTTGATGATGGGTTGATGGCAGCACAGGGGGAGGGGAGAATACCACTAATAGCAGCCTGACAGCAGGCCAGATCCTCAACTACTTCCAGAATCCTTGGCTCCAGCTGCCAGATCATCACTCCATGTGACTGCCAGTGATCATTGGGGTTTGCCGGGCAGGACAAAGCAGACTCTGTGGTCTCCACTGGACCTGCCCACCCCTAAAAAAAAAACCTGGAACAGCAGAGCAGACAGTGCCCCCACCGCCTGGAGACAAAAACATTTCAGTGAACCACCCAAAAGCAATCTTGCAGAGCCTGAACTGAGCAGGTGAAGCCCCCTTTCCCTCTGCCCCCACCTAGACCAAAGGGTGGCAGAGTTGTTGTCAGACAACTTTTGCCATGGTCCTGGAGAAATACAAATTAAAGGAGGATAAAATTCGAAGCCCTGCCATAACCTATACTCAGTGCTGTAGGAAATGGAGGAGTGCTCTATCTGAAGACTCCAAAGACAGGCCCTGGTTCACAGCGATGGCAAGCTCACCTTGTGACACAAACTGTCTGCCAGCATTCACATGGAGCAGTGAGCTTGTGTGGTAACGTGGAAGTAGGTAAGTGCTGCTGCCCGGTATAGGGCTTCTAAGGGTGTTATGCATGGCTGGACATGCCTCATTGGTTTACCCCACTTCTTCCTATCTGATCAACCTGTCCATCATATCTTATCTGCGGCACAGTTGAACAGTGATCACTTAAAGCGGAACAAAACCTGTGATTTTGACTTTCCCGGGTTTTGTTCCCTGGGGGAATCCTGATTGGGGAAGTCCAGCTGTGTGAACCCCCCCCCCCCCCCCCCCAGTTTGATCACTTAAACCAGACCTTCAGCATCATTTAATGACAAGTCCAAACCCTTAAAAACTATTCCCAAGCATGTAAAATTAATATTTTTTTTTGATTGCTTACTTGTTATTATTTACCCCGCTGGGCTGCAACTCTCTTTAGGACTCTAGGATACGGGCGCCACCATCTTGCCTCAGAAGCATCACATATTGAGGAGAGGAGAGGGGGCAAATGTGCAGGGGGCAGTTTATAGCTGTGCTTTGCACAGACAGAGCAGAGCTGGGGTCAGGAAAAGCACAGCAATCCTAGAATGCAGAGCAGCACAGTCATAAGACACTTCCTGTTTGCAGGCAGCCTGAGACTCCATGTGCCATAATCTTGGATTTTTAAAGTGCACCAAAACACAGCTCCCCACGGGGAATTCAAAATCAGGATGCCCCGCTGTGTGAAACCCCTCCTGGATGCTCACTGCACTTACCTGAATTCCTGTCCAATGGCGCATGCGCAGGCCGCATCTTGCTCTTCTCTCTAGCAGGGTGTTAGAGGGAAGCGCGAGATGCGTCCGCCAGTGTGCTCGCAGCCGCTAAGCTTAGACGTTGCTTAGATGCCCATAGCTCAGCGGCTCTGAGCACGCTGAGTGGCCGTGCATGCGCCGTAGGACAGCGGTGAGGTGAATTGGCTGCGGCGATCGGGGGGGGGGGGGTTCACACAGGTGGGCAAAATCCTGGTTCACTTTAAAGGCTCAGAAAACGCACTAGGTGCAGGTAGGGTGATTTTAAATGTGGACAATCTGTATGTACAGGGTTTGGAAAACATACAAGATTATTATTCAGGGTGAAGGTCCGCTTTAAACTCACCTCCCCTCAGTCCAATGGTGCATGCACGGGCACTCAGGCAGTGTGAGCTGTTTGCTATTATTACATCTTTTGGCAAATGGCTCTCATTGACTATAATTCACAAAGGCTGGGACAGGAGCGCGCGCCCGGCTGGGGATGCAGGGGATGCAGCAGTGCATGTGCTCTCGCCCCAGTCTTTGTGAATGGCTGGGCGGCAGCATGTGCACGGAGCAGGGGATGCGGCAGCCCACGCTCCCCATTGACAACAATGAGAGCCGTCTGCCAAATTATGTCAGTTCAGAGGGTGTCCCTCATTGGACGGGAGCCATCAAATGCAAAGTTGGACCGGGGAAAGGTGAGTGTGTATTTTCACCCTGGGGGATTTCACACAGTATATAAGAATGCCCCTGGACTCCAGGCCGGCCGTTGGTGGGTTTTGATCCACTCTACCCTTGGTTTGGCATATCTTCTAAGTATTTAAATGTGTTTATGTAATATCCAATTAAATAATTACCCAGCATGTTATGAATTTATAATCAGGAAATGAGATCAGGATCTGTGAATGAAAAAGTGATCACTGTATTCTTGCCTGTTGTGTGCTGCCAGCAAACAGGTCATTTTGTATTCATTTCCATAAACACTCGCTAATTGGGAAATTATGCATGACACCAATCCCTGGAGGCCAGCCTCTGGTGCTCTCATCTGTCATATGAGTATGGATGTCATAGATATATGAGGTGGGAGAGAAGACCGCACTATTAATGAATGCAGGGATAACGGGGCTTAATCTGACAGCAAATCTGAAAAGAAGAAACTGCCTGTGGTGTACATAGTACTTGTCTGGATTAAGTGATTGCGCACATAAGATCTGCTTTGTCAGTGAATGCTGTTTTCTGGATCATCCCTGGTTCGAAGCTGTGGAGAAGTCAACTGGCACTTTTCTAATTTTCCAAATGTTGGTTTAAAGAGGAACAACACATCCAATTTTTGCTTTTCAGGGTGTTGTTCTTCAATGAGGCGGCATCCCAAATCAGGATGCCCCGAAGTGTGTATCCCACCCAGGTCACACCCAGGTACACCTTCCAGTCACACCCACGACACAGGCTTGAGCTGAGAACGAGCGCAATGATTGGCTAAGCAGCCGTGCGGCGCCAAAGGGAGCTGAGTGTGCTGACGACCGCATCCCCCTCTAACCTGCTAGCCATGGCGTGCCTGTGCCACCCATTCAGAAAGGCTGGGCATGCGCATGGCTAGAGGTGATGCGACCGCAGTGCAGAGACGCAGCTAGGGCACCTGGAGAATGTGAGTGAAACTGGAGATCCGGGGTTTTCACACAGTGATTCGGGATGTCCCAAGGAGTGGAACTCTTGTAGACTCTGATGTTCTACTTTTATGCAAATTATGAAACAGATTTAAAGTTTTATGGTTTAGTCCTTTATTAAAGATGTCCTGAGTGAGCCTAAATTGTCAGATTTGTTTTTTTTTTGTTTTGGGTTGAACTAGCAAGAAAATCAGAAATATGCTGCTTCTTTAAAGCTTCTACTGAGTGTAGAGCTGGCTTTAAAGAATAAAAGGAAGAAGAAACCATTATGGTTTACTAGGGAAGTCAGCACTATCATAAAAGATAAGAAGTCTGCCTATAAGAAGTATAAAGTAAGTGGAAGTGTAGCTGACAGAGAGGCGTATAAAATTAAACAGAGGGAAGCAAAACTGATTATAAGGACTGCTAAAGGGCAAAAGGAGGGAGAAATGGCCAAATCTATGAAGAGGGGAGATAAAACCTTTTTCCGATATATTGGTGACAGAAAGAAGAAAAACAATGCAGTCTCAAAAATTAGAAATAGGGAAAATAAATATATTGACGGAGATAAGGCTGTGGCTGACCATCTGAATAGCTACTTTTGTTCGGTATTTTCAGATAGTAGCAGGCATGGTCATAGCACAGCATCCAGCTGGGAGGGCACAGCGCCGGAGTTTCTGGAGGCTGATGTCCTATCCGAGCTGGCACATCTAAAGGTAAGTAAGGCAATGGGTCCAGATGGAATCCACCCCAGAATTCTAAGGGAACTTAGGTTTGTGATTGCAGCCCCTCTGACTGATTTACTTAACCATTCCCTTTCAACTGGTGAGGTTCCAGATGATTGGAGAATGGCCAATGTCGTACCAATCCATAAAAAGGGGAGTAGAGAAGCCAGTAATTACAGGCCAGTTAGTTTAACATCTATAGTGGTCAAATTAATGGAAACACTCTCAAAAAAACAGATAATTTCCCATCTAAAAATTAATGACCTATTAGACCCAAAACAGCACGGCTTTACTGAGGGCAGATCATGTCAGACCAATCTTATTGATTTCTTTGACAATGTCACTAAAGTGTTAGATGAAGGTGGTGCTGTGGATATCGCCTATCTGGATTTTAGCAAAGCCTTTGACACTGTACCACATAAGGAGCTCATAGATAAGTTATTGAAGGTAGGACTCAATCCCTGGATAGTTCAGTGGATTTCCAGTTGGCTGAGGGATCGGTATCAGAGCGTTGTTGTAAATGGCGTGCAATCTGAACAAAGGCGAGTTACAAGTGGTGTGCCGCAGGGCTCTGTCCTGGGCCCCATTCTTTTTAATATATTTGTAAGTGACATAGGAGAAGGCTTGGTAGGAAAAGTTTGTCTGTTTGCTGATGATACAAAGGTTAGTAATAGGGTGGATATTCCTGGAGGTGTCTGCAACATGGAAAACAATTTAGCTTTACTGGATAAATGGTCAAAACTGTGCAAACTAGAGTTTAATGTCTCTAAATGTAAAATCAGGCACTTGGGTAGAAGGAATCCCTGCTCTGAGTACCGTATGGGCAGCACTGTGTTAGCCAGGACCTCGGCGGAGAGAGATTTAGGGGTACTGATTACTGATAGCTGCAAGATGAGTGGACAGTGTAGCCAGGCAGTGGGAAAAGCAAGCAGGATGCTCGGCTGCATAGCTTGAGGCATCACCAGTAGGAAGAGGGAGGTTGTGATCCCGCTGTATAGAGCCCTGGTGAGGCCACAGCTAGAATACTGTGTGCAGCTCTGGAGACCTTACCTGCAAAAAGACATTATTCAAATAGAATGGGTCCAAAGGCGGGCAACAAAAATGGTGGAAGGACTTAAACTTAGAACTTATCAGGAGAGACTTAAAGAACTTAATTTGTACAGTCTGGAGGAAAGAAGGGAGAAGGGGGACATGATTGAAACCTTTAAATATGTGAAAGGATTGAATAAGGTTCAGGAGGGAAGTGTTTTTAAGAAGAAACTTAATGATAGAACAAGGGGGCACAACCTGAAGCTAGTCGGGGGGAAGATCAGGAGCAATGTTAGAAAATACTATTTTACAGAAAGAGTAGTAGATGCATGGAACAAACTTCCAGCAGAGGTAGTTGAAAAATCAACAGTCACTGAATTTAAACATGCCTGGGATAAGCACACATCTATCCTAAGATAAAGAGTACATACAGTATACACATAAGGGCAGACTAGATGGACCGTATGGTCTCCTTCTGCCGTCAACCTTCTATGTTTCTATGTTTCTATTTACCAGTTTTGCACCATATTTATCTAGCTGTGGGTGTGAACACAATCTAACTCTGTTTTGGTCCACTACCAAACAAAGTGTCATAATAGCCAAAGTACAGTTTTTTGGCCCTATTGAGGTGGGAGCCCCTGGGCACAAATTTTGGTGGAGGCCCCCGATACAGTATTTTTTTCCCTTTAAAAAAATAGTCCAGCCAAGTAACTGATTGGTGGTTACTGGAAGATCAGGTCGAGTCCTTTGTGCCACCCTTGGGTGCGTGCTGCTCAGGAACTCCTGCTTTGCCATTCTGGGTGAGGGGTAGTATAGTCGCCCAGCTGGTTCAGCAGAAAACAGTTTCCTGCATTGATCTGCCAGCGGCTGTGCTTGGTGGTTTATGTGCAGTGAGCGGCCGCCGATTGACAGCTCTGCAGGCACCCACGGCGGCTTTGCTGCTCTAGACTCTCTGTCCTGCCCTGTGGTGGCTTTGGCTGCAGGTTTGCAAAAGCAAAAACACTGTTCTAATGGTCAGGCTAAGCCAAACCTTATCTAAGCCCTAAGGTGCCCAACCACAGCATATTGTTGGTAGCATTCTAAACCCTATCCATTAATGGGCATGACCACTGATGTGGTGTTACAGTCAGGGAAATCAAGAGGAGTGGTAAAAGGAGAGGTTGTTTTGATGTTTCTTATATTTTTGTTTAGATCAATTGGACAGCTGTATCCTGGGCCTGTGTAATTCTCTTTGAAGCCCTCTACTTGTAGTTGTACTCTGTCTTCACTGCTAAGTGGTAATGGCACTTGAAGCCCCTGATTCTAAACACAGCCCTGTTGAACATTAAAGATTCTTTTCTGTGAGATCTATACAATGGCCTTTTAAACTTTTGCTTCCCCGGCTCTTAAAGAAAAGCTTTGCTTTGTGTCTGGTGTTTAAGAGGGGAGAGCCCTTGCAATAACGTGGACATGTGATAGATGGAATGGCACACAAGCAAACTCAGGAAATAAACTAAGTAATCGCATTAGTGTGAAGCTGTGCAGTAGACTGCTGCTTTCAGGAAACCACTCTCTGGCCAAGAATTTGGCCTGGTAAATAGAGTGCCCAACCTATACCACAAGGTTAAAGGAAGAAAAGAACGCTCTGTCAGGGTGAGTTAAAGTCTTGATGTATCCATTGAGGATAGAGGTTGTTACCGAGAAACCGTGAGAATTAGATTATTTGCCTCTTAGTCACTCGTTCTTAATCCCATTGACATGGGACAAAATAAAAGCCGGATCTTAAAGGTTGAGGTGGTCTTTTTTGGTAAAAACATCCAAATCCATCCTCCCAGTGGCTGATTATCACTTAGTCAGCCAAACATGTTTTCTTGATTTAGTTGCCTTGGTTTGGTTAAGATTTAATAAGAACATGTCTTTCCACAATTTAGGGAGAACTCAAATCTGAACAGTATTCATGTTTTGGGGCTAAAAAGTTCAAATTGTGCATTCTGATCACTTAACAGCCTTAACAGGGTTACTCAATGCAATGTGAACTGCAATGCATTCATAGTGGGGACAGCCATAAGCAAAAGTGTTGTCTTGAGGTCTTAAGCACCCAAGGAAATTATTTTAAAGGAGTGTGGAAGAAGCTATCTATGAGCACTACCCATTTCTTCTTGTTGATATACTGGTGTCAGTTGATTATTCACTGTAGATGGCCG
>CM051235.1:261659134-261966634 GCA_027917425.1 Gastrophryne carolinensis
TCCGGGATCCTATAGGGCTTGAGGTTTACTCTGCTTCTAGGCTCAGTTTCAATGTGATGATAGATGAGGTGTGTACGCCCTGGGAGGTCAGAAAACTTGTCTTTGTTTTTCTGTAAAAATTCCTGAGCCTCCTGTTTCTGTGACACTGATAGGGTATCACCAACCTTGACTGGAGGGATTGGTTGTGACAAATTACTAACAGTATTTGTCGCCCCCAAGGATTCCCTGTCTTTCCAGGGCTTAATCAAGTTTACGTGGTAAACTTGGAAAGGCTTCCTTCTACCTGGTTGGTGCACCTTGTAGTTCACCTCACTGACCTTTTCCACAATTTCATAGGGACCTTGCCACTTCGCCAGGAATTTACTCTCAACAGTGGGAACTAGTATAAGGACCCTATCGCCTGGGTTAAATGTCCTGATTCTTGCAGACCGGTTATAAATTCTACTTTGGGCCTCTTGCGCCCTCTGGAGGTGTTCCCTTACTAGGGGCATTACAGCGGCTATACGGTCCTGCATTTGTGCTACATGCTCAATAACGCTCTTGTATGGGGTGGACTCGCTCTCCCATGTCTCTTTTGCAATGTCCAGTAGACCCCTAGGGTGACGACCATAGACCAACTCGAATGGTGAGAACCCTGTGGACGCTTGGGGCACTTCCCTAATAGCAAACATGAGGTAGGGTAACAAATGATCCCAGTCACGGCCATCTTTTTCCACCACTTTTTTCAGCATATGTTTCAAAGTTTTGTTAAATCTCTCCACCAATCCGTCCGTCTGGGGGTGGTATACAGAGGTACGGATGGGTGAGATTTTAAATAGTTTGCATAACTCCTTCATCACCTTTGACATAAAGGGTGTGCCTTGGTCAGTTAGGATTTCTTTGGGGATTCCAGTCCTAGAGAACATATAAAACAACTCACGTGCAATTGTTTTAGATGCGGTGTTTCTTAAGGGCACAGCTTCAGGATAGCGGGTCGCATAATCCATGACCACCAGAATATATTGGTGTCCTCTAGCGGATTTTACAATGGGACCCACTAAATCCATGGCTATACGCTCAAAAGGCACCTCTATAATAGGGAGCGAAACCAAAGGACTGCGAAAATGTGACACTGGGGCACTAAGCTGACATGTGGGGCACGACTCGCAGTACTTTTTAATATCACCATATATCGCCGGCCAGTAGAACCTCTGGAGAACCCTCTCCTGCGTTTTGTCAGTCCCCAAGTGTCCCCCAAGAACATGGTTATGTGCCATGTCCAGCACCTGACGCCGGTACGGCTTAGGCACCAGAAGCTGTTCCACAACCTCATCCTTAACCTTAGTGACTCTATAGAAAAGATCATTAGTCACAGAAAAATGTGGAAATCTTTTCTCAGCATCTGGTTCCTGAGGTACCCCATTCATGACAGCAACCTGCTCTCTCGCATTTTTGAGAGTGGGGTCCTGTAACTGTGCAGTCCCAAAATTATCCCTAGACACCTCCAAGTCTGGTATATTTTGCTCAGTGGGAGGAGCCTCCTCCTCTCCAGCCAGGACCTGCAAAGGAAAACAATTATTTTCATCCTGCACAATTTTATCATTTACAGGGGGTAACGCAACAACCTTGGGAGTATCCTCACTCCTTTCGGGGGATTTTCTTTTTCCCCAGAGAGCCCAGAATAGTGGAAAATCGCGCCCCAGTATTACGTTGTGCATGAGATTTTTAACCACACCCACTTCATATTGTACGGTGCCTTGTTTAGTCCCGACTTCAGCCAGCACTATAGGGTACACTTTTGTATCCCCATGTATACAAACGACACTCATATGCTTTTTACACTCAAAGTCCCCAGCCACCAGGCTGGCATGCACCAAGGTTACGAGGCTTCCTGAGTCCAGCAACGCCTTAACAGGAAAGTCATTAATTGTAATGTCGCAGATTTGCGGTTCAGTCTCTAGTCCAGGAACTGCAACGCAAGATGGTTCCGCAAATAGCGACTGACGCCGACTAACCTCACAGTCCATGGGCTCAGTGGTAAGAGGGCAGTGGGCAGACACGTGTCCCGTCTCATGGCATCTCCAGCACTGGATAGAGCCTGTTCTCCTTGGCAAGGAGTCCTTTTTAGGGCTACTTAGCCACCCGGGACCATCTCCAGTCTTTTGCCCCTGAGACACCACTTGAGCCCTTCTTCCTCCCTCAGCACCCCTCCACACTCCCCCAATAGATGGAAGTCTCTTACCAGCTGAAGGCACAGATCTGGCACTCCGGGGAGGTGAGGATGCTGCAGAAACATCACGGAGGTAGTCCTCAGTCGCCTGGAATCTCTCCACAAGGTTGACAAGTTCGTTTGCATTCTTAGGGTCACCTTGTCCCACCCAGCGTTGCAGGTCAGCAGGAAGTGCTCGGAGGTAGCGGTCCATCACAACCCTCTCTAGGATCTGTGCAGGAGTAGAAGTGTCTGGCTCCAACCACTTCCTCGCCAAATGGATCAGGTCATACATCTGGGACCTCGCCGATTTGTCCAAACTGTAGCTCCAGTTGCGTACCCTTCTGGCACGGACCGCAGTAGTAACGCCTAGTCGGGCAAGTATCTCCGCTTTTAGCCGAGTATAGTCCTTAACCTCTTGCTCACTGAGGTCATAGTAGGCCTTTTGAGGTTCCCCTGTTAAATAGGGCGCAATTACCTCTGCCCACTCAGCGACTGGTAACTTCTCTCGCTCAGCCACACGCTCAAACACAGTTAGGTAGGCCTCAACATCGTCCTCAGCAGTCATCTTTTGCAGCGCTCGCTGCACAGCTCTTTTCACATCAAAAGTCTCTGGAGCGGCTCGCACCACTGACTGGGGGTTGGCAACCACAGGCGCCTCTTGTTTTGCTATCAGGTGTTCAATAAGTTGTTGTTGGGCAGCCATGGTCTGTTCATGTCGTCTGTTGGCCTCTATCTGAGCTTGTTGTTGTTGCAAACTTACTTGCATAAACTGCTTCAGCATCTCCTCCATGTTGCCCGACTGTTCTTGGAGTGTAGTTGCAGCTTTCACCCAAGACATAAGCAGCTGTAGCCAAGTCTGTCCACACCGTTGCCCCTAGCAACCGTTTTGCCCGCTCCGCAGCACCAATTGTAGGGATCTTCCCGGGGGATGGTGTGTTTGGACACAGTTCACGACAGACTTAGGTGTTATAAAGCAGGTCTTGGCGTTTATTCATGGCATAAACAGTCCAGTAAACAAAACATACAGCAGCAGCGTGCTTCTTTTGTGTACAAAACAAAATAAAGACCTAGCCCGTCTGGGCGCTTACTAGCAGGTTCTTCTCACCTAGCTGACACTTTTAAAACACAGCGTTCGCCTGGACATCGCAGGGTGAGTTTTTAGCTCCAGCAGTGGCTGCGTTCGCAGCTTCCTTCACACACACACACAGGCTGTTCATTTCAGGCTGAGAGAGCAATAGCCTGCAGTCTCTGCAGAGCTTTTACCTCCCAGGCTAATTAGGATCAGGGCTCACCTGATTCAAAACCCAAACTGGATCGGGGAGGTGTGGAATGACAGGTCCCTCTACCAAACCTACCTGCCATTCCATATAAATCCAGGCCCGGCAAAATTAAACAACACCTCAGCAGCATATCACTGCTGGGAAACAAATCAATCCTGGACTTACCATCTCACCCAGCGTAGTAACCTAGGTGAAATGTACACCCCCTCGATCACTTCTCCAGTGACATGTCTACAATATATATGACATAAAAATATATAATTATAGGTGATGGGACAGAAGGGGGGCCCACCGGGCCACTCACTGTGGTCCTGAAGACAACTTCCTCTCTCCGTGAGGTAAAGAGCAGATCTGAGGAGAGAAGGGGGGCGTGGCCAGCTCCTTCTGAGGAAACAGGCACAGAGAAAAGCACCTCAGCGGTGCCTGTGACACAGAGGCGGGCCGCAGCGCTGGAAAGCCCGGCCCCGCCCCCAAGAGTGAAAACGTGAGGGGAGAAGCTCCCCTCCGCCATGACAATGCAAAAAGAGACAGAAGAAGGGGAGCGGGCCGTGGCCCGGCCCCGCCCCTTTTACCTCAGGGAGAAAGCCTGCATAAAAATGGCGGCCACAGCGCCGTTTTGACAGAGAAATACACGCTGTTATGAAGTAATAAATAAGTTAATAACTATTGGGAGGATAATTTAATAAATTAATACATTAAAACATTATTATGAATTAATGATTACAAAATTTGGACCTAACATCGAATAAGGGGCCCTGGTCCTACCCTCCGCTATCCCGCTAGAGAGAGGGGCATTACCCAAAGGGGGGGACCACCCAAAGTGTAAGGCCAAGGGACGGGGCATCCCAAACCGGGGTCACCGTCCCGGATGACCGCCTACCCTCTTATATAGGATCTCACGGGAGAGCATTTGCTCTTAAGCACCAAGGGTGCTTTTCTACCCTCACCCGGACCGTCAGCCTAGGCTGGGAGGCATGAGGTAAAAAAAAGATCCAGGCGGAAATAGATAACTAAAGGGCCGGGAGTCATCCCGGCTACCTGAAATCCCCCTGTGCAAGGAGGAGACCACATCTTCTGACCGCCGACTGCAGAGATGAAGACTGGGTAATGAGTGGGAGGTCCCAGGTATTTATGGACCGGGAGGGGCTCTCTTTTTTCCTGGCATCTCTGCATATCGCCCTCTACAGGTCAGTATTACCCACACGTTATGAATTTCTTGAAGCGGGGTGTGTGACATACTTAGAATACATGGTTTTCATCACATTTTGTCGCAGTTTTTAATTTAATGGAGTAGATTAGGCTTGAGTAAAGTATAGGTAGTTGAGATCGGGTTGTGGTACAGGTCAGTCTGCAGCCTATACTTACCACTGTGTGGGGATGTTTTTGTCTGGGAACGCACTAACATATAGGGCTTGATTCATTAAAGGTCGAATTCAAATTTTGTTTGTTTTTTTGAGAAAAAACTGCGATTTTGCGAGCGAAAATTCCATGTGCGATTCATCAACTTAAAATAGTGTTTTTTTCCGATTAGTGCGAATTTATTTCAAGTGTTTTCATTAGTCGAATTTAATCAGTGTAGATTTTGCGATCGCAAAATATTTCGGGCGATTCAGCTGTCATTGATTACCTGCACACATGCTTTAAATTGTGGTGTTTCACACAAATTTTTTTAGGTTGCTCACAGGAGGAGAGAACTCTGTTGTGGAGGACAAAACTGTCTTGCTGTTGTACCATGGAGTCTTTTTATTCTCTTTGCGTTCAGTTTGAGCATCTGGATGGTGATATGCAGAGGAGAAGGCACAGATTGCCTGTTCCTAGGGTGTTTCGACAGCGGTTAGATATTGATAATTTATCTGACCGTGCACTGTTTGAACTCACCAGATTGAATCGGCTGCACCCCTATTTGACGCCTTTCATGCGAATTTAGGATACCCTCTGTCTGAAACCTACTGGCCCCAAGCATCTATACACTGTGATCCGCAGTAAGCAGACAATGGCAAGGAAAGGTTTGTGCCATCAACTTTCAAGTGGACCAAAAGCCATTTGTGCCTTGCAACCTTTATCACTGGGCTATCCTGAATGTGAGTGCACCGCTGTGTGAAAGCTCAGGATCATGTCAACATACCTTTGCAGCAATCCTCTGGAGCATGCATGGGCTGATGCACAGCTGCATCAGCTGCATCAGCTGCAGCATGCACACCCAAACCGGTAAAGAGGGTGCTGCTCTTGACTATAACTCTGACATTCATATACAATTACATCTATGCTTGTCATTCAACTCCACAGCATCTGCAAACCTGTTCTCTAGAGGCCAGCCATGCCACTTACAGACAACTAGATACAAATGTTTCCTTCATCTATTGCAGAAAAATAAAACTATCAATTCAACCAGGGAACCTATGTGCAAAACACATGGATAAAATGTGGCAGTTACAAATAACATCAATACAAGCATGAATTCACAGTATAAAACTAAAGAGCATTTGATTAGCTACACAAATATTAAAAGTACAATTGCATCCAAATTAAAGTGGGTCACCACAGGGGAGGCTTCAGTAGTACACTGCTCTTTAAAAAATTCTCGCAAAGACTCTTATGCTTACAGGAAAACTCGAGCCACAAACAACACATTTTTACAATTGTAAAGTCATTTTCGAGCGGTAGCAAAAATTATTCGCACGCATTTTCGCAACGATTCGACTACACGAATTATATTCATCTGCAATGATGAATCACTCGTAGATTTTCAAAAATCTCCCATGAGAAAATATTTTCCAAGCGTTAATTTTTTTTGTTCTACCTTTAGTGAATCAAGGCCATAGAATGTTGGGAAATACCAAAAAAGAACAGCAGAGGGCAGTAAAGGTCAAGCCTGGGAAACTGCTGTAAAAGAAGAGGGCGACTGAGTTAGGCACAATCAGCGTTGCTGTTTAAATTCTGCTTAAAGTTACATTCGATCACAATCAGTCTAGAAGACTCGTTCGGAATGGCCCACTGACCGAAAATGTGTGAGAATTCTATTTATTCATTTTTGGCTTCAATCCCCCTGCACATGTGTGGCTTGGCTTCTCTGATTTGCCCTCTCTGTGCCACAACCCCCTGCTACCCTCGCTGGATGTGCTTGTGCCCACGCTTGTTTGTATGATGTTTGCACACAGAAGGGGTATCAAAATGGGGGGAAATACAAGAGGTTTTGGTCCACTTTCACAAAGAAAATAAAAAAAATCCAACACCAGTCAAGTCCTTTACCCTTTAGCCAAAACAACAAGTTTTAAAATGACAAGTTAGTTGCAATACTAGTTCCTCTTTTACAGGCAGGGTTAGCTAGATGATTTTGAGGGCCTGGGGAATTTTTGAAGAAGTTTTGAAAAATCTCCTTCTATATCACACAAGAAAATGTCTTTTTGTTTTTTGCAGCACATCTATAGGTGAGAAGCATATTTGTTCAGTAGAATTAGGGACAATGGAGGAGGTCAGTGTGCCTAAACCTTTATTGTGAAAGATGAATGGAGCAGCACAGAATTAGTTACAGTTTTTTTCACAATTAAAGGTAAAAAAGGTATGTAATTGCAGTTATATTTCACTATAAAAAAATCTCTAGGGGGGAGATCATGGCTGAGCGACAATAGGATACTGCAGCTATGATATTTTTTAAAATCTAATACCACTTCGAATTTTCTAATTATGTGAAGAACCACCTTAGAGTGGGAAAAAAAACTTTTTTTGAGAGACTACATTATCACACAATTAAGTGTGCTGCTTGATAAAAGTTTTTTTTTCCCCTGAAACGCGTCGCTGCCTGGCTGGGGGCTTGGGGAATGGGACAGTCGGTCCCTCTGTAAGATGATTTTAATGCTATTACAGTAAAAGTTACGTTTTAATATTTGGAGCACTGGTGCTGGAAGTTTTATGGATGAACTTTGCATTTGTTTGTGTGGGCTTAGTAGCAGCCCTGTGTTTTCATGCACCTAGGTCTCCAAACCTTTAAGATCAGGCCTAATTAAGCTGCATTTCCTTCGGGACATTTTTCTATTCCTACATCTGCAATGTGACACATCTACAGGTCAGATGCATATTGTTTGCAATGAGGTAGATATTTCATTCTACAAGTCTGAAAATAATCTCTGATTACCCATTCCCCACGCATTACCCATTCCCTGCGCATTACCCATTCCCCACGCATTAGGAAAAATAAGTAATACTTGACTGGCGCTTTTTTTGCCCCCCCCCCCCCCCAGCTACAATACTGTATCCTATCATTTCCCTCTCACTCACATGTATCAAATACCAAGGAATACTCAGCATGTGTGATGAGTCTATCTTTATCTCAGTCTTGCTAAAGTTTGTTAGTTGGTACTATATAATTCCCAACTGTAGTTGCTCATTCTTCTTAAATACCTCACACATCCCACACTAGCTCTCCTTGATTTTCCCACAGTATTAACGTGGAGGCTGATTCACTACTAGCGCCAGGTATTGCCAGATGAGCGTCTGTATAGCGGCGCTTAGAGCGACCGCTAGTAGATGCTGTAAGCGGGTATCGGGCGCTGTAACCTAGCGTCTCGGTCTCTCTAGTAACCTGGCAGGCATTGATGAATATGATACTATTGGGCACTCTAACAACAGTACAGTGCTGCAGCGAGCGACAGGTAGCTCCGGCTCAGTGCGTCCAGCACTCGGCGCTTCACATCATATTAAACAAAAAACTACACACACACACACACAGCGCTGGCACTCTAAAACTGGGCACTGTAGCATAGAGCGCCAGACGCTATGTGATCAGTTTGTTTTTGAACACATATCCACCAGTAACAAAGTGGAAACACATGGAATGACACTGGGACAATAACACTTTAGTGCCAGACCTGTAAATAGAATTCTGCATAAAAATATAAAAAGTCAAAAAAATGTATAAAAGTGTTTGTTTGCAGCCAGGAGAGGTCATACAATTATTTGAGCAAAAACACGCTTTTTATACACAACTAATGAAAGCCCATTGAAATGTATGGGAGAGCGCTACAAAGCGACAGGTACTACATGGTGCTCCTGAGCCTAGACACTATACACTGAGCCGCCTGTAGTAATATTCTTAAATAATGTTGTGACCTCTCCTGGCCTAGAAAAAGCCATTTTTGAAAACTTTGAAAACTTACAGGTCTGGTATTAAAGTGTTCATATTACAATGTTATAACAATGTAATTCCATATGTTTTCGCTTTGTTACTAGTGGATACATGTTCAAAATCAGACTTTAATCATACAGCCTCTGGTGCTGTGGGCTACATCGACCTGATTTTGGGTGCCGGAACTGTTTCAGGCTGATTTTTTGATGAATGTTTTGTGAGTCAGTAGCACTGAGCGGACGCTACTATACAGCGTAGTACTGCGAACCACATAACGTATTCAACAATGAGGCGCTATGAAACAACGAACCATAGCCAAGCACAGCGACTACTAGCGTTCGCTCTGAAATCCGCTCTACAGATGCTCAGCTGTCGCTATCTGCTTCTAGTAATGAATCAGCCTGCATGTGTTTTGCAGTCCAGGCCACAAATATCCACATGGACCCATGAATAAAACTTGAACCGGACCAACAGCTATATCCAGAAAAAAGAGTTACAAAGATAATAAAATTAGCTTAACTTGGCCGAAGTGTGCCTTTTCCTCAGGAACACATGCTTTTCTATTGTACGGTGCCGCCATGATGGAGCCTGCACACTGCTTGTTAGAACATGTGCGTGCAGCTCTTGCAGTCCCCCACCACCAGGCAGTGAGGAACTGCAGGAGCTGCATGCACCCGCTCTTACAAGCAGTTCAGGAACAGAATTTTCTAGCAAGTAACTGCACTCAGCAGGAGAGTACCAGGTTTGCAGAGCTCAAAATCATTTGCTGTTTTATGCCTCCCAGAGATCAGAGTGCTGCCGGCACTTCCGGCAGTTACACAGGCCACCATTACTAGAATAAAAGCCTCAATATCTTCAAGTTGCAAAGGTAATTTTTTTAAGCATTCTGTACACTGTAGGGGAAGATATGCTTTAAATGCTGTTGGTCTGGATTATCTTTTAATCCTCATAAGGTAAAATTCAATAATAAGGTGCAGTGTGAAACAAAATGTGTGCCCAGGGTCTTCTCGCAATGCATTTGGGGATATGCATGACTAAGCAACAGTAAACCAAATGAAAAATAAGGTACTCATTTTTTCTTCCCCACCCCCAGCAGCTTTTGCCCAGTCCGGAAAGAGTGTGGGGCTCCTGATGTCTACGCACGCTTCTTATGTCGGTCACATTAAAGGGGCATGGCAACTCCATTTACTGCAATGAATCTGCGGTGCCAGGCTTTGTTGGAAGGGGTTTGCAGGCTCTTCCATTGCAGTGAATTAGGGGTGTGAATTGACAAGAATCTGGCGATACAATACGTGTTGCGGTACACATATGACAATACCATATATCCCGATTCTGTCTCAAAGACGATATATTGCAATATTTTTTAATTTTAATTTAAAAAAAGGGGAAAGAAAACTTTAAAAATCCCCCCAAAAATGACATAGAGGTCCCCCTTATCCAGCATAACCAGCTCGGGACCAGCTATGGGGGCTTGCAGAACTGGGCAGGCTACAGCCTATGGCCACAGGCTCTTCTGCCCGGCCTAGGCTTTGGGGAGGCAGGTAATGGGGGGCTCGGGGTTAATGCCGTAGGTGACTTGCCAGACACAGAGCCTTGTGAGCTGGTGTAGGGGTCACATAGATCCCTTACCAGTTCACAAAGGGATAACAGTAAAAAAAAACACCACACACAAAAAAAAAATAATAATAAAATGTCTTTACTCACCTCCGATTGTCAGCTCCTGTGTCCCTCGCTGATCTGATGACAGATGCGGTGATCGTCCGCCAGAAGAGGGGGGAGGCAGGTGATCACAGGATCTCCTGCTCCATCCTCCTCTGCCCGGCGATCTGAACGCTGAGCTGCTGCGAGCCAGGATGACGCCCGCGGGGTGACGTCATGTGCCTCGCCCTAAAAGGGAGATGGTGGCGCCCGTCGGGAAGGCAGGGGGAGAGGGCCTGTCCACCCTTGTACACGGCCTGCACAGAATGCACCGGGGGTTAAAAGCAGTGTGCCATGGGCCAGAGCTGTAGGTTCTGTGGGGCAAAACAAGCTCCTGTTTTTTCCTAGTGCAAGCAGCCTTTTTTAGCGTTGCCAGTGAAATCTATAGCCCCATCCACTCAGTGCGGTTGATTCCTAACTATCCACCTCCGCGCGACAGCCCCCTGTCCGGGCCTTCACATCTCACTGGATGCCTGTAATTGGACCTTTACAAGAAGTGGTTGAGTACCCCTGATCTCGCTGAAAATAATGTGTACCTGCTGTATTGTAATTGTGTGAATTACTCTGCGTATCTAATTGCGGAAGAAAGTGATGACTTTTTGCTACTCTTCTCTCAATTCTAAACTTTAGCTTTACATACATGAAGATGTTTGATAAGTCATGGATGAGCGCTATATTAAACTGTTGGCAAGGCTCCCTAAGTGTATTTCTGGGCACAGACTGCATCCAAGAGACATCTTACGCTGTATAGAGTTTCATGGACAGAGGTGTGCCCAACTTTATTCAGGTATAACAATTAATTCCTTGCTGGGTATTAGTGAGATTGCCTGCTTCTCGAACTCTGCCACCCTGCTTGCTCTAAATGGATTTGCTCCAGGCTGTGTTACTGTGCCTCACTGTCCAAGGTTAGTACAAAACTATCACAAGCTTAAACAAAAATATGATGGAAACTTTCTCTAAGCTATTGTCATACAGTACAAATGTTGTTCGGTTTATTACTTTATCTTAGTAAGTATGACGGATTTAGTTAGACTCTATCCCTTTAAAAGTTCTGTCCGGGCAGGAAAAAAAAAAGTCACGTGGCTTCCATCCTACTCTGGTTTGAAAAATCTCACTAGGTGCCAGGATGGACTCCTGTGGCGTTCATGGTCACCAGCACCATATGGAACCAACAGCTTGCCCTCCATGTCAGTCAAAGTTACTCGAGCACTGCCACTCCATATACTTAAATCCATATACTTAAATGGAAGAGTTGTGCCAGGTCTTGGTACAACCCCTCGATTGAAGTAAATAAACTGAGTGTGGCCAGTCACCTATTATTATTGACTGAATCTGCACTTGTTTACTGTTTTGAGAGAGTAATGTGTTGTTAAGTGGAGCTATCGATCAGATGTCTGTTGGACACTAACTGTTTATGACTGTTTTAGTTACTGTCTATTTCCTATTTATCATGGGGTGGGTAGGGAACATCAGAATAACTCACGATAAGCAGTAATTTATTTTCCTTATTTTAGGTATATTAAGTCACTTTGTTTTAACTAAACCTTCTGGTAAACATATTGTGTATCTCACAATAACTGTAATAAAGCGGAGGTTAAGTATCATTGGCAGGAAGGACCAAACTTCCACTGTCTGGATGGAAGGACTGCCCAAGACCCTCCAATGGCCTAGAATCTAAGGACCACTTTTTTCTTCTCTAAAGGATAGCTTTTGCTTCTTGGGATCCTCCAGTGGACAGGGAAGGGGGAGGGTTGGCTGTGCCATTCTTATTTAATATTTGAACTGTTGCTGTGCTGCATGAATGACTAAGGTGGGGCACCCGAAACGCGTAGCAGCAGCAGCAGCCTAATATGGCGATTTAACACTGGTGGATTTTGTATTTGGCGTATATGAGGTAGAGATGAATCTAAAAGTGGTAAATCTTCATTACTGTTTTGCTAATATTTCTGATGGATAATATACTTATTTGTTTACATGACTTTCTGTATATATGATATATGTATAAACAGTATAGTGTATATCTATCTATCCATCTTTTTTTTTTTTACTACTCTGATTTTTCTTTCTTTACCTAGTGGTTTCTGCAGCACCAGAACTGAACATGCCCAGCAACGTGACCATCCCTGAAGATGCCCCACCAAGCACCCTGGTTGCTCAGATAACTGCTTCTATATCTCCTGCATTTGTTCTGTATGACAAGTTAGTTGGAGGACCCTACATAATAAATTCCAATCCAGTGGTTCACCCATTCACCATCATTGCTAAGGCTAACCACTGGGAGGTACAAATGTTTAGATGGCTATGTAACTTAGTGTGTGTGTGTGTGTGTGTGTGTGTGTGTGTGTGTGTGTGTGTGTGTGTTTGTGTGTGTGTTTGTGTATTTGTGTGTTTTTTAAATAAACTTGTCATTGACAAGATGGGGTATGATTAAAGAATTCAGGACTTTTTTTCTGAATGCTACAGGGTGAAATGAATTGCTAATAGGAAAAGGAACTTTCTGAGACATCTGAGAAAGATGAGAAGTATGAGCATAACATTATCTGGTGCTAAAGTTATACCTTTATTTTCCTCTAGCTGATAACAAAAAATCATCCTAAGCTTGATGCGAAGGCTGTGCCGCTATATACTTTACAGATCCGTGTGAAAGACAGCAAAGGGACCACAGTGACCGGCTCCATTGTCATCGACATCACTAAAGTCAACCAGGCACCGATGTTTACTGGGACACTGGCCATGCAAGGTAATACATTATGATGAAGGTTAAAACTAAACCTGCTGTTGGATGATTTTAATGTCTACAATAAATGGATTTGTGTGTACCAGCCATTTAGGCATATGCGCACAGCAACCAAACAGGTGTTGGGGTCCCCCCCACCAGCCTGCACATGTACCAATTGATCACCAGAAGCATGAGAACTGGGGATTCACACAGGGAAGCATCTCAAACTGGAGACCACTGGCCGAATATCTTTGAGAAACTAGGCCAGTGGTTGATCCTCTTTAAAGGATTTTTCAGACTTGCAGATCATAGTTCCAACGAAAAAACATTTTAATTGCCAGTAATTGCCAATAAAGGCAAAGGGGGAAACCACTATTATGTTTTTTAAGCTGCCTGTCTATTCAGCTAACACGGGACTCAGGGATGGGGTTAGGAAAGCCTTTAGGTTTCCATCTTCTTTATGCTCACTTGCCCACAATAGATTGTAATCTCCTTTACTCATTTAATCTTCCTTTATACAACCTTTTATGTCTCACTGGGTACCCTTGTGTCTTTTTGTTTGTTCGTTGGCACTATGATCTGCAGGTCTGAAATGAAAATCATCCAACAGCAGGTGCGACAACAGACATAGTCAAGGTGCTGCTACGGGTTTCAGAGGGAAACCTCCCTAATTGTTGCATGATTAAGGAGATTTCCCTCTGAAACGTGTAGCAGCGCCTTGTCCATGTCTGTTGTCCCACCTGCTGTTGGCTGATTTTAATGTCTACAATAAATGGAGAGTTATATTTGAAGTTCTGGCGTACACATTGGATTTTTGCACTATGGAGGAGCATTGGAACAAGCTGCATTGATGCTGTGACCATGGATTCAGATGAGCTGTGAGTATTTTTGTAACACACACAAATCCATGCTCCCATCCATGCCAAGTTTTATGTCTCTATTCCCATGTACTAAGAACAGAAATGTACTTTTCCCAGGGGTCCCACGCCGCATCCCTGGCATCTATACAGCTGTGGTGGCTCCCTGCTCCATATGCAAACCATATGCTCTGTTACCTTCTATGCCCTATTCTCTTAAATAGAGAAAGGGAGGGAATGTAAAAGAGAGAGAAGGAGGGTAGGTTGGGAACGGGCAGCGCTCATCTTATATTTATAGCCATCGGAGGAGATGCTAGAGGGGCGTGACCACCCTCCAGACATCAAAACACAAATAAATCCTCTGCACACTAATCTAATAGAAATCCTAGATAATGCAACAACAGGAGGGTATTTGATAGAAAAGGAGGGAACGCATAGCAGAGAGAAGTGGGAGAGGCAGAAAGAGAGAGAGAGAGAGAGAGAGAGAGAAAGAGAGAGAGAGAGAGAATGAGGCAATGATCAAAAGAGAGACAGAAGGAACAAGGGAATGTGGTAAAGAGATAGAGACAATCATGGAGCATGGAAAAGAAAGAGATAATGAGACAATGTGGAAGAGAGAAAGAAAAGGAGGGATTGTGTAAGAGAGATAGATAGGAAGGGAGCAAATGTGGGAGAGAGGATGAGGAAATGTGGAAGAGAGAGAGAGACCTAAGGAATATATGTGGAAAAGAGAGAGATGAGCAGGGAATGTGTAAGAGAAAGAGATTGTGCCAATGTGGAAGAGAGGAGAGGCATGGAAATGTGTAAGAGAAAGAGATTGTGCCAATGTGGAAGAGAGGAGAGGCATGGAAATGTGTAAGAGAAAGAGATTATGCCAATGTGGAAGAGAGGAGAGGCAGGGAATGTGTAAGAGAAAGAGATTATGCCAATGTGGAAGAGAGGAGAGGCAGGGAATGTGTAAGAGAAAGAGATTGTGCCAATGTGGAAGAGAGGAGAGACAGGGAATGTGTAAGAGAAAGAGATTGTGCCAATGTGGAAGAGAGGAGAGGCAGGGAATGTGTAAGAGAAAGAGATTGTGCCAATGTGGAAGAGAGGAGAGGCAGGGAATGTGTAAGAGAAAGAGATTGTGCCAATGTGGAAGAGAGGAGAGGCAGGGAATGTGTAAGAGAAATAGATTGTGCCAATGTGGAAGAGAGGAGAGGCAGGGAATGTGTAAGAGAAATAGATTGTGCCAATGTGGAAGAGAGGAGAGGCAGGGAATGTGTAAGAGAAATAGATTGTGCCAATGTGGAAGAGAGGAGAGGCAGGGAATGTGTAAGAGAAAGAGATTGTGCCAATGTGGAAGAGAGGAGAGGCAGGGAATGTGTAAGAGAAATAGATTGTGCCAATATGGAAGAGAGGAGAGGCAGGGAATGTGTAAGAGAAAGAGATTGTGCAAATGTGGAAGATAGGAGAGGCAGGGAATGTGTAAGAGAAAGAGATTGTGCAAATGTGGAAGGGAGGAGAGGCAGGGAATGTGGCAGAAAAGAGAGAGAAGGGAGGAAGCTGGAAGAGAGAGAGAGAGAGAGAGAGAAGGAGGCAATGTGAAAAAGGGGGGAGAAGGATGGAATATGAAAAAGAAAGAGACAAAGAGAGAATGTGAAAAAGAGAGATCAAAAAGGAGGGAAGGTGGAAGAGAGAGAGAGAGGAGGCGTTTGTGGAAAAGATGGAAAGAATAAGGTAAAAGGTAAGGAAACAAGGCAGGAATAGAACAAGTGAGAAGGTGGGGGTAAAGTGGAAAGAGAAAATGGAATGTATAAAACAATTAATGAAAAAGATATAGACTAACAAGGTAGAAAGGAGAACAAATAAGGCAATGTGCAAAAGAAAACAAAAGTGACCTTCTGAGGGAGAGAGATTGAGATGTCATCCTGTGCAGTCACACATGGCAAACATTACAAAACCTGCCTAGAGAACTTCCCCACCTCACAAACCGAGGTGAAATCATTATAATGGTCTTGTTAATAAAAACCTACTTTTCTGCTACATTGCGTGTTCAGAAGGAGAGCTCACCAAACAGTGAGAAGGGGAGCTGATGTGAGTCTGGAAGCTCTGCCAGATAGAGAACTCACCTATTATAAGTACATGAATCTCCCCTCCCTCCAAACTCTCCACATGAAATTGAGGGGCTTACATAACGTCCTAAACCAAAGCAAGTGCAGTAATGACATGTAATGGCCACTTGTGGTGATTTTCCCTGTCAGATGCTGAGCTGTATGTGGCGGAGAACACCCCGGTCTCCACAGCGATTTACGAGGTGGCCGCCAAGGACCCAGATAATGACCAGCTACAGGTAATAATTAGGCCAAAGATCAGTCATTGTGAGGAGCTCATGGTGCACTACACACCAGTCTTTCTCTGATTTATGCTATTAGCTGAAAACTGAGGGGAAACCTTGATGCTGGATTTATCATCATCCTGTCAGCTGTAACACTTTCCCTGCCTTTATAGACTAGATCTCCATACACTGCCCTGGGAGTATTTGGTAAAAAGAATGAACCTCATGCTTCAACATTTCTACGCACATTAACACACCTCCAAACAAGGGTTACCATCAGGGCAGGATAGGAATAGCTCCAGCCAAAAAATCTGAGCTAGATTAAGCTCTGCAACCTACTATTTCTTTTATTTATGTTATTCAACCTTTGCTCTTTTACAGTGGAATATGAGTACAAGTGTTGGGGCCCCAGTGTGAACATTAAATGGGGCCCTGTCAAGACTCATACAGTAAACTTTTTTTCTGTCTTTTAATTCGATTGCATGCAACTATAGAAATAAAGACTGAAACCGCAGAGATAAACTGGACTTCCTTTCACTAAATCAGGGATCCCCATCCTGTAGCTTGAGAGTCACATGTGAGGGGCATCCCTCATTACAGTCAGTAAGGGGAATCCCTCCATTCCAACCAGTGAGGGGCATTTCTCATTGCAGCCAGTGAGGGACATCCCTCATTACAACCAGTGAGGCGCATCCCTCATTGCAGCCAGTGAGGGGCATTCCTCATTGCAGCCAGTGAGGGGAATCCCTCCATTCCAACCAGTGAGGGGCATTTCTCATTGCAGCCAGTGAGGGACATCCCTCATTACAACCAGTGAGGCGCATCCCTCATTGCAGCCAGTGAGGGGCATTCCTCATTGCAGCCAGTGAGGGGAATCCCTCCATTCCAACCAGTGAGGGGCATTTCTCATTGCAGCCAGTGAGGGACATCCCTCATTACAACCAGTGAGGCGCATCCCTCATTGCAGCCAGTGAGGGGCATTCCTCATTGCAGCCAGTGAGGGGAATCCCTCCATTCCAACCAGTGAGGGGCATTTCTCATTGCAGCCAGTGAGGGACATCCCTCATTACAACCAGTGAGGCGCATCCCTCATTGTAGCTAGTGAGGGGCATTCCTCATTACAGCCAGTGAGGGGCATTTCTCATTGCAGCCAGTGAGGGGCATCCCTCATTACAGTCAGTAAGGGGAATCCCTCCATTCCAACCAGTGAGGGGCAATTCTCATTGCAGCCAGTGAGGGGCATCCCTCATTACAACCAGTGAGGGGCATTTCTCATTGCAGCCAGTGAGGGGCATCCCTCATTACAGTCAGTAAGGGGAATCCCTCCATTCCAACCAGTGAGGGGCATTTCTCATTGCAGCCAGTGAGGGGCATCTCTCATTGCAGCCAGTGAGGGGCATCCCTCATTACAGCCAGTTAGGGGCATCCCTCATTGCACCCAGTGAGGGGCATCCCTCATTACAGCCAGTTAGGGGTGACACAGAGACACACACAGACACGCTACCACACCCAAAATCATTATCTATTCACACCCCCCCCCCAAAAAAAAATCATCTATTTTTTTTACATGACGCTTCTCCAGTACCTTTTCCCCCGGGGTCTCAGTCTCTGATGTCTCTGGAGTCAGGAGGGATCGTAGTACAGCAGCCCCAGTGGCACCTAGTCACGCGTCTTCTAAGGAAGAGCGGCAGTCCGCTCTCATGTCCCGCACGGGCACTGCTGCATAACGAATGGCTGGGGTGGGACAGGCAGCTGGGCGGGCAATCAAGAGGGAGGCCAACAGTTTTATCTGTTGGCTGGGGGGTGCGGGAGCCGGATCTGGGTAGATTGGTTGGTCGCGGGGCACGGTCTCCCCCATGGGCATGCACACCTAGCGAGCACAAACACCCGAGCCCCGCAGCCGAACTTAAAAAAAAATAAAAATTGTTGCTGCAGTCTTGGTCAGCAGCCCTTCTCCCATGCAAGTGGCCCTAGGCACAGGCCCAGGTTTGCCTTTCAGTAAATATGTCCCTGAGTCAGAGGTCTTGCACACTGTTGGCTGGGAGGTGCATGGCACCAAGACCTGGGTATTTTCAGCACCAATTATGGGAATGATACAGAATAAGGCAGGCAGAGAAGCATGATGGTCTACCTATCTCTGCTTTCAGTGTTTCACTCAGTTCTGGTTCTACCAATTAACCTCCTTGAAGCATCTATCAAGGAGGTTAATTAGTAGCACCAAAACTGATGGGCTATCCCCTTGAGTGTAAGTATTATATAGGGCAGCGGCATCCACATGCACACTGTGAACTGTCAAGACTGATGCTCAAGTACTTAGAGTGGAACTAAACCCACTGTGGCCTTCCCCAGGGCATCCTGAAAGGGAATGCCCCGCTGTGTTACCCCTCCCCAGAGCGTTGCAGAACTCATCTGCTTCCTGACGCCCCCTGCGAAGTAAACATCTGATGGCCACATTTTCAGGCTTTAAGCATGCTCTTGCCCCCAGCCATTCAGCTAGGGAGTGCGCACGCTGCTGGGGATACCCCTGGGACATGTTCTGCTTTAAGTGCATTATTTGTTTTAAATGTTTCTGGGTGGTTCTATAAGGCGAGATCACACATGCGTTGCAGGGATCGGCCATTGTTACATTGTAAGTGCAGCCACGAACCTGGATGTTTACAATGTAATACAGCAAGGAGCTGGCTGGCTTGCTGTAGTGTACAGTGTAGAAGCACAAGGGGTTTTACTCTCAGTGCCACTGCCTCTGTAGGACTCATATGATCCATTCACTTTGAATGTGGCTCCTGGACATCTCATAGTGCTGAATGTGGCTCTTATAGTAAGAATGGTTGGGGAAAGTTAATGAGGTCAAGTGAGCACAATTATGATAATGTTTATAAATATCCAAAATTAATAATATTTATAAATTAGACGAAGGAGCAACAATGATAGCCCTCTGGCATTCTGGACCCGGGTACGGTCGCAACCCCTGCACCCCCTATAGTTACATCGCTGCTTTTTTATGTACTCTTGGTGGTTGTGGGCAATGCAACAGGGTGTGGAGCTCATGGAAAGATTTGAGTAACACATGGTATAGCTGGAAACTGGGCGGCCATCTGGGCAAGACTCTGGTATGGGGGCCTTCTGACTAGATACGCATACTCCCTAATTCAATTGTTTTATAAAAATATACTCACATACTAAACAGATAAAAAATGAATAAATGGCACATAATTTCCAATCTTTAATGAAAGTTTACTCATCGTCCACAGTGTTCTAGGCTGTTCTGGGTTTTGGTCCTTGCCCCTAGGTCACCCCAATTTAACTCATCTTTCCCTGGTTCTATGACGCATGCGCAGCCTCTCTTCCAATCAGCACGCTCGGATCTGCTCCCGTCCACTCGTCTAAGGATAGTCTAAGACTCGGCTCCAGCTGAGTCTAGCTGAGTCCTGACAAGCAGACTCGAGTGCAAAAGTCTTAAAGGAGCCACAGCACTCAACCCTAGCTTGCAGACCAACCTAAAATCTCTAAATTTGGTTAAAAGGAGGAGGACTCGGTCACACACATCTGCAGAAGTATGCTTAAGCTGCATCACCAAGCGCCAAGGTGCCCCTGTGAGGTGCAGTCCTAACTTTAATCTCTGAGAGCGTCATTTGGGACATACAATGCAATAGATAAATTGGGAGCAGGCGTACCTGAGGTTGCCATAAAACCGCACCCGTGTGCGCCAGCGGGCGCATCCCCGCTACTCTCTAACAGGGAGCTTGCCCGTGCCGGTCATAAACAAATGCCTGGTGCTCGTGTAAGCCCTGCTAAAGGTATAGCAGGGAGCGGCACCGCTCGCACATGCCCTGTTGGATTGGGGAGAAGGTGAGTTTACCAGGCGACCTGGGGGGTTTTACATAGCAGGGCATCCTGAATCTGGATGCCCTGGGGGAGGGAGTATGCCTGCCATGGAGCCTAATAGACTTCAGGGTGGGTTTTGCATTGAATAAGTGCACACATTTTGCCATTTGCTTTATCAACACTTGTGAGTCTAAAATGTAATTATCACAGTTGATGTACTTATCCAAAACATATAAAAGTATGTAATATAACCTCAATATCTATAAAATTATGTCTCTTTTTGGGTCCCACTCAACTGTACCTTTTATAGATATGTCTGATTTATAGATATAAATGGTATAAATACATTTCCTTTAATTGATTAATGTCCTTTAATGGGACAGTCCAGACAATAAGGCAGGGAGGTTCACCCCCTGCCCTGCCACCTTCCCCTGGCACTGATGCAAGACAGGGTGTCACAAAGAGAATAACCCCTTAACTCCTGGTGCACCGCCATCTTGGAAGGAAGCACAGAGCAGCACAGAGCCAGGTTGATGCCGCTTTGTGTCTTTTTTAGTGACGGCTGCCCAGACCCCCTAGAACAGTGCTGGACCGCGGGTGGGGTAAGGGTTTTTTCTTAGTAACCCCCTCTCCTGCCTCCTGATGGTTAGTTTTGACTGGAGTTCCGTCCACATGTCACTTTTTTGCATTTCATGCAGTGTGCTGTAGATGCTGTGGCAGGGCACCAAATATTTCCCCTTCATTCCATTCCCTTATGACCACACCTCCAAATGTGGTTGGACATATGCCCATGTCCCTCAGCATTCTCCGCGTGAGTAGGACCAGCAATTTTGATGTACACAGTGGATAGCAGTTCTCTCCTATTAAATCAGAATAGACCAAGCAAAAACCTGTCACCCCTGGCTTTTATTGCTACTAGTAGGAGAAAACCACAAACCTGGATTAATATGTTTCAGTTGGGGCGTATAAGCATCCTCTCCTTTCACTATTTAGCATGTTTGTATGGATTATTTGACATTTTTGTGATAGATTAACTTTTACCCTATGGCATTCAAAGTGCTGCAATTTATAGAGGCCATTGAGGTGTCATTCTATTCTGGCATTCCCGGCAGCTAAACCTTTGTTCACAATAGAAGAAATTATAATCCAGCGCTTAGGAAACACAAATCAGGTTACCAAGACACACTTTACTTATAGAATTACCTGTAAGTCATGTGATGATGTCACTTATTTACAAAGACCGCGTCCTTTGTGTCATTTGTAAAGTACATGTTGCTGTGTAAAGTGAGTCCGTAACAAAGGGGTGGGCAGATAATCCTATAAGGCTCGCATAAGACGGCTACAATATTCATGTTGTCATTGGATGAGAAGGATTCCCATATTCTTTTTTATTTAATTGTGTGTGAAAGTGGAGAAAAACTCTGAACTTTAGTTACTTTACTCCAACAACCAACACACAGAGCCGGCCGGTAAATGTTATAGAAACATAGAAGGTTGACGGCAGAAGGAGACCATACGGTCCATCTAGTCTGCCCTTATGTGTATACTGTATGTTCTCTTTATCTTAGGATAGATGTGTGCTTATCCCAGGCATGTTTAAATTCAGTGACTGTTAATTTTTCGACTACCTCTGCTGGAAGTTTGTTCCAAGCATCTTCTACTCTTTCTGTAAAATAATATTTTCTAATGTAAAATAATATTTTCTAATGTCGCCCTGTACAATATTTCAGGAGGGTGTCCCCCCCCCCCACACACATACATCCATGACACTGAGGCATGGTGCAGAAATAGGGAAATGGAAGCAAGATGGAGAGTATGCAACAGAAAGGAAAAAAGAATGAGACAGAGGGAATGAAAAAAATGGAGTGGGGAAGGGCTGTGGAAAAAAGAGAGTGAGATTGAGGGATCATGGAAAAAAAGAGATACACTTATACACAAAAGCCTCTACTTACTCCTAATCTGAGTCTACAAATGGGGCCCACAGAGGCACTTTGGCGTAGTGGTGCAGCTTAAGCATACTTCTGCAGATGTGTGTGACCGAGTCCTCTGTTTTTAACCAAGTTTAGAGACAGATTATAGACTGGCCTGCAAGCTGACAGGGTTGAGTGCTGTGGCTCCTTTAAGACTTGTGTGTACAAATGGGGCACAGCTCCAAGATTACATTAACATGAATTAAATTTTATTAGTTACAGATAAACAACACAATCAACAGCAACTATTAAAAACAAGTCACCACCGAACCCCTAAGACCATAGTGAAAATACATCAATCAATCAAATAAAATCTCGCTGGGGAATTCCCTTATTTTGCACTGCTTGGGATAATATAATAATTCTTTAGATAAATTCTTGATGGTACATTTATTGATTGATTTTTTAATTGTTATTTATATAGCATTTGCATACATTTAAGAGAGACTAGCCAGTTGTATAAGTGTCTGTATATATATGTAAATAAGGAGCTGCCCAGTGAGGTTTTATTTGATTGATTGATGTATTTCCATTATGGTCTTAGGGAATCGGTGGTGATTTGTTTTTAACAGTTGTTGTTGAATGTGTTGTTTATCTGTAACTAATAAAATAGAATTTATTTAAATGTAATTTTGGAGCTGTGCCCCATTTGTAGACTCAGATTAGGAGTAAGTAGAGGCTTCATGTACAAGGGTCTGGTGGGAGCACACCCTTTGTTTGTTATTCTTGGCTGTGCCTACTATTGGTTGTGTTGATACGCAAAAGGATAACAATGTTTTTAACTTTTGACTTTCAGACACCATAACTCACCATCCACTACTTAACACTACATAATTTTATAGACAATCATCTTTGCTGTCATATATAAATTGGATTTGCAACTATGTAGCATATGATTCATTATACAGATTATTGCCATGTAATTGCACTGTTACTGTTTTACTTCTAAATTTCAAAATTAAAAATTGTATTATTTTGTTACTATTTTGTAAATTCACCTCTGCCTTTCAACACTGCGTAAATCCTTCTGGGCACAAGCAAGTCTCAGCCGAAATCATGTCCCCAATGTTGGTGCATACTGGTCGACACACTTGGGTACAAATAAGGTTTCTTTTTAAATCTCTCCACAAGTGTTCAATTGGTTTGAGGTCTGGGGACTGTGGGGGCCAATCCAGCACCTATACTTAATTGAAATATTTCTTCGCCAATCTCGACGTATGCTTTGGGTCGTATCAGTGTTTGAGTGTAAGGGATTTTTCATGCAAAAGGTTAAATAAAAAAAACAGAAGCTAACCTTATCAAGTGTTCTTCCAGCACTGTGCTTCCTCTCACCTCAGGGCCATGAAATTAGGAAATACTCGTTCTCATGTGCCCCTCCAGCGCTATCTCGCCAATGTGGGCCACCAATACTAGCTCAAGGAGCTAGTCCAGACCACGTCCTTTCTCTATTGATAGCTCAAATGGTGCTATAAAGCTACCATTCAAGCCCAGCTGACTTCTCCCTCCTCCCCGCCCCACAGCCTCCTCCTAGCAAGCCCTCTCACTCCCAGCACCAACAGCTGCCCACCCTGGGCCAAAGCCAGATCCAATAACCATGACCACATGCTTTAGAAAAGAAATCATAAAGTAAAACTGTAAAACTTGATATCTCGCCCATTTCTGCTTCAGTTTAAAAATGGAAAACAGTTTAGGACAGTGGAAAACATAACCTGATACAATGTCCTAACAATTGGCTTTGCCTGTTCTATCACTTTAACTCATATTGTAAGATACTCACATAGCTCAGCGCTGAGACCACCATTGTTCCTCGTTAAGTATCTAGTGTCTTTGGCTGTAAAACAACCCCATATCCTTAGACTTCCCCCCACTGAACGTAACAGTTCCTTAAATTTTTTTAATCCATTAGCCCAATTTTCCTTTGTTTCTTTCAAACCCATCAGAGCCCAGAAAAATAGTCTGATGACTTTCGTCTTTACGCCCTCAATCACGTTTTCCAATCTTCCATTGTCCAAATTTCGTACTTTCTTTGCAAACTGGAGCTGGCGCTTCTTAGGGCGATATATTAAGGCTTCTTCAAAATTTTCGGGCCACCATTTCATACTTGTGTAATGTGAATTGCTTGGCGCTTGCATGGACATCTGTGATCTCAGTATTATGAAGTATACAAGCCACCTCCAATGCTGTGTTTATCACATCAGAACTAAAAGACGATGAGCTGACTTGTTGACTCAGATATTTTGTCTGGACATCCACCTCTTGGCTAGACTTTATTTCGTATTCTTCCAACTGTCATGGAACTCACATGATGCAGTTTGGTAATTTTCTTGGCTGAGATACCGATATTGTTGACCTGGATAAAGCTGTTTCTCTTTTCTTGGGAAATACTCTTCATGGCTGCTTCTCACTTCGAACCAGTGATCTTTCACTTGAGCATCAACCTAATAAATCACTGAGCTATTAGGGAATATGAGAACAGGTTGTAATTTGTAGTATACAAGATGAAAAAGATTGTACCACCACCAGCAGCAAAAGTGTAACAATGCAGTTACATGACAAGAAGTTGCATAACTAATCATCTGCTAAATAGTTGCAAGTCCAATTTATGTTCGAAATAGCCAAGATGATAGTTTAGAAATTGATGGAAGTCTCACTTCAAAGCTGGTTAGATATGGAGCCTGAAAGTCAAAAGTTTGTTACCCTTTTGTGTGTCAGTATATAAAAGAGAAATGTAGATAGAGTACAGGAAAGATAGGGGGAAAAGAGAATGTAGAGAAACAAGAAAAACTGAAGTAAGGTATTAAAGAGAAAGAGAGTGTGAGAGAAGAGGCTATGTGACAATAAAGGTGAAGAAAGGCTTTAAAACAGAAGTAAAAGAGGGGAATATGGGCAGAGAAAGACAAAGAGGGAATTTGAAAAAGGAGAAGAAAATGGGTGTGACGAAAAAAGAGAGAAAGAGGTGGAAACATGGGAAAAGAGAGACATAAAAAAGAGTCAGACGGAGAGGAATAAATGTCATATATAAAAAGGAAAAGAAGGGAATGTAGAAAAGCAGTGAAGGCTATCAAAGGAGGGTGCTCATATTCAAGCTTGGGACCTGACCCAGACAGAAGCACAATCTCAGTTTTGGGGCTCAGGACTGTAAGGAATTAAGCACGTGGCCAGTGAGGTAAGTCTATTTATTTTCTATTTCTGGAAAATCCATTCGAAGTGGACCTAAACCCTATGTGGGCAAATCCCTCCTGCCAGGGAGGGTCCTGGTTCACATTCAGCTGCCAGCACAGTTACTGACAACATAGATAGCTCCTGTGCATACAGATCAACCACCTTGTTCAGGTTTCGGGAACCTCAGTATAGCTGTTTTCTTTTTGTCTACTAGTGAAATTTACTGTCCCTTTAAATGTCAATTAATTTCAACCACCATATAAACTTTATTTCTGACTATCTTTTCACAGTACTCCATTAGAACCACACCTGGTAATACCGGATTTCTGATTGACAACCAAGGAACCATCACAACCACTCAGATGTTTGACTATGAGAGTAACACAAAGAGGTCTGTGATGTGTTTTTGTTGGATGCTGAGATTAGAGATGAGCGAACTTTTGAAAAGTTCGATTCGGCCGATTCGCCGAATTTCACAAAGAAATTCGGGTTCGGCCGAATCGAACTTTTACGAAGTTCCCCATCAAAAATGCCGGCATGGTGGGAGCCGGCCGGCGGGCCGGTAAAGCCGGCCAGCCCGCTCCCACCATGCCGGCATTTAAAAAACAAAAAACAAAAAAAAAAAAAAATTTTTGCCGGCATGGTGGGAGCGGGCCGGCCGGCTCCGCTGTCAGCGGAACCGGCCGGCCCGCTCCCACCATGCCGGCATTTTAAAAAAAAGCAAACACTTACCTGCAGGTCCGGAGCGTGGAGGCCGGCGCCGCTCTCAGCTGTCATCTGAGGGCGCGTCATCACCGCTCCCACCATGCCGGCTTTTTTATTTTTTTTTTAATTTCAGGAAAAATTTGATCGGCACGAACCACAAAATATTCGGGTTCGTGCCGAATCGAATATTTCTTGAAATTCGGAGCGAATTCCGGTTCGTCCGAACCGGTTCGCTCATCTCTAGCTGAGATCATCATCATTGCCTATATATCAGAAAAGTGCGGGGGGGGGCTCAACACTGCTTAGAAATGGTTTACCTGTAATTCTTAGGAGATTCTTCATTCAAACTTAGATAGAAACCTCACTTTTCAATATAGACCATAAAGGCCCCTCCCTGGCCTCCAGTCCCCCAACTTCGATAAATTATCAAAGTTGAAATAGAAAAAAACGTCCTTGTTCCAGCGTTTGTCCGCTCTCACACTAGCAGCTCAGTGCCACAGTCCCAGCTTCCCATTTAATAATCAAAACCAGACATCATGCCATTTTTAGACATTTCTTTCTAAAAATAATGTCCAGTTGACCTTGCTGGTAAACAGTAAAATATGATGTCACAACTGGCATAGCTCTTTTAATTTCCTGCAGAAAATGATACCCATAAACTACCCCAGTTATCTTGGGATCATCCGGGACCAGGTGATTTTTTTTTGTTTAACTTTATAAATCATGCTGCCTGGTCCCCTTAAACCCCACTCATTGGGCCTGCCACAATTTGGGGTCCCTTTAAATACCCTATGGGGGGGGGTTATTTAGTAATTGATTAATTGATCTAACTTTTGCATCTTACCTGGAGAACCAGTTTTGGGCTGACCCCTGCCGGCTCCATGGTGCAGCCTTGTCTATGGTCATTAGGGAGAATGTGCTGAAAGCAGAGGCCCTACAACATTTTAGAAGCCTCCTCGACTGAGCAGGCTTGGTAAGGACAGGTTTTTTGAGCCCCAAAAATGATCCATACATCACAGGTACAGCTTACATAGATAGGAAACAGGAAATAAGAATAGTTCAGATCATAGTGATAAACTGACCCTTATGTCAAATAAAACTGGAGGGTTCCTGAACTAGGGAAATCTTATGGAAATCCTGGAGAGGGATGCCCTGCTCCACACCGGTGCTGGCAGCCCAGGCCCTGGTCCTGGTTCAACATGATTCCCTGTTTTGTCTGTCAGCTAGTGACCCCACATGGGATTCACCACTCAGACAGGCACATAGCACTGTGGAAGTTCCCCCCAAAAACCTAACTGGCTACCAGTGCTCATGTGAGGTTGCAATGCTGCGTGGGAAGCTGGAGGTCTTAAATTTGTTGAAAAGCCCAATAGCAAAGGAAATTCATCATGTTTTAAGTGATGTTGCATTGCTTTTAAAATACCTATCTATATATAATTTTATATATATATATATATATATATATATATATATACATTTACTGAGTGTTAACTGTTACTATGTTAATGGTCTTCTAGCTACACCATTACTGTAAACATAAGTGACGGGGTGCTTTCAGATTCAGCCAATATAAGAGTCTACATTACCAACGTCAATGACAATGACCCGTCTCTCACCTGTGTGTAAGTAGTTGTAGATTCTGTAATTACCCTGTTTTTTGCTTTACTATTGCTCAAGTGTCAGATCAGTTTATTTAAACAGTAAACATAGTATGATATGTGTGACAAATATTATTATTACATGTCCATAGTCAAAATATAATAACCACCCCAGATACATGGCTATATCTGGCCCAGGGAGCTTACATCACATTCGAAGGGAAATGTACAGTGTACTGAAAGTAAAAGGAATATTCCAGGCAAAGGGTTAAATGAGACCAATACAGTATAATAAATACTAATTCAGTAAAAGAGAACTAATTTTAAAATAAATACCACTCGTTCTGTATATATACTGTATATACTGGATATATACTGGTTCAATTCGTATTGCCCTGCTGTGCATCAGTACTATGCAGGCTGGGGGAAGGGTGCAGAAAAGTGCAGCACTGGATCATGTCCCATTAGGCAAAAGTCCTTGGGTGCTTGAACAACATAAAAAATCTGCTGTTACCTTTATCATTGTGGCACAGCTTCTCCAGTATTACAGAAAAAAACATCTCAACCAAGGCTGAAAGTTCAGGGAACAGTGCTTACATCCAGCTGATTGAGGAGCTTCCAGCTGGAACTACTGTGAACACCTGCACTGCCTCTGATGCTGACCAGATGAACGACCTCACCTTTTCCCTGGATCCTGCAAACAACTACTTTTCTATTCACCAAGGTATTGCCCTAAAATCTCAGCTCTGTTATTGTATTGGAGAATTTGCACATGAGATAGCCAACAGAACCCTGAGAACTACCCATATGTTTCTGAAAAAGATTGCTGGGCAGGAGCTTGTTCTTGGCCTCCTCAAATTGACCCAGTTGGTTGAGTTCCTTTATGCTGAATTATTTGAACTGAGGTTGTCATTAACACTTTGGCAGTATACGTGACCTAGTTGTGCAGAACTTTCTGTGCTGGAAGGAGGGGTTTTGGAAGGGTTTCACTGGAAATGTTGAATGTCTTTGGTGGGTGGCCAATGATTAGAAGCCAATGGTAGGCTTATGTGAAGTTTTGACGGCTTGTATGTATTTCTCTGGGATTTTAAGAAGATAACATCTATGCTTTTTGCTGGAATTTAGGTGGCCTGCACAGTTGGTAATTTTGAAAAACCAAGGTTGGTGTAACAAAATAATTAAACCAGACCTTCAGCATCATTTTATGAAAAGCCCAAACACGTAAAAAACTATTCCCCAGCATCTATAATTAATATATTTTTACGTTTTTAGTCACTTAATTATTAATCCTGTCCCCGCTGGGCTTCAACTCACCTCAAGTTTAGGGTTCTATTATACGGGCGCTGCCATCTTGCCTCAGAAGCATCACGTCACCGCAACCTTTGACTTACTTGAACTGAGATACAAGTTGAGGCTTAATCAAAACTAGGCTTTCTGGTTGCAACTTTAGCAATCGAAAAAAAAATGGCACTTAACTTACACTTACAATGTGTCCTTATTAGTTAAGGCAACACTTGTATTTAGGGTTGGATTGGCCATAGGAAGCACAGAGAAAAAGCTACAATGCTTTGGGCCCGAATGGGCTGGCACCACTCAGAACGGAGTTTATGAAAAAATTCAATGCTAAAAATCCATTCCTGCCAGAAAATCCAGGGGACAGGTTCTTTCTCCAGTAATACACTCAAACAGAATTTTATTCCTACCAGGAGAAGAAATCACAAGCTTTAATATCGTTACAAATGAGAACAACACAATATGCATTTTATTTTAACAGAAACAGGAACTGTGATCATAATGTCCAGGATGGACAGCGAGGCTGTCGGGTTTGTCAGCGTTCAGTCCTATACTGTGAAAGTGTGTGACCGGGACAATAGGTGTGCATCTATACCCGTGACAGCAGCCATTCTGCCAATTAATGACAACCCCCCATTTTGTGACCCTTATCTCTACAGGTGAGTGTTTTGCCATATGTTTTATGCAGTGGCATTAAAAGGAAATTGCATTTCTGCATGAACATTTTGTATCACGTAATCTGTTTTACGTCCTGTAAAAGTACAAGAGCATTTAAAACACAGAATGTTACTGTATCAAGAAAATATTTGCTCTATTACTCAGGACAACAGGGAAGACTGCACAACTGTTCACTTAAAATATTTATGCCAACAAGTTCCCCAGAATCCTGTCTTGACCTCCCCTTACTTGCAAGCAGTCATGTATTGCAGACCATTGCTAGACCTTCAATCATAGCAGACTTAAGGTGGACCAACACCCAGGATTTTCACCATCCTGGGTGTTGGTCCACTTCAGCGGGGCATCCGAGATCAGGATGCCCCGCTGTGTGAAATCCCCCCAAAAAACGTACCTTTTCGGCGACGGACAAGCCGCCGCCGCCTCCACCGCCTCCACCGCCTCCCGCGCGTCCCTCTTACAGGGTGCGCGCCCGCACCGGCCATCCACAAACGGCCAGCGCGGGCATGCGCACTGCTAGAGGGGCACGCGGGAGGCGGCGGCGGCTGATCCATCACCGATAAGGTAAGGTTTTTTGGGGCTTTTGGGGGGGGGTTTCACCCCATGGGACATCCCGATCTCCCGATCTGCCCCGCTGTGAGGGAGGTGATCGGGGTGTTGGTCCACTTTAAAGCTATACATTGGTACATATGCAAAATGAGACATGGCTACCATCTGGAATTTCTGTGCCACATACAATCCATAAGCTCTTGCGTGCAGGACCCTCATGCCTCCTGTTTCTATTGTCAACTTGTTTGTTGCTATCTAATTTATGACTGTCTACACATTAACCTCCTCATTGTAGAGTGATGCTTAATATGCTGGCTCTATATAAATAACAATTTGATTATATTTTTATTCCCCTTCAATGCTATAGCATTGGGGGCTGGGATCCCTGGCTTGTGGGTACAGTGGGGATGGGTACAGGGGGCTGAGAGGGAGACTAAGGAGGGCAGGGATTAAATGTGGGTGTTAAAAGCAGTACCCCAACTGGCCCCAAAGCCAGTTCCCTATGGCCAGTCTGCCCCTGCCTGCAGGCATTTTTGGGCATGTGCAAAAGCACACCATAAAGATAGACTGGGGCCACTGACTACAAAGACCCTAAACATTCCTGCAGCACAGAGATGTGAATGTAGCTTAAAAACATATCAGGGAAAAATTGTAAAGCTGGGGCTCTAGATGTGCCCCAAAAAGAGCCGCAATCATAAATGTATAAAGATATAAAATCTAAATTTTTTTTAGATCAAGAAAATAGCTAAAACATACCACATGAAAATACAAGATTTAAAAAACATATATACAAACAAAAAGCTGAGGAGGAACCCTATAAATGGCTCTAATATAGATGCAAGTCAATTATACAAGGAATTTCATGAATGTATACAAGGTTGAGTAACAGCTAAAGTGCAAAAAGATAAGTGTAAAAAATGCATATAATGATCTATAAGTCCATGGATACAATGTGGTTAGTAAGTGCAAATATATCATATTAAAAAAAAATTGTAATTTTTATTTTAATAAAGTGTCTATGTGCTTGTGCTTTTTTTCATACTGATATATTTTGGGGTCTTTTTGGGGCACATCTAGAGCCCCAGCTTCACAATTTTTCCCAGATCTATTACCCCATGGGCCAGCACCTGTAGCTGTTATCATTTGGCTGTGCGTATGCACACGGTTTTTCTCACTTAAAAACATATGTCACATTTGACCTCTACATAGATTTCAGCGTTGTATTCAGCTTCATACACCCATGTATGTTGTCAAATAATCACTGCTCTCTGATGTCCCTGATTTTCTCGCATTTAAGTTGTGATTGCTCATTACAATCTTGCTTCAGTTTCACAAATCCAGAGACAATTCTGAAAGACACAGTAGTTGCTACTTTGAGCTGCCATGACCCCGACGTTCCTCCGAATGCCTTGACGTATCTTTCCAGCAGTGGCCCGATTGGAGCAGGAAAATTATTTCAGCAAATTTCCAGCAATTCACATATTATAAAGGTAAGGATTTTCAAATATATTTGCAGCTCCCCACCCTGATTCTCTTTCTTCTGCTGTGGGCACTGATGCTGACCAGTGTGCTTTGACCACCCACTAATTTACCATAAGCATCTCAGCATAGACAGCAGGCATGTCAGCTTACTCATGTTTTCTCAGGAGTCACACAATTTTTTAGCCCCTCACCTGGGCAAAGCAATAGGTTGCCGGGCAAAAGCTGTATTAGACTCAGTATTGTATCCTCCCAGCGAGGCTATAAACTTTGAAATTTTACTATTATCGATTATTTATAAAGCACCATCAGTCTGTTATGTTTCATTTTTTGCATAGTTTAGTATTGGGACTCAATACTGAATGATTCATGAGGTGTGGGGTGAATATGCAAATAGCTATAAGCTGTTACTAAGCACAACCAGCAAGTGGCAGCATCAGCTCAAATCTGAATTTACTGGCTGACAAGAGTTCTATACTGATTGAATTCAAAAAGAGATAGAACATTATTTAACCCTGTTTACTCGTTACTTACTCGTTACTTTAGTTACTATATTTTTTCAAGCCTTTTCATGCTTTCCTCTGCTGCTGTCACATTCTCGCTTTCACATTTGCTCTTCCCTCTGTTTCCCATGTCCCCTCCTTCCTATTTTTTATCCCATACTTCCTCTTATTCTCTCTTTTTTCACTTTTGCTCTTTCTCATTCTTACCATCATGTTAACTCTTTTTCCATGTTTCCTCTTCTTTCACCTTACATTTTACCCCATTCTTGCCATTTCCTCTCTTCACAGAGGAGTACTGCTTAAAGTGGACCAACACCCAGGGGGGATCGGCCCGGGAATCTATAAGATTCCCGGACCGATCAGATCCCTCCCCGCGGGGCATCCAAAATCGGGATGTCCCGCGGGGAGGAACCCCCCAGGAGGCCCACAATCCTCACCTTACCGGCGATCCAACGGCGCATGCGCGAGACGCGGCCGCGTCTCTCGCTTCCCTCTAGCAGGGCGCGCTCCCGCGCCGGCCGTTTTGTGAATGGCCGGCGCAGGAGCGCTCCCTGTTAGAGGGAAGCGAGAGACGCAGCCAATGACAGCGCTCTGGTATGCGCGTCCAAGCGGCTTTGGACGCGCATACCAGAGCTGCTCTGAGCGCTGTCATTGGCCGGACGAGGTCACGTGGGAGCGGGGAGAGGTGAGTTTTTGCGGCGATCGGGGGGGGTTTCAGACAGCGGGGCACCCCCGATCGGGGTGCCCCACCTAAGTGGACCAACACCCAGGATAGTCAAAATCCTGGGTGTTGGTCCACTTTAATCACTCATGGGAGAGGGAGGCTTGCGTTATGCTTAATTGGAGCGTTACTGTCATAGTGGAGTGAGTTAGTATAAGGCCATGTACTTAATACCTTCATATATCTGCTATGTGTCACAGAGAACTCACCTGTGCCTTGGTACCGCAGCGTCTCCGAGCACCGGGCCTGGGCACTTCCGGGTGCTCGGCCTCGCCGTGCATCTGTACGAGCGGCGCAGCGCTCGGCCGCTGCCTCCGCCTCCTCTTCTCCCTCGGCGCGTACTCGCTCCGGCTCACGTGTTTGCACGTGCAAGCACGCTCTTCTTATGCCCTCCAGGGGCGCTGTTCTCAGCGCGGCCGCCGGAGGCTAATTAAAGGGACCAATCCCTAATATGAATTTCCTGGGCTCACGCCCCTTTTGTATGTAATTGGCCAATCCAGCCTCACAGGTGTTGTGCACCAATCACTACACACATCCCCTGTAGGGTTAGTCCTATATAAAATTGACCCCTCCAGTACACCAGTGACCATTTGCTGAGTGTGCCCTGGATTGTCTTCTAGCCCGTTTTTGATCTTGTTGCCGACCTTGCTCGTTTGACCATTCTTGTTTGCCGCCTGGACCCACCATTGCCTGTACCCCGACTACGCTTCCGTCTCACCCTCTGTACTGCGAACCCGTGACCTTCCGGATTGACCTTTGGCCTGACCTCGACTCTTCTTTTTGCCTACTCCCTTGGTGCTGCGATATTATTGGACTGCCTTCTCGTGTATGACCCAGCTTGTCTACGTTGCCCTGTCGGGCCCTTGTTTCATCTGCCTTCACTCTCCCGTAAGCTCACATCCTTTGTGCTATCAAGTCCTGGCAACCGTGGCAGGCGAGGCGTATAAAGCGTCCCGGCAAATGGGGGCTTGTCTAAAGGTGAAGCTAGAAGCGGAGATTGGGGGATGTGGGCTTAATCTGAAGGCGGGTGTCCCTTTCTCAAAAGGTAGCAAATAATCCACACCCTAAACAACCCCCTGCCACACCATCACCTGTAAACTGGTTTCCAAGGTTGGAACAGGGACAGGGACAGTGACACGGTTTGACTCTTCATTCAATCAAAGTACGTGTCTTTCCCTTCAGAATGTTGAGTTGACTCTGAGGATGATGCTCTCCTCATTTAAATAAATATCGAAGTAAAGGGCTTGGGTTGTCATTTTCAAATGTGTGCAAAACACTCTGATTTTCATGTGAAGAATTTCTCTCTCACAAAACCAAAATCAGGTGCAGCAGTTGCCCTTAAATGTGTTGAGAGAATTTGAGTGTACAGGAATAGAGTAAGTATTCAAAAACATGGAGAGCCTCTCCTAGCTTAATAAATTATACCCTGGATTTTCTGGTTGAAGTCACACACAGAAAACAAATACCAGTGTGGGTCCAATTCTTCTCCAAGATATCAATTTAAATTGTTGTAGAATAGTAGACAATCCAGCTCACAAACCTTGGACAGATACTATGATGGTAGGCATCATTAGTTACTGCTTATGACGTGTTTTGGGGCAGATGCTTCCCCCTTGTCATGTCATGTAACTAAAGATGAGCCGGCACATTCTGGAATCAGTAACTTTACATAAAGTCACCAGGGAGGAGGATTTAGATCTGCTTTAGAGCACAATATGTAAAGACTAGTACAATCATTTTTAATGTGTTTGCTTCTGTTAGGTAAATCAGAATTTAGTGTATGATACTGATCCAGTGACAACATATGAGATGGCAGCAACAGTGTCAGACTCATCGGATACAACACATACAGGTCAGTTTCCATTTTTACTCATTTAACCCTTGGTATAGGACCTGGACACTGACAATCTTCTTGGGTTGTGATTTGTCTGTATAGATGGGAAAACAGCCTATGCTCACCTTAAACCCTGAACCAGTTGATCCCTCACTGAGCTGAAAGAGAACAGAAGAGGGAAGACCTTTTCTGATGTCAGCTTCATGCTCGCCTGGAGGTAAGCTGAGCATAGGCTGTTTCGTGCGTGCCCCCAGGGCATCCTAAATTGGGATGGACCACTGTGTGAAACCGCCTAGAACGCCCAGAAAAACTCACCTCTTCCAACGCCCAATGTCGCAAGTGCGGACTCCCTTCCAATCAGCGTCATTTGTCGTGACTATGTCATTTGGCAAACAGCTCTGACAGGCAAGCTAGCACACCCCGCTCACTTCATTCTAAACAATCAGAGCCGTTGACCGAATTACATAGGAGAGGCGAAAAGCTATGATTGGACAAAAGCCTGCACTTGTGCTGTTGGAGTGGGAAAAGGTAAGCTGATGCCAGACATCTGGGGGTTTTCACACATCGGAAAGCCCCGGGAATGCCAGCGGCTGGCCATGGAATCTTTTAGATTCCAGGGCTGGCTGCCTTGGGTTTTCTGTCCAGGCAACCGAATATCCATCTTTTATCCCCTGCAGTTTTTCAAAACTTACCAGGTCCTGAGACTGACTTATGTGGTGTGATGGACCGTCCCTCTAATTAGTATTGACAGTCGCTTTTAATTAGCAGGGCAGAGGAAATCAGGATTCCTTGGGGTAGGGCTGTAAATAGACAGAGGCCCTTTTTTAAGAAGGGATAGTGTCAGATAGTGGCTGGTTAATCAGAGTTAGCGACAGGTAACGACTGGTGAACGTCGGACATGGCACGCAATTACACATTTATCAAGCAGAATCTGTTTGGCGACTGGAATAACTTCATCTAGCATCCGATTCATAATTTTCACAGCCTCAGCGAACAGCGCCGGCATTCAGGCTTGCACAGTGCCAGGTAAGACCTCTCGTTACCTGTCGCTCTCCCATACATTTCAATGGATGATCCTTTTCTTCTCTTTAAACAGGTTTTTTTTTTTTCAAAAAAATCTCAAATAATGCTGTGAAGCATTTTTTCCCATTTTTTTTAATTTTTTATATATTTCTTCAGAAATGACATTACAGGTCTGCCATTAAAGTGTTCATGTTACAATGTTGCTACAATGTAATTCCATATGTTTTCGCTTTGTTACTAGTGGATAGATGCTGAAAAACACACTTTAAACACACAGCCTCCGGCGCTCTGGGCTTCAAAAAAGCATTTTTCAGCGCCAGAGTTTTGTGAGGCTGTTTTTTGGCTGAATATGGTGTGAGTCGGTCGCTATGAGCAGTCGCTACCATGTGCTCCCATACAGTGCTGTACTGGTCAAATAGCGACTCCTCACAATGTATTCAACATTACTGCAAGTAATATTACTGCGACTGAGTCGCTAAGAACTAGCGACCCACGGCCGAGCACAGTGACTACTAGCGGGCGCTCTGAAAATGCCTGCTACAAACGCTCTTCTGTCGCTACCTGACGTTAGTGATGAATCAGCCTGCCAGCAAAGGGGGTGGGAGCAGCTCCATCCCTCTTATTTATACAAGATTGTTACTTCATACAAGATTATTGTTATTATATATCCTCTTATCATACAAAATTATTATTATTATTATCTATCCTCTTATCATACAAAATTATTATTCAGGGCCTGGGAACTAATTTACCGCCCAGTTTAACCCTCTCATCTCATTATTCAGCACCAAACATGTCTAACTATATTTTATATAAATAATAGTGATTGAGCTGCTCCCACCCCCCTTTGCTCAGTTTGAATTGCCATGAACACACACAGGGAGGAATTCAGTCAATATGGACCTCTCCCTATGGAGTGTTCTAAAGGGAGACTGGCAGCTTCCCAGGTGAGTAGCTCTGGCTGCATTGCATGTCCCAATTTTGGGGACTCAGAAATAAGAGTAGGGACCACACTAAACACAGAGTGCCTTGCCGGGGCAGTGTGGCTTCCACATGTATCTGCAGATATGTGCAACCAAATCTCTGTCTTTCCACATAGCTAGACATGTTTGGTGCTTAATACTTAGATGATGAGAGGGTTAAACTGGGTGGTAAATTGGTTCCCAGGCCCTGAATAATGATGATAATTTTGCATAAATAATTGTGATGGAGCTGCTCCCACCCCCTTTGCTGTAAATAGACTACCCTTTATTTTTCACTGGAGGTCCCCTTTAAAAGGGCAAATTAATCTTGCAGCTGCTGCTATGTGTATTACAATGTACTACAATTTATTAAAGTACACCTATATTCAGAGGGATGTTTATGTCGTGGCCTTCCATTCCCAGCCTAGTTCCCTAAAACAGCCTGTGTTTTTTTTTTTACCAAAGCCTTTGCCCAATATTCACAACAACACAAACTGGATGCAATCCGCCACATTGCTCCCTTGCCAAGCACCCTGCCCCCATCAATGATACATTCAGTTACAGTACACACAACTCAGCAATGGGGAGCACTTTAACCTGCCATTATGTGACAGGTTTGTTGTAACTGAATTAATTAGCATATGGCTGTCATTTACCATAATACTAATCCCTGTTTTCTTTTATCAATATTGGGCAAAGACTTTAGTAAAAAAAAAAATAAACGCAGACTGTTTTAGGGCACAGGTCTTGGGATAGAATGTGACTACATAAACTTCCGTTTGAGAGTGTAAATGCAATTTAAGTACCATCTGTGCAAAGTGGTTGATATATTGTGTTAAACCTCTGTAAGGTGAAAACAGTACTCACACAGCACAGCAAAAAGATGGAGCTTTCTTCTGCTACTGTGAGTTGGCTCATCTGAAAATAGCTTCTAGCAGAGTGCACTTGTTCGCACTACCAGGTCAAAGAATGAAAGATGACAAGTTACTGGAAGTTTCTGCGTCCAATTTAACATGGTGTCTGAACATTATATTTGAAATCTCTAATTCTCCTTACATAGCTCCTTTTCAATATTTTTTTATTTACAGTAACAACAACTATAATCGTCTCTGTAACTCCAGTCAACAATTATAATCCAGTGTTTAATCCAACCACATATAGCTTCACTGTGCGAGAAACAGCTAGAGGTAAGCTTTTTATTTGAACAGGGCCATGCTCATACCTATGCATTGCATTTATGCTATTTACTGTCAGGTTTTCCAACCATAGTAAAAATGCCTATGGCAGCCACATATGTCACAGAAAGGCCCACATACAGGGCTCTCCGCCCGGATTAATCCTAGAATTATTTGAACTGAATTTTATGAAATATCACAAACAAACTGTGACCTTAATTTAAGGCCACACACCAAAACACTAGGCAGGAATAACAACAAACCAATAACTTCAACCTATGTATAAACAGCATAAAAACAGGAGTAAGGGACTAAACTAAAAATACAAAACCAAGACTATACACAGAGAAACACAGAGTTGCTGGAATTGAAATAACATGTTTTTTTTGTACGCCATCCACCTCTGTTTAGGGCTTGTGAAAAAGTGTCAGCTGCTAGGGTTAGATTATATACAAGGAGTTAATCTTTGTGTCAGATAGCATAATTGAATGGGGGTGGGTATACTTCCCATTTCTGGTGAGGATTATGTTTAAATGAAGGGGAGGGGCACATGGACATACACTGTGCACTAGACTGTTTTGAGATAATTTATTAAGAAATCACCTTAGTACTTGTGTGTTTTTAGTAATGTTGACAATTTGATTTGATTTTATCATTTGAGAGTTTAAAGCAGGATAAAATCTGGGATCTCGGGCTTTGTTTCTTGTCGCCTGGGCATCCAGATTTGAGGTGCTCCACTGTGTGAAACTCCCCCAAGATCACCCTGTTAAACTGGCCTTTCCCGGGTCCTACAGCGCATGCATAGGCTCTCGTCCGGTCAGAGCCATTTGCCGTGCATACGTCATTCGGCAAACGGCTGTGCCCTACTGCACTCGGGAGAGCAAGTGCCCGCTTTTAGATTCCAGGGCTGTCTGCACTGGGTCTTGTTCTGCTTTAATTAATAGATACTGTATGAATCAGTGCTTTACAAATAGTTCGCAAATACAAAAAATTTGAATGTAATTATATTACACACATTGCACAGGTATAGGACAGGAAGTGTATTAAAAAACAATCCACAGTTGGCCATGCATAGGTTAAAGCGGGAGTCCAAGCAAGGGGTAACCCAGCCCTGCCACCCTCCCCTGGCGCTGAGGTAAACACAGGAGGTTATAAGAAAAGTACCAGCGCCAGGAGAGGGTGGCAGAGAACACTTTTCCCAGCTTTTGAGGACATTATTTATGTAGTTGGTACAGGTAAACTATGTATTTGCCCTAGAATAGCTTAATCAGAAAGAACTGGTATTTGTTTTATGTTTTGGTACCCATAGGTAAAGTCAATCTGTGATGCAATGTAAAGAGATGTATTAGATGGAGTAAACTAATCAGGTAAGTGTCAGGGAACCGCGGGTCACATGATCCAACTATAAACCAGGGACCTCCTGACACACAGATCGCGTTCCCCCAAACCCTAGTCCGAGCCTTCTTATCAGGAATACCAGGCCCAAAGCCTACGGACACACAGATTCTTGGTTTAAGGCAAACGGATCGCTCAAGTTAAAATTTAAGTTTTAATGCTATAAGCACACTAGGCAGTGATAACAAACATTTGGCAATGATGGAATATGAAATGATACAGATGATACAAAATGCTGTTCTGAGACGGTTACAGGATAGAGTGAGTTACACAGAGAAACAATATTCAGTTACCTTAGTATGCAGTAGTATGAGTAGTGGTGATGATGGCTTCCACAAGAGGTAAGTGGCAAGCTGGGTGGGTGGACACCTCCAGCACGTGTGAATCGTGACCTCTCCAGATAAGTGACCCCGTTCTCATCCTCCTGGCTCACTTTTAAGCAGGTGTCGACCCTCCACCCCCTCCCATCTGTGGGACGGGTTGTCACCTCCCACTGTTCTGGAGCGTGCTTTCGCCCCTAAAACCCTTTAGGGGTTATAACTTTGGGAAGGAGGGTCCTATGGCTTTGGAAATGGCACCAAATGATTGGGCTGGATGCCGGGCATCCGATGAGTCCAGAAATGGGGTCCCTAAGTGGGTCAGAACCTTAGATCTTCATTTTCCTAGGTTCCACCGGGCTTGGCGACAAAAGAAAAATCTCCACGTGCGGTTTTGTGAGCCGGTTCTGATTCTGTACCTGGTTTGGTGCTGGGACACATGGGGGCGCAGCTATGGTCCGATTGGTGTTGGTGCCGGATGTCTGCGGCTCCCAACTTTCAGGTGACAAATTCACAGCCAGGGGCCCCAGCCAGCTGCAGACCCAGCGGAGTCTTCTCAGACTAGAGGTGTGACGATTGCCAGAAGGTCTGTGATCTGCCCTGCTTAACCTGTAAATGCTAATTCCTTTTCCTGCGTGCATATTTATCACTAGGAGGGAAATAAAGGGAAACTCCGGACTTGCATATGTGACAAAATGCAATGTAATATTTGCCCTGTTCCTCACAGTAAGTATATTTGTAGATAAATTGTAATATGGAAAACACAGCGCTAAAACTTTAAAGATGTATGTTATTCAAATATTTTCCTTAGGATCCCTGCTTCTACGTGCCAGAACATAAAGTCCCAAGAAACAGTCAATATATATTCTTAAGGCACAGAGCAACACAATAAGCAATTTTCAGCGAATCAAATTGAATTTCAAGAAGTATCCCACGGTGCATGCACATCAAAAGTAGATTCTCTCCACACACGTGCCCGCCACCTTATGGGTATTCGCTTACCAACTATATTCAATATGAATGCCTTGAAATAATTTTCCACTAGAAAAGATCAGCCATCCGGTTTCCAAACCAACGTTCACTTATTATGAATAGCTCACATAGATGGCATATAGATCCAGTACATAGATTATGGAAAGAGAGCACAGAAAAAGGCCTAGTGCAACTCTGTCATTCCACTTTTAAAACACCTTAATATATTAAATGCACTTACAAATTCCAAAAGATGTCAAAGCGTGTCAACAATGTTTGGTGATCCTTCCTTTCCCACCTCCACTACGGCCGTAAGTAGAGATGCCAGGTCAGATGCTAAAAAAATTTATTAAAACGCACAAAGGATCCTTCCTTGTACAGATCGGCGTCCTCCTGTCTAACGCGTTTCGTTGCTAAACTGCAACTTTTTCAAAGGCCGGGGCGGAGCGGGTGAAAAGACTCTATTTATGCTGAGGAAGGAGCCAATTGGTTGGAGTGATTAGCCAATCAGGGCTCAAAGAGTGCACGTAATGAGATAAACTGAATAGCAAACACACAAGCAAAAGGGCCGCACTAAACTATTTGCCCAAAAATAACCAACTATAATATATAATATAATATAGAACGTGGTGTGCACACCAATCTAAACACCAAATATATCAAAGAACAAGCAAATAAGGAGGAGACCAAACCTCCCACAAGGTGTTAAAGAAAAAGTGGCACCACCCCACAGTATATCTAAAAAATCAAAATTTATTACAATTTAATACATGATGAGCTACAATTTAAAATCACATATAGACACTAACATCACAAACATAAAACAACACCAGAGGGCGCCAGAGGTCCTATATAAAGTATATGGTGAAAGAATTCATTCCAAACACTATTTGAACAGAATACATTATAGATAATCTATTTAATCACACAATCAAAAGTGCAAAGTGCTGTATAAGTGCAAAGTGCAAACCAATTAAGTATATTCTAAAGGATTAATCAATATCTACCAGGAAGTCCCAGCCAGGTGCAAAACAGCGCACCTGGGTGGGCGCAAGAAAAAGAAATAGTGAGTATGCAAACCGACCAAGGGAGCCCCCACAAATCGTCGCCAACGCGTATCGTAGTGTACCCACACTACTTCCTCAGGGCAAAGTGCTGAGGGGGGGACCAGACCTCAGTATATAGGGGTATAAGAACCTCCTACTGCTGCATATTGGCCAGTAATAATCGCCCATGTGAACTAGATCTGAGTACACTCCTCCCCCAGTATTCCCAAATCATCACCCACATCCCAGGTGCAAATCGAATGGACCCCCTCATCCATAACTAAAACCCACCTGTGTTCCGGTGGCGGCAGCCATTGATGTAAAACAACGTGTAGGGATGGAGCCTGCGCCCGCACACTCCGGCCGGAAGTGCGCGACGCGCAGGCATCACATCCGGGATGTCTATATGTGGCCAGTGTCAATGCCAATAAAGTTAGTTGTACGTTGTCAAAGTAACCCAGGAGGCGGCGCGCGCACAGCACGCCAAGCCTCCATCTGAGTGCCGTCAAGCGCCGGGACACAGGCGCGTCACACTATGTGCGCAGACGCAGCACAGCCAAACCAGGCCACGCTGATACATCACTGCGCATGTGCTTAAATAAAATGAGAGAGAGGGGATAACCAGGGCAACCAGCGGGGGATCGACGCCGGCAGGGGGATCAAATATTGGAGGCAGCGTACTCAGCCGGGAAATCAACTAAGACACACAGATGAGAATGCAGCCTACTTAGATCTGGGCCCGCTCCGCAGCACCAAGACGGTTACACAATTAAAAACTCGGGGAGGCCGATTCATTAATAGCGCCAGGTAGCGACAGATGAGCGACTGTAGCGTGATTTTTTCAGCGCCAGCCAGTATTCGCTGTGCTTGGCCGGCGTTAGCTTGATGACAGCGACTCAGTCGGTGTGCGGTAATGTTGAATACGGGCTGGGGGGTCGCTGTTTCACCGGTCCAGCGTTGTATGTGAGCGCCTGACAACGAATGGCCAGAGCGAACGGCTAGCTTCATATTCATCAATAAATCACGCTCCGAATGTGGTGTCGCTGTCCATTCCTTGTTTAAACCCCAGAGCGCTGGCGGCGATGTGTATTAACTAGTTTTTAACCCCTAAACAACCATATTTTTTGAATGTAACATTATACATGTTTTTAGAATCATTTTGTAATATGAATACATTAATCTCAGACCTGTTAGATCAATTCTGCACATATTTTTTTTAATTTTTTTTTTTTACTTAAAAATAAATCCTAACATTACAGAAGTGGTCTCCGATTTTTTGACATTAAAAAAAAAAAAAAAAAAAAAATAATACCAATTAATTATGAATAATTATAGATTGCTCCATTGAAATGCATTGGACATCGCCAGGGAGCGACAGCTCATACCTGGCGCTGTGAGGGAATTTGCAGCGGCGCTGTTCGGTCCAGGCAGCTTCATGATGAATGCCGCGCTAGCCGTAGCTCTCGCCGGCGCTAGCCTCATTTTGCTTGATAAATGCGTCATTGTGACCGCCGCCGGGCGTACTTGAGTTGGTAGTCGCCGTTAGCTGCCGCTACCTGGCGCTCGTCAGACACTACCTGGCGCTATCGCTTGATGAATAAGGGCATAAGACTTACTTTAGCTAATCATACAGCTCTAATAGTATGTATACATACAGCATATCTGAATAGTACTATGGCAAAATAGTTAGAACAACAGCAGCAGCATAATAAACATTATGGTCATCAAACAGAACATTATGGTATAGAGGAATATCTCAATATCATACAACATCTAGGATAGGTAAGTATCTATAAACTTCAGACTTAGTCTAAGTGGACACCAGGTTATGATATGAAAACACCAAAGGTGTACCAAAATGGTGAACACATTTATACTTAATCTTTACAGAATGATATATATTTAGTTCACACAGCAGAGATAAATATTGCTCCATAGAACTTCTGATCACACATCCGAAACTCATAGCTCCCTAATCAGAAGCAGGTAAGTATATTCGGCCCAGTTTTGTTCAGTAGAACAATAAGGGAACCAAAAGGCACATTCATTCATATTCTCATTCAACGCTATGGCAATCCTCGGTGTATCACAGCGAGCTCAGGATGTATCCGCTGACAATATCCCGCTTGGAAGGTCATATCTATAAGGAATGTGATATACAAGTGATGAAAAAAAGCACATATAAAACAACTAACCATAACTTAATAACCTGTGAAACAGTGAACACCAAAACCATGTGTAAAAGGTGACAGTGAAAGAATAAAAAGGAAAAAATATAAAGATGAAAAAACACATAACAATATACCAGATACGCCAGCAATCTAATTGTGAACAAGGTGTTAACCCAAAAATGGGGAAAAAGACACATCCTCATTTAAGCCAGTAGGATATTGGGTATCAAGCAGATAAATCCACCTAAGTTCTTGTTGCAGAAGTCTACGCTTCAGGTTACCCCCCCTCGGGCCCACCCCCACCTTTTGTATTCCCATAACTTTAAGGCAACTATAATCAGAATTGTGTACTTGCAAAAAGTGTCTAGCCACTGGTGTTATTACCCTGCCTTGTTCCTGGTGTACAGTGGCCAGCCTTATACTTGAAATGTGGGCCTGTAATCTAGCCTTCAGGCTATTCTTGGTCTCTCCGATGTACATCTTAGAACAGGTACACCAGAGTGCGTATATCACGCCTGTTGTACGACAGTTAATAAACTGTCGGACCGTGAAGGTCTTACCTGTTGTAAGATTACTTATTTGTTTACCTTTGGTCATATATTGACATATATTGCATTTGCCACATGGGAAATTCCCTGTGATTCTATGATCAGTTAACCAATCCTCAGCATGGCCAAAATGACTAGGACATAATAGGTCCCGTAGATTTGGCGCACGTAATGCAAGCATCTGGGGACCCTCATGTATCCACCTCGTAAGGCCAGGATCTGACTCCAAAATGCCCCAGTGTTTTTTCAAGATGCCTCTGAGTTTCGTCCAGTCTCGATTATATCGGGTATAGAACCGGACTTTATTATCTGTCCGTTTTTTGGGTTTGGGGACTAACAACCCCTCCCTCAATGTAGTTGTTGCTCGGTGTAGGGCATGGTTGATGACTTTTGTGGGGTATCCCCTATTACGGAACCGGTCACTCAGATCCCTAGCCTAGCACTGAAAATTAGTGTCCTCTGAGCAATTCCTGCGCACCCGCAGGAATTGGCCCACCGGTATCCCGTTCTTTAGGGAAGTGGTGTGGAAGCTTTGGTAATGTAAAAGTGCATTGGTCGATGTAGATTTACGATAAAGGTCTGTCTCAATTTTACCACCTTCCATCACCTTAATATCAAGATCCAAAAAAGTGACTCTACACTCTGAGCTTTGCATAGTCAAAAAGATGTTAAAGGGGTTTTCATTGAGTATATTGATGAACTCCACCAGTTCATCTCCAGTCCCCCGCCACAGCATCAGCACGTCATCGATATAACGGAACCAGCCCAGCACGTGCCGACATAGTCCCCCGACAGCATCATCCTGGAATGAGATAAACTGCTCGTTGTCAAGAGGCGGGACAAGCAAGATTTGATACGCTTAAACGTCCCTCCAAATGTGAAGCTCTTTACACATTTGGAGGGACGTTTAAGTGTATCAAATCGCTTGTCCCGCTTCCCGCCTCTTGACAACGAGCAGTTTATCTCATTACGTGCAACGAAATGCGCTAGGCAGGAGGACGGCGATCTGTACAAGGAAGGATCCTTTGTGCGTTTTAATAAATTTTTTTTAATGTTGACACGCTTTGACATCTTTTGGAATTTGTAAGTGCATTTAATATATTAAAGTGTTTTAAAAGTGAAATGACAGAGTTGCACTAGGCCTTTTTTCTGTGCTCTCTTTCCCTAATCTATGTACTGGATCTATATACCATCTATGTGAGCTATTCATAATAAGTGAACGTTGGTTTGGAAACCGGATGGCTGATCTTTTCTAGTGGAAAATGATTTCAAGGCATTCATATTGAATATAGTTGGTAAGCGAATACCCATAAGGTGGCGGGCACGTGTGTGGAGAGAATTAACTTTGGATGTGCATGCACCGTGGAATACTTCTTGAAATTCAATTTGATTCTCTGAAAATTGCTTATTGCGTTGCTCTGTGCCTTAAGAATATATATTGACTATATTTGTAGATACATTATAGTAGGAATACATAGGTGATATTTAAGGTAAAGGTCGTAAAAAGTGCCACAAAGTTGTCTTTCCTGGATGGCTGGGTGCAGTGTTCTTTATGCTGTAGTATACTTGCAGTATCCTAGATGGATAGCATGGTAGTTGCTTTTAATTAGCAAAAAGTGTCATGCTATATATTTAGAATTATAATGGATTAGAGCATTCTTAGTCAGTAAATACTGCTGGGAGTGATATGGTTTCAATAGATAAAGTTTGGCAGTGCTGTACCAGAAAAGGACACAAGATGGCAGTGCAGGATAACAAATTAAAATGAATAGAACATTAGATAGTGTAGAGTAGCTATACTGTAGAGTAGTAAAGTAGTACTGTAACATAGGTCATATGTTAATGTTGCAATATAGAGATGTGTGACCATCAGTTTGCAGTAAATAGCACGAAGCCAGAACTGGTTTGGTATGGTTCTGGAAGGTAAGTAGGAACATGGGAATACAAGTCTATCAACCTCCAGGGAAATAGAATTGAAGAGGCAATGAGTGCAGCCTGGAACATGGGGACTGCTAACTTGACAGGATAAAAGCCTAGCAGCCTACAAGAACAGCGACAAGGATAAGGCCTGGCCTAGCTCACTGATGAATTAGAAGAGATCACAAAATAACCAGAATCCTGCTTCTCTGGCTAAGTAAAGGCATAAATATATAGCTCCTTGGCTAGGTGCAGCAGATAAGGAGGGCTAAGGGCCAGAGCAGCCCAGTGAGACCCCTGCTGGTGGCCACTGGAACAGCAACTTTTGCTCAGTAGCAGTACAGTACAACCAGAAGGTTAACCACAGAGCTACCCGATAGTTATAACACTCTATTAGGCATCTGTATAAGACTGATATAACCCCACTGACCAGTTCATAAAAAAGTCTAATGTTATTGTTTTATTTAAAGGTGGCACTGTATTAGGACGAGTAACTGCTACAGATGAAGATCGACCAAACTGTGTAACCTACAGTATACGGGATGGAAGCATGGATGATATTCATAGATTCTGGATAAACCCAAAAACAGGCAGTATTGAGTTACTAACTACACCTGATTTTGAAACCAAATCATCATTCACAATGACCATTGAAGCCACTGACTGTGACCCCATCAACCCTCTCAAGGCACTTGCAACAGTATGTAAACCTCATGTGTTAGTTTAAGTCCCATTTTTTCATGTAGGTTTGACTTAAACAAAAGTAAATGCCAGCCAATAGTTTAAATACTGTAGACATCCAAAAGAGGTTTGGCTGTCGCAGTTGGTAAATATGCAACTTGTAATGCCCGGCAATCCTGTCTCGCTCTGCTGGGCGATTGGATGAAAAAGAGAATGTCATTGGCTGAACCTGTAGAGATCTCGGCCATTTCTGCTTCAATGTAAAAAGTAACAGTTTAGGACAGTGGCAAATGTAGCCTGACGCAATGGTGTAACAATTACATTTGCCTGCAGTATCACTTTAAATAAACTCTCAAAGCTTCATGTAAAACCACAGCATAAAAAGGAGTATCCAAGGCCCTGAAGTCTAAAAGATTCCAGGGCCATCCGAGTCCCACTCCCTGGGGAATCCCAAATTGGGATTCCCTGATATGTGAAACCCCCTTGTTCGCCATACCCACTCACCTGTTCCTCAAGGCTTTGCGGCAGCTGCATCCCCAGAAAAGCTGTAGCTAAGCCGCATACCCACGCCAGGTCTTTCTGAATGGCCAGTGAAGGCACGCCCACAGCTAGAGGTGGGCAGGGATGCGGTCAGTAGTGAGCTTGTGTTGTTGGCTCCATTCGGCCTTGCTGTCGAGTGTGCTGTTTGCCTGCGCCCCCCATGTGGGAACCAGCAAAAGAGTGAGTTTGCTGGATAAACTGCAGGAACACACACAGTGGGGTATTCCAAATTGAGATGCCCTGTCTGTAAGGAACAACACCAGGGAGAGTGAAATTCCTGGGTATTGTTCCTCTTTAAGCAGTTGATTTTTTGTATAGTCCATTCTCAGAAGGATGCAGTTTTGCAATGACTTATATTTCTCTTTGTAGTCTATGTGACTGGGATTGTTATATGCAGTATGTGAAGGGGGCTCTCTTTGCCTGCCTCATTATACTAGAGGACTCTGGGCTGGACTATATGCAATTAGTCTAAAGCCCCCTGCGTCTGTTTCCATATCTTCCCACAACCCAGAAACATACTGGTGGGTACAGTAATGTTGACGTTAGACCTTGGGCGGCCTAATATTTCTCTAAGGGGGTGCTAGGAGTCTTCATTCAGAATTTTAGAGAAAAAGCCTAAGACTAAGCAGGTCCCTCTTTTCTGTGTCTTCTCCATCTCTAACATTTGCATGTTGCCTCTGTCATCCTCTAGCTATCTCCAGCATTTTCTTTTTTCCCTCTAAATTTCTTTACATATACTTCCCTATTAGCCTTTATCTTCTGTGTTTCTCAGTCTCCCTCTTTCTTTTGTACTTGATCCCGATATTCTTTCTCTTTCCTTATCCCCGACTGTCATTCCTCCTTCAATTTCCCACATGTTTTCTTTTAAAATTGGTCAGAACTGTTTGGCCCGGGTGGGGGCAAGATGCAAAGGGGCATCACCTGAACAGCTTAGGCTCTGATAGATTGCTCTTTTGTGGGATAAGTGTGGTTCATTGGATGGAAACAGTGTGTTTAGTTCTGGGAGGGGAAGGGGTCCCACCTGGTGACTTCTGTCAGATTTTTAATTTAGGAATAAGTTTCTGTTGGAGGGCACACGGTCTGTTTTGTCATGAGAGAGTAGGCAATCTTTCACAGGGAACCTTTCAAAACAAGGCCAAACAAGGCTGGTTAAGAACATTAGATAGTGAGATATGGCAGGCAGATTGCTCTGACTGTTTAACTCCTACTTCAATTCCACAATAATTTATTTTCCACATAAAACACTAATCAAATAGAAAGTGAGAGAATGTATTATTTAGTGAAAAGATTTATAGTTACTCGATGAACTATTGTTACATAACACAACACCTACATCGATTATCCCTCGTTGCGCTCATTGTTAATGGTGTTTTCCTCTAGTTGCCATAGTGACATCTCCTGGGTAGTAATTGCAGTTTGAATTTCGATTTATAGACCTCTCCTGTTCTAGCAGGGAGTTATTTTTCATGTGCTAGAACAATACCGGACAATGTTCGTATACATTACTTAGCAGGAGGATTCTCATGTACAGGAAGGAGCTCAATGAGCAGGGGAAGCAATATATAGTCCTAAGCTCATTACATGTCAATAATTCAAAATATCCACCAACGGGAGAAGTTAACTTGGAATGTATGTAAGCCAAGCATCAAATATTCATGGCACCCTGTGTGCAAGATTTATAGTGAGCTGGAATTCAGTGTAGAAGTTAGATTTAGAATGCATGATACTTTGTTGCAAGCCTCCCAACTGGCTAACAAAAAAAAATAATTTTTGACACATTTAGCTTGCCGGAGTCCTGGTAATAGTGGACCAGGGACAAAACGCAACCCAGGATTTAACCAGCCTGGCCAGCCCATGACCAGTTTGTGAAATTGAGGCTAAGGGAGACTAGGTAGATAGGAATTGGATGTGGGTGTAAGAAGCAGAGGAGAGTAGTAAGGAACAGAAGCATAACAACTGTGGTTACAACCACAATGGGGAACCGGAGGGATGGGGGTGCCATACTAATATGCATCAGATGGCGCTAGCCAGGCTTTCGGACCTATGTGCACTGGGGCCTCCTCTCTGGGTGAATCTTGAGGCCTGGTTTGACTTTATCTTTTGGCTGAACAGTTGACTTCTGTGTGTCCCTTGTAGCTCTTCCCCTGGTTGCACATTGTGCCTGGGATGGGTCCTCCTTTACACATCAGTGGTGCGGTAGGCCACACAGAAAATGTGCTGAAGAGGACCCCATGAGTCTTTATATATTGATGCTGCCTCTGGCATTTACTGCCCCAGATCAGAATTGGACCTACTGAGAAGAGTAGGTGGGTCACGGCCAGATGGTTCACCTGCCAGTGTGTCGGTAACCTACCTTGTAGTGCAATGGTTCAATATTTTAAAATACATTCGTTGGGCACAATAAAAACTGTCTATGACATACCCAGCCAAAAGGAATTGTGTTCTTCATTAAAAAAGATCTGGTTTTGCAACTATATTAAGTTTCATGCATGTATTGACATGCTAATTATGCTACAGCCATGGCTGATACCTTTTGATTCAGACTCCCCAGTAAGAAAAAACTTGAGCTAGTTCGAATTAAACAATAGCACGTAGCAGTGAGGAGAGAGGTCAGACTTGCTTTGGGGTAAAAAGGACATTTCTCTGGACCTGGGCTTGGACCAACAGATTTATTTTGGGACCTAGCAGCCATCTTGTAGCCCACACGGCACGGCATGATGACTGGAGCTGAAGAAGTCCTGTTTCCTTTATAGATTTGTTGATGCCTAATTTTTAGCAGAGCCTGTATTGTACTTCTAGTAAAGGTATACATAGCTATTTTAGGAGCATTGTCCTTGAATTTACTATGATCTTGAACTTGAACTACACAAATATTTTAGCACCTAATTTTTCCGAAAACTGCCATATTTTGTGCAAAGCAAAACAGGTCTCTACATATATTGCTTTTTCCTGCAGAAAAATGAGACACTGTTACTTAAAACAGCCACCTAGCAAACTCCGGTTGCTATGAACCCATTCCCGGTTTCTTCTTGGCCATGGGGCAGATAGGTTGTACCACAATTCTGAACATACACGTGACAATTTGAAGTTTGCTCTGGGGTCCATAGGACTCTAGTTCAGCCACTGACAAAGATATCTCTTGCCTTGACCTGATTTAACTTGTTTGATCTGTTTATTACTTAATGGCCATTTGCCTTTAGCATCTGATTATGACCTACAGATCTGAAATTGTAAAGATATTTGTAGTTATAGGACCTCCAATTGTCTCTATGATTGATGATATGTTAATTTGAAAGCTTTAGATTTTCACATATTCCACCGAGGGAGTCACTATTTTGCTGTAAAAGCTTGTGAATATGAGCCATAGGTCCCAGACCTCCAAATATTTCTGCATATTATCCTGCTATTTCATCCAATTTTGGATTGTAGGAGGGTTCAAGAATCTTGTTTATTATGTCATGTACTTCTTCCCAATATTTTTGAATTCTGGAGCAGTTTAAGCATATGTGCTATATGTAACAGGTAAAAGTCAAGTTGCTTTTAACTTAAAGCGGACCAACACCCACGTTTTTAACTAGCATCCCCCAAATTACTCTCCTCATGAAAAGTACCTTTTGTCAGTTTTAATTGCTCCTGCTCCACCTCCTCCATTCATTTCCATTGCTGTGCGTGGCAATGATGCCATTGCCACACCTATGAAATGACTGATAGCTGCCATCTCAAATATAGGGACAGCAAAAAAAAACTGTGTTCCAGGACGATTCAAAAAGCTAAAATATCCATTTCTAGTTCTTCACCCTAAGACGGGAACATCAGCAGGGGCTTTGGCTAAATGTATTTCCCAAGTTCAGTGGGTTTTGGTCCGCTTTAATACTGCAATTTCACAATGATCTAAATGAATGATACCTATTACTGACAGCTAGGATCATTTATTTCTTGGCAAATTTATCAGCTTTAAAAGTGTACAATTAAACCGGAATATCACCCCATCTCTCCCCACCAAATAAGTTTGCTGAATCTGGATTGCGCACCCACGCTATCCAGATTCCATCAAAATAAAAGTGCTCACCTTTTTAGTTTTCTTTACAACCCAATTTTTAACTCAATAATGGCAGCCCCTGGGGGATCTGAAGCTGGCAAAGCGGAAGTGAATCTGGGCAGCAAAGCAGAAGCCCCACTAAGCTCCTGAGCGCTCACCACGTTCTCCCTGCGCATGCCCCATTGGTAGGGGGGTACCGTTGCAATGGCACAATAAGGGGGCACACACACCAGGCCTGCCCCCCCTTACGACATGTGCAAGGAGTACTTTCAAAGCTGGTAGAATGTGCTGCTCACTTAGCGGTACTTCCAGTTTGAATGAGATCCTACTGGGGCCACCATTATGGAGTTAATCAAGTTTTAAAGAAAACTTAAAAGGTGAGCACTTTTATTTTGGCTGCAACCTGGATAGTGCAGGCTTGAACACCCCAGAGAGCAGATATTTTGGGTTTCTCATCTATATATAATTGAATAAGGTTGGTGAGTTCTCCCTGGGAAGCTATGAAGAAATAATTTTGCTTTGGGGTCTAATTTTTTAAGGTATCTGTTTATTTTTAGTTATATCAAGGCTAGGTTTTCCCCCTCTGCTGAAGTCTTGATGGGGGGGATTGATTACAAAGGTGTAAAGAATGTCTACACCTCACTTGAAAAGCTTTTCTACCTATGTTCAAGAAGTTACCAGAAAAAATAATCCAGATCTCTTCTACCATTTCATGAATAGAGGCACTCTGGATTCTCTGTAAATACCTGTAAAAATGTATAGAAAAAGTTTCATTTTTTTAGGGTTTTATTTTTTGTGACTTATAAAAACACAGTATGTTTTCTTTGTGGTTTGTGGTAGGTCACAGTAAATATATTAGAGGAAAATGATGAGGCACCAGTGTGTAAACCATCTAAATATGAAGCTGTCACTTATGAAAATGTCACCTCCGGTGTCAATATCAACAACTTCCGCCTGTTCTGTACTGATAGAGATTCTAATGATACAGCCATGCGGTTTGACATAGTATCAGGTAACTAAGTTTACTCTAGACAATATCTGGAAACTCATTTATAATTTGTGTTTTGTCTATCCAGGCCAGATGTATCACTTAGCAGGGGCAGGGGCGGGGAGGGGGGGGGGGGGCACTTACCCCAGGCAGGTCAGGGGGGCACCAAAGGGGAGCCTGAGCACAGATGGGGACACCATTTCAAATCTTTGCCCCGGGTGCCAGAAAGCCTAGCTACTCCTCTGTCACTTGGCATCAGTAGAAAGTGTATCTATGGATTTAAATTAAACAATTTTTAAGATTGTTACACCACCTTTCCTTTGTAGTAATACTATGATATTTGAAGATACATTATTTTATGATGCAGTCCCTCAACTGTTTAGAGTGTTGTGTAGCGTCCCTCATTTTGGCATCAGATGAGGATAACATCTAAAAACATACACATAGCTCTTTTAAGAAGAACCTGCCACCTAACATAAAGCTGGTCAGTAAGGAAAAGGATCTTTCAGGGATGGTACCAGTTAATGTAAAGAGAGGCCTAGGGAAGCAGTAGTAGGAGTCTGCTTTGGCTTTTATACAACCAGCTGCACTTGCATATCTAGAGCTCATAGATTTGTATGACTAAATATTTATAATAATATTTATATTTGTATATTTATATATAGTTAAAATGAGTGGATTGCATTCTAACTCTTCTTTTCCTTTTTTAATTTCCAGGGAACACTAACAACCACTTTGCATTTGATCCCACCCATGGCTCTAACAATCCCAAACTGATTGTGAAAAGCCCTTTTGATTTTGACAGTGGAGCAGACAGGCAAGAGAAATACACTTTGATGGTTCATATAACTGATGATAATGATAAGAATGGTCCTCCACAGCAAAGGATGACTGGAACAGTAATGGTCACTGTAAATGTCATCAGAACTAACTCACCTGTGTCCCCCACAACTGACTATTATGTAAGAAGTACATCAGTCATTGAGCTCAGATATGAATGTGCTTGTTTTTGTTGTATGCTTTTGAAGAGGAACATCGTGGGAGGTTTAAACCTCCCCCAAACCTCACTAATCTCCTGCCCCCCTAAAAAGGTATCACCTTTGGGCAGTGTTTACTCACCTCGCCTGGGGATTCCTTTTCTGGGTCCCTTGGTTTTTGGAAGACCTTCCGACAGGCCACAGGAGGTTTAAACCTCCCCCAAACCTCACTAATCTCCTGCCCCCTAAAGGTATCACCTTCGGGCAGTATTTACTCACCTCGCCTGTGGATTCCTTTTCTGGGTCCCTTGGTTTTCGGACGACCTTCCGACAGGCGAAACCATCTTCCATCCCATCAGGCACTGCGCTCTGCCTCCGATCTTGTGCCTGCGCAGTGCCCATGAATGGGATGCAATGGAGCCACCGGAAATCCTGCGAGACTTCGCTGAGCTGCGAGATCACCATGGGACATTGACGAGCAGGGGCCGATGTGGGGGGGGTTGGCCTCTTTTTTTTATTTCAGGTTCAAAGTTCCTCTTTATGAGAGGACAATTGACCAAATCACTTGATTATTTTGTTAGGTGCAGAGGTTCTGATTTTTTTGGACCCACCAATAACTGGGATGCATCTGGAAACTATTCTTTAGCTAATCAATGTACACAAGCTCCATAAAAACAGGATGCACATTCAAATGTGGTTCTTGCTTCTTGAGCACTTGTTTGTGGGTGCAGTCAACATGGAGTACCTCTCTATCTACTATTCATTTTAGAAGATATCACCAGAGGTAGATTTATATGTGCCGCAAGCTGTGGTACAAACAGAGGAAATTTCAGGGACAGGGAAGGCCATGTAGCAACATTTGTGACATGGTCACAGATTGAATTAAGAGAACAAGAGCAAATTTTGAGACCACCTACAGCATCTATAGCACACTGGAGAATGTGGACTAGAGGCACATGGAACAAACTCAAGTGAGCTCTTTTTTGCCTTTTTATTGCCTTTGCCTGAACCGTCCCTTTAGGCACTTCGAGTTACCTTTACGCATACTTGTTACTATTAATTAATAGTAATCAGTGGCTTCACGGCACTGCCACCACAGAAAGATAAGCCAATTTGGTAGTGCCGTATCGAAGAAACAAGGTGGTACTGGTGAAAGTTAAACAGACAAGAGTAGTGTGACACCTTGAGTGCACCATAAATCTGATTATTGCTAGGAAGTACTCTCCAAGGTACTCTACCTCCTCCATCAATGTATGAACCTTTCTGCATAACTACCATGTATGACCATTGTTCAAAGAATAGGAATGTTTTACTAGTCTTTAGAAATGTTTTGTTACTGTTATTTACTGTGAATATTTTTTGGGATTGCTAACTAAGCAACACTGGTGGCATGTCTCTGTATCTTTGACAGAACAGACAAGGAGTAACAATAGTATATAAGGATGTCAACACGTTTGATCCTTCTGCCTGGTATGTGCCGTTCCTGCTTACACTCATGGCCTTACTCCTGGCCGCTCTACTTGCTTGGGCTTGCCACTTGTTATGGAAATACACAAACTTGAAACAAATCTGCCAAAAGGCAAGGAACAAGATGTCTAAAAGGTGAGACATGTGAAGGCACTTTCTTGCTTGTGCTGTCCTCTGTTTTTGATTTGTGCATTACTATAGAATTCATTACTTGTTGTGATAGTGTTAATAGTTTTACATGTGCACTTCATGAATATGTGAGTCTGAAGCTGCTGATCATACCTTTGGGGCATAGAGATATCTAGGCTTGATCCTATTTCCCTAGGCAGATCTGCTAATTACCACAAACTTATAGGCTCTTGGCTGTGGAGTGGCAAGTAAAGCCAGTCACCTATCTATTTAATCCCTGTGGAATAAAATTGAATGGAAAGACTTTTCCAAATGTTTGGGCTAAAATATTTTTTTCCGGTTAAATAACCATTGGAATAGCAACATCTGACTTTGAGCACTGGGAGTCCCAGTCTTCAGTAAGCCTGAGTTTGGGAAACAGTCAACAGATCCTAGGCTAGGCCAGTGGCAGGCTACATATATGTTCTTACTGGAGGGTAACATGAAGGTATGTAAAGATGGGATTCCGCACTAAGCCATTAATTCAGTAATGTTTGTAAAAAAATGATTTTGTGCGAAAATGCATTTTCATGTGAAAATATTTCGATTGTTTGTGCGATTCAGCAAGCGCTGCAAGAAAGTAGGTGTGAATAGGTTCTAAAAGGCAATTTTCTTTTTGTGGGGAGGGGGGAAAGAAAAAAAAGGCATAAACCACTTGAAAATGGGGTTAAATTCAGTAGAATAGAAGTGAGAATTTATGCCCATTTTCTCAATCACATTCATATGTAAATGTAGTACTGGTAGATTTTATGGTAACCCACAGAAATGTGTAATGTCATTGCTTTAGTGTTGTCACGTTTGAGGACAAATGTTTATGTTACATTATGGGCATTATATATTTCCTAATAACTGTCAATTTCTGTACCTGTTTGGCCTATTGTGTGTGTGTATTGTTTGCCTTTGTTTGTGTGGATCCACTGTCTCACAGTGTTACCAGGGAATCCCCCGCTGGTCTCTAACAGGGTGCGTGCCTATGCTGGCCGGTCATAAATGCCTGGTGTGGACTTACACCCTGCTAAACATAAAGCAGATGGCAGCCATGGCTCGCTCATGCATTGGATCGGGGAGAATGTGAGTTTTACTGGGGACTCGGGGATTTCACGCAGTGGGGCATCTCAAATCAGGATGCCCCGGGGGAGAGAATCAAGTGTCCCAGGGGGGTTTTATAGACTTTGGTCCACTTTAAATGCACTGACCTTTTCATAATAATAAAGTGCTCAGAAATGGAAATGTACAGATATCTGGAACCATGGAATTATGGTTACAAAAATTCACATGGGGCATCTTCACATTAGGTTCTAGGGAACTTATCCAATTTGCTTACATTTCCCAGTTGATGCCCAATCCAAAAACATTGGAGTTGATTCAGATAATTCTCACTCCTTTTTTAGGAGAGAAAACTGTCATTTACTTTCATTGTCTACCAAGTGTAAATTTTCACCTGGCTCTGGATCAGCCCCAAGGTAGACAATAAAAGTCAATGACAATTTTCTCTTCTAAAAAAGCAGTGCAAAATCTTACCTGACTCTAAATCCACCCCATTACCTACGTATGATAAATTGCTGCTCTAACACCAAAGCATTGACACAACCATGCTTTGTATGCATGTATAAGCACCATAATGTTGCTACTTTAAATACTGTACTGTAAATTTGCTTAGGGGTTTATTCATCAAGGAATAGCGCCAGGTAGTGTCTGTACAGTGGCAGGTAGCGGCAGGTGAACGCCGGACATGGCACACAATTACACATTTATGAAGCCGAATCTAGTGAGCGACTGGAACAACGCCATGTAGAGTACGATTCATCATTATTAGTGATGAGCGAGTAGTATTCGACCGAGCCGGTATTCGATCGAATACTACGCTGTTCGTCATACTCGATTTCGATCGAGTACAGCGGCGATGGCGCACTCACAATTCGTTTCCCCTCCCACCTTCCCTGGCGCGTTTTTTACACCAATCACCATGCAGGGGGGGTGGGACAGGTCCTGGGAGGACGCTGGCATCGCGAAAACGGCGTCTACACGCATTGGCTGGAAAAACCATGTGACCTCGAATATACAAAACTCAGCACTTCCTCTTCGTCAGCATTAGCAGCTTGAACTTAGTGAGGGACAGACGCTCACAGCAGGGAAAGACAGGCTGTCGCTGGCAGGGCCCCAGAAGCTCGGAATATCGCTTTTACCACCATCTATACCAGCTACCAGAAGACAAGAGAGTCATTAAGAGCCCTTATTAGGGCTACTACGCTGAACGGTATATGGCTCATATGTAGGCAGGCAGGGCCCCAGAAGCTCAGAATATACCTTTTACCACCATATATACCAGCTACCAGAAGACAAGACAGTCCTTAAGAGCCCTTATTAGGGCTACTACGCTGAACAGTATATAGCTCATTTTCTATGTAGTCAGGCAGGGCCCCAGAAGCTCAGAATATACCTTTTACCACCATATATACCAGCTACCAGAAGACAAGAGAGTCCTTAAGAGCCCTTATTAGGGCTGCTACGCTGAACAGTATATAGCTCATTTTCTATGTAGTCAGGCAGGGCCCCAGAAGCTCAGAATATACCTTTTACCACCATATATACCAGCTACCAGAAGACAAGAGAGTCCTTAATCCCTTATTAGTGCTGCTATGTTGAACAGTATATAGCTCATTTTCTATGTAGTCAGGCAGGGCCCCAGAAGCTCAGAATATACCTTTTACCACCATATATACCAGCTACCAGAAGACAAGAGAGTCCTTAAGAGCCCTTATTAGGGCTACTATGTTGAACAGTATATAGCTCATATCCTATGTAGTCAGGCAGGGCCCCAGAAGCTCAGAATATACCTTTTACCACCATATATACCAGCTACCAGAAGACAAGAGAGTCCTTAATCCCTTATTAGTGCTGCTATGTTGAACAGTATATAGCTCATTTTCTATGTAGTCAGGCAGGGCCCCAGAAGCTCAGAATATACCTTTTACCACCATATATACCAGCTACCAGAAGACAAGAGAGTCCTTAAGAGCCCTTATTAGGGCTACTATGTTGAACAGTATATAGCTCATATCCTATGTAGTCAGGCAGGGCCCCAGAAGCTCAGAATATACCTTTTACCACCATATATACCAGCTACCAGAAGACAAGAGAGTCCTTAATCCCTTATTAGTGCTGCTATGTTGAACAGTATATAGCTCATTTTCTATGTAGTCAGGCAGGGCCCCAGAAGCTCAGAATATACCTTTTACCACCATATATACCAGCTACCAGAAGACAAGAGAGTCCTTAAGAGCCCTTATTAGGGCTAATATGTTGAACAGTATATAGCTCATATCCTATGTAGTCAGGCAGGGCCCCAGAAGCTCAGAATATACCTTTTACCACCATATATACCAGCTACCAGAAGACAAGAGAGTCATTGAGAGCCCTTATTAGGGCTACTATGCTGAACAGTATATAGCTCATTTTCTATGTAGTCAGGCAGGGCCCCAGAAGCTCAGAATATACCTTTTACCACCATATATACCAGCTACCAGAAGACAAGAGAGTCCTTAAGAGCCCTTATTAGGGCTACTATGTTGAACAGTATATAGCTCATATCCTATGTAGTCAGGCAGGGCCCCAGAAGCTCAGAATATACCTTTTACCACCATATATACCAGCTACCAGAAGACAAGAGAGTCCTTAATCCCTTATTAGTGCTGCTATGTTGAACAGTATATAGCTCATTTTCTATGTAGTCAGGCAGGGCCCCAGAAGCTCAGAATATACCTTTTACCACCATATATACCAGCTACCAGAAGACAAGAGAGTCCTTAAGAGCCCTTATTAGGGCTAATATGTTGAACAGTATATAGCTCATATCCTATGTAGTCAGGCAGGGCCCCAGAAGCTCAGAATATACCTTTTACCACCATATATACCAGCTACCAGAAGACAAGAGAGTCATTGAGAGCCCTTATTAGGGCTACTATGCTGAACAGTATATAGCTCATTTTCTATGTAGTCAGGCAGGGCCCCAGAAGCTCAGAATATACCTTTTACTACCATATATACCAGCTACCAGAAGACAAGAGAGTCCTTAAGAGCCCTTATTAGGGCTACTATGTTGAACAGTATATAGCTCATATCCTATGTAGTCAGGCAGGGCCCCAGAAGCTCAGAATATACCTTTTACCACCATATATACCAGCTACCAGAAGACAAGAGAGTCCTTAAGAGCCCTTATTAGGGCTACTATGTTGAACAGTATATAGCTCATATCCTATGTAGTCAGGCAGGGCCCCAGAAGCTCAGAATATACCTTTTACCACCATATATACCAGCTACCAGAAGACAAGAGAGTCCTTAATCCCTTATTAGTGCTGCTATGTTGAACAGTATATAGCTCATTTTCTATGTAGTCAGGCAGGGCCCCAGAAGCTCAGAATATACCTTTTACCACCATATATACCAGCTACCAGAAGACAAGAGAGTCATTGAGAGCCCTTATTAGGGCTACTATGCTGAACAGTATATAGCTCATATGTAGGCAGGCAGGGCCCCAGAAGCTCAGAATATACCTTTTACCACCATATATACCAGCTACCAGAAGACAAGAGAGTCCTTAATCCCTTATTAGTGCTGCTATGTTGAACAGTATATAGCTCATTTTCTATGTAGTCAGGCAGGGCCCCAGAAGCTCAGAATATACCTTTTACCACCATATATACCAGCTACCAGAAGACAAGAGAGTCCTTAATCCCTTATTAGTGCTGCTATGTTGAACAGTATATAGCTCATTTTCTATGTAGTCAGGCAGGGCCCCAGAAGCTCAGAATATACCTTTTACCACCATATATACCAGCTACCAGAAGACAAGAGAGTCCTTAATCCCTTATTAGTGCTGCTATGTTGAAGAGTATATAGCTCATTTTCTATGTAGTCAGGCAGGGCCCCAGGAGCTCAGAATATACCTTTTACCACCATATATACCAGCTACCAGAAGACAAGAGAGTCCTTAATCCCTTATTAGTGCTGCTATGTTGAACAGTATATAGCTCATTTTCTATGTAGTCAGGCAGGGCCCCAGAAGCTCAGAATATACCTTTTACCACCATATATACCAGCTACCAGAAGACAAGAGAGTCCTTAATCCCTTATTAGTGCTGCTATGTTGAACAATATATAGCTCATTTTCTATGTAGTCAGGCAGGGCCCCAGAAGCTCAGAATATACCTTTTACCACCATATATACCAGCTACCAGAAGACAAGAGAGTCCTTAATCCCTTATTAGTGCTGCTATGTTGAACAGTACATAGCTCATTTTCTATGTAGTCAGGCAGGGCCCCAGAAGCTCAGAATATACCTTTTACCACCATATATACCAGCTACCAGAAGACAAGAGAGTCCTTAAGAGCCCTTATTAGGGCTACTATGTTGAACAGTATATAGCTCATATCCTATGTAGTCAGGCAGGGCCCCAGAAGCTCAGAATATACCTTTTACCACCATATATACCAGCTACCAGAAGACAAGAGAGTCCTTAAGAGCCCTTATTAGGGCTACTATGTTGAACAGTATATAGCTCATATCCTATGTAGTCAGGCAGGGCCCCAGAAGCTCAGAATATACCTTTTACCACCATATATACCAGCTACCAGAAGACAAGAGAGTCCTTAAGAGCCCTTATTAGGGCTACTATGTTGAACAGTATATAGCTCATATCCTATGTAGTCAGGCAGGGCCCCAGAAGCTCAGAATATACCTTTTACCACCATATATACCAGCTACCAGAAGACAAGAGAGTCCTTAATCCCTTATTAGTGCTGCTATGTTGAACAGTATATAGCTCATTTTCTATGTAGTCAGGCAGGGCCCCAGAAGCTCAGAATATACCTTTTACCACCATATATACCAGCTACCAGAAGACAAGAGAGTCCTTAATCCCTTATTAGTGCTGCTATGTTGAACAGTATATAGCTCATTTTCTATGTAGTCAGGCAGGGCCCCAGAAGCTCAGAATATACCTTTTACCACCATATATACCAGCTACCAGAAGACAAGAGAGTCCTTAATCCCTTATTAGTGCTGCTATGTTGAACAGTATATAGCTCATTTTCTATGTAGTCAGGCAGGGCCCCAGAAGCTCAGAATATACCTTTTACCACCATATATACCAGCTACCAGAAGACAAGAGAGTCCTTAATCCCTTATTAGTGCTGCTATGTTGAACAGTATATAGCTCATTTTCTATGTAGTCAGGCAGGGCCCCAGAAGCTCAGAATATACCTTTTACCACCATATATACCAGCTACCAGAAGACAAGAGAGTCCTTAATCCCTTATTAGTGCTGCTATGTTGAACAGTATATAGCTCATTTTCTATGTAGTCAGGCAGGGCCTCAGAAGCTCAGAATATACCTTTTACCACCATATATACCAGCTACCAGAAGACAAGAGAGTCCTTAATCCCTTATTAGTGCTGCTATGTTGAACAGTATATAGCTCATTTTCTATGTAGTCAGGCAGGGCCCCAGAAGCTCAGAATATACCTTTTACCACCATATATACCAGCTACCAGAAGACAAGAGAGTCCTTAATCCCTTATTAGTGCTGCTATGTTGAACAGTATATAGCTCATTTTCTATGTAGTCAGGCAGGGCCCCAGAAGCTCAGAATATACCTTTTACCACCATATATACCAGCTACCAGAAGACAAGAGAGTCCTTAAGAGCCCTTATTAGGGCTACTATGTTGAACAGTATATAGCTCATATCCTATGTAGTCAGGCAGGGCCCCAGAAGCTCAGAATATACCTTTTACCACCATATATACCAGCTACCAGAAGACAAGAGAGTCCTTAAGAGCCCTTATTAGGGCTACTATGTTGAACAGTATATAGCTCATATCCTATGTAGTCAGGCAGGGCCCCAGAAGCTCAGAATATACCTTTTACCACCATATATACCAGCTACCAGAAGACAAGAGAGTCCTTAAGAGCCCTTATTAGGGCTACTATGTTGAACAGTATATAGCTCATATCCTATGTAGTCAGGCAGGGCCCCAGAAGCTCAGAATATACCTTTTACCACCATATATACCAGCTACCAGAAGACAAGAGAGTCCTTAATCCCTTATTAGTGCTGCTATGTTGAACAGTATATAGCTCATTTTCTATGTAGTCAGGCAGGGCCCCAGAAGCTCAGAATATACCTTTTACCACCATATATACCAGCTACCAGAAGACAAGAGAGTCATTTTCTATGTAGTCAGGCAGGGCCCCAGAAGCTCAGAATATACCTTTTACCACCATATATACCAGCTACCAGAAGACAAGAGAGTCCTTAATCCCTTATTAGTGCTGCTATGTTGAACAGTATATAGCTCATTTTCTATGTAGTCAGGCAGGGCCCCAGAAGCTCAGAATATACCTTTTACCACCATATATACCAGCTACCAGAAGACAAGAGAGTCCTTAATCCCTTATTAGTGCTGCTATGTTGAACAGTATATAGCTCATTTTCTATGTAGTCAGGCAGGGCCCCAGAAGCTCAGAATATACCTTTTACCACCATATATACCAGCTACCAGAAGACAAGAGAGTCCTTAATCCCTTATTAGTGCTGCTATGTTGAACAGTATATAGCTCATTTTCTATGTAGTCAGGCAGGGCCCCAGAAGCTCAGAATATACCTTTTACCACCATATATACCAGCTACCAGAAGACAAGAGAGTCCTTAATCCCTTATTAGTGCTGCTATGTTGAACAGTATATAGCTCATTTTCTATGTAGTCAGGCAGGGCCCCAGAAGCTCAGAATATACCTTTTACCACCATATATACCAGCTACCAGAAGACAAGAGAGTCCTTAATCCCTTATTAGTGCTGCTATGTTGAACAGTATATAGCTCATTTTCTATGTAGTCAGGCAGGGCCCCAGAAGCTCAGAATATACCTTTTACCACCATATATACCAGCTACCAGAAGACAAGAGAGTCCTTAATCCCTTATTAGTGCTGCTATGTTGAACAGTATATAGCTCATTTTCTATGTAGTCAGGCAGGGCCCCAGAAGCTCAGAATATACCTTTTACCACCATATATACCAGCTACCAGAAGACAAGAGAGTCCTTAATCCCTTATTAGTGCTGCTATGTTGAACAGTATATAGCTCATTTTCTATGTAGTCAGGCAGGGCCCCAGAAGCTCAGAATATACCTTTTACCACCATATATACCAGCTACCAGAAGACAAGAGAGTCCTTAATCCCTTATTAGTGCTGCTATGTTGAACAGTATATAGCTCATTTTCTATGTAGTCAGGCAGGGCCCCAGAAGCTCAGAAGATACCTTTTACCACCATATATACCAGCTACCAGAAGACAAGAGAGTCCTTAATCCCTTATTAGTGCTGCTATGTTGAACAGTATATAGCTTATTTTCTATGTAGTCAGGCAGGGCCCCAGAAGCTCAGAATATACCTTTTACCACCATATATACCAGCTACCAGAAGACAAGAGAGTCCTTAATCCCTTATTAGTGCTGCTATGTTGAACAGTATATAGCTCATTTTCTATGTAGTCAGGCAGGGCCCCAGAAGCTCAGAAGATACCTTTTACCACCATATATACCAGCTACCAGAAGACAAGAGAGTCCTTAAGATCCCTTATTAGGGCTACTATGTTGAACAGTATATAGCTCATATCCTATGTAGTCAGGCAGGGCCCCAGAAGCTCAGAATATACCTTTTACCACCATATATACCAGCTACCAGAAGACAAGAGAGTCCTTAAGAGCCCTTATTAGGGCTACTATGTTGAACAGTATATAGCTCATATCCTATGTAGTCAGGCAGGGCCCCAGAAGCTCAGAATATACCTTTTACCACCATATATACCAGCTACCAGAAGACAAGAGAGTCCTTAAGAGCCCTTATTAGGGCTACTATGTTGAACAGTATATAGCTCATATCCTATGTAGTCAGGCAGGGCCCCAGAAGCTCAGAATATACCTTTTACCACCATATATACCAGCTACCAGAAGACAAGAGAGTCCTTAATCCCTTATTAGTGCTGCTATGTTGAACAGTATATAGCTCATTTTCTATGTAGTCAGGCAGGGCCCCAGAAGCTCAGAATATACCTTTTACCACCATATATACCAGCTACCAGAAGACAAGAGAGTCCTTAATCCCTTATTAGTGCTGCTATGTTGAACAGTATATAGCTCATTTTCTATGTAGTCAGGCAGGGCCCCAGAAGCTCAGAAGATACCTTTTACCACCATATATACCAGCTACCAGAAGACAAGAGAGTCCTTAAGATCCCTTATTAGGGCTACTATGTTGAACAGTATATAGCTCATATCCTATGTAGTCAGGCAGGGCCCCAGAAGCTCAGAATATACCTTTTACCACCATATATACCAGCTACCAGAAGACAAGAGAGTCCTTAAGAGCCCTTATTAGGGCTACTATGTTGAACAGTATATAGCTCATATCCTATGTAGTCAGGCAGGGCCCCAGAAGCTCAGAATATACCTTTTACCACCATATATACCAGCTACCAGAAGACAAGAGAGTCCTTAAGAGCCCTTATTAGGGCTACTATGTTGAACAGTATATAGCTCATATCCTATGTAGTCAGGCAGGGCCCCAGAAGCTCAGAATATACCTTTTACCACCATATATACCAGCTACCAGAAGACAAGAGAGTCCTTAATCCCTTATTAGTGCTGCTATGTTGAACAGTATATAGCTCATTTTCTATGTAGTCAGGCAGGGCCCCAGAAGCTCAGAATATACCTTTTACCACCATATATACCAGCTACCAGAAGACAAGAGAGTCCTTAAGAGCCCTTATTAGGGCTAATATGTTGAACAGTATATAGCTCATATCCTATGTAGTCAGGCAGGGCCCCAGAAGCTCAGAATATACCTTTTACCACCATATATACCAGCTACCAGAAGACAAGAGAGTCATTGAGAGCCCTTATTAGGGCTACTATGCTGAACAGTATATAGCTCATTTTCTATGTAGTCAGGCAGGGCCCCAGAAGCTCAGAATATACCTTTTACCACCATATATACCAGCTACCAGAAGACAAGAGAGTCCTTAAGAGCCCTTATTAGGGCTACTATGTTGAACAGTATATAGCTCATATCCTATGTAGTCAGGCAGGGCCCCAGAAGCTCAGAATATACCTTTTACCGCCATATATACCAGCTACCAGAAGACAAGAGAGTCCTTAATCCCTTATTAGTGCTGCTATGTTGAACAGTATATAGCTCATTTTCTATGTAGTCAGGCAGGGCCCCAGAAGCTCAGAATATACCTTTTACCACCATATATACCAGCTACCAGAAGACAAGAGAGTCCTTAAGAGCCCTTATTAGGGCTAATATGTTGAACAGTATATAGCTCATATCCTATGTAGTCAGGCAGGGCCCCAGAAGCTCAGAATATACCTTTTACCACCATATATACCAGCTACCAGAAGACAAGAGAGTCATTGAGAGCCCTTATTAGGGCTACTATGCTGAACAGTATATAGCTCATTTTCTATGTAGTCAGGCAGGGCCCCAGAAGCTCAGAATATACCTTTTACTACCATATATACCAGCTACCAGAAGACAAGAGAGTCCTTAAGAGCCCTTATTAGGGCTACTATGTTGAACAGTATATAGCTCATATCCTATGTAGTCAGGCAGGGCCCCAGAAGCTCAGAATATACCTTTTACCACCATATATACCAGCTACCAGAAGACAAGAGAGTCCTTAAGAGCCCTTATTAGGGCTACTATGTTGAACAGTATATAGCTCATATCCTATGTAGTCAGGCAGGGCCCCAGAAGCTCAGAATATACCTTTTACCACCATATATACCAGCTACCAGAAGACAAGAGAGTCCTTAATCCCTTATTAGTGCTGCTATGTTGAACAGTATATAGCTCATTTTCTATGTAGTCAGGCAGGGCCCCAGAAGCTCAGAATATACCTTTTACCACCATATATACCAGCTACCAGAAGACAAGAGAGTCATTGAGAGCCCTTATTAGGGCTACTATGCTGAACAGTATATATCTCATATGTAGGCAGGCAGGGCCCCAGAAGCTCAGAATATACCTTTTACCACCATATATACCAGCTACCAGAAGACAAGAGAGTCCTTAATCCCTTATTAGTGCTGCTATGTTGAACAGTATATAGCTCATTTTCTATGTAGTCAGGCAGGGCCCCAGAAGCTCAGAATATACCTTTTACCACCATATATACCAGCTACCAGAAGACAAGAGAGTCCTTAATCCCTTATTAGTGCTGCTATGTTGAACAGTATATAGCTCATTTTCTATGTAGTCAGGCAGGGCCCCAGAAGCTCAGAATATACCTTTTACCACCATATATACCAGCTACCAGAAGACAAGAGAGTCCTTAATCCCTTATTAGTGCTGCTATGTTGAAGAGTATATAGCTCATTTTCTATGTAGTCAGGCAGGGCCCCAGAAGCTCAGAATATACCTTTTACCACCATATATACCAGCTACCAGAAGACAAGAGAGTCCTTAATCCCTTATTAGTGCTGCTATGTTGAACAGTATATAGCTCATTTTCTATGTAGTCAGGCAGGGCCCCAGAAGCTCAGAATATACCTTTTACCACCATATATACCAGCTACCAGAAGACAAGAGAGTCCTTAATCCCTTATTAGTGCTGCTATGTTGAACAGTATATAGCTCATTTTCTATGTAGTCAGGCAGGGCCCCAGAAGCTCAGAATATACCTTTTACCACCATATATACCAGCTACCAGAAGACAAGAGAGTCCTTAATCCCTTATTAGTGCTGCTATGTTGAACAGTATATAGCTCATTTTCTATGTAGTCAGGCAGGGCCCCAGAAGCTCAGAATATACCTTTTACCACCATATATACCAGCTACCAGAAGACAAGAGAGTCCTTAATCCCTTATTAGTGCTGCTATGTTGAACAGTATATAGCTCATTTTCTATGTAGTCAGGCAGGGCCCCAGAAGCTCAGAATATACCTTTTACCACCATATATACCAGCTACCAGAAGACAAGAGAGTCCTTAATCCCTTATTAGTGCTGCTATGTTGAACAGTATATAGCTCATTTTCTATGTAGTCAGGCAGGGCCCCAGAAGCTCAGAATATACCTTTTACCACCATATATACCAGCTACCAGAAGACAAGAGAGTCCTTAAGAGCCCTTATTAGGGCTACTATGTTGAACAGTATATAGCTCATATCCTATGTAGTCAGGCAGGGCCCCAGAAGCTCAGAATATACCTTTTACCACCATATATACCAGCTACCAGAAGACAAGAGAGTCCTTAAGAGCCCTTATTAGGGCTACTATGTTGAACAGTATATAGCTCATATCCTATGTAGTCAGGCAGGGCCCCAGAAGCTCAGAATATACCTTTTACCACCATATATACCAGCTACCAGAAGACAAGAGAGTCCTTAAGAGCCCTTATTAGGGCTACTATGTTGAACAGTATATAGCTCATATCCTATGTAGTCAGGCAGGGCCCCAGAAGCTCAGAATATACCTTTTACCACCATATATACCAGCTACCAGAAGACAAGAGAGTCCTTAATCCCTTATTAGTGCTGCTATGTTGAACAGTATATAGCTCATTTTCTATGTAGTCAGGCAGGGCCCCAGAAGCTCAGAATATACCTTTTACCACCATATATACCAGCTACCAGAAGACAAGAGAGTCCTTAATCCCTTATTAGTGCTGCTATGTTGAACAGTATATAGCTCATTTTCTATGTAGTCAGGCAGGGCCCCAGAAGCTCAGAAGATACCTTTTACCACCATATATACCAGCTACCAGAAGACAAGAGAGTCCTTAAGATCCCTTATTAGGGCTACTATGTTGAACAGTATATAGCTCATATCCTATGTAGTCAGGCAGGGCCCCAGAAGCTCAGAATATACCTTTTACCACCATATATACCAGCTACCAGAAGACAAGAGAGTCCTTAAGAGCCCTTATTAGGGCTACTATGTTGAACAGTATATAGCTCATATCCTATGTAGTCAGGCAGGGCCCCAGAAGCTCAGAATATACCTTTTACCACCATATATACCAGCTACCAGAAGACAAGAGAGTCCTTAAGAGCCCTTATTAGGGCTACTATGTTGAACAGTATATAGCTCATATCCTATGTAGTCAGGCAGGGCCCCAGAAGCTCAGAATATACCTTTTACCACCATATATACCAGCTACCAGAAGACAAGAGAGTCCTTAATCCCTTATTAGTGCTGCTATGTTGAACAGTATATAGCTCATTTTCTATGTAGTCAGGCAGGGCCCCAGAAGCTCAGAATATACCTTTTACCACCATATATACCAGCTACCAGAAGACAAGAGAGTCCTTAAGAGCCCTTATTAGGGCTACTATGTTGAACAGTATATAGCTCATTTTCTATGTAGTCAGGCAGGGCCCCAGAAGCTCAGAATATACCTTTTACCACCATATATATCAGCTACCAGAAGACAAGAGAGTCATTGAGAGCCCTTATTAGGGCTACTATGCTGAACAGTATATAGCTCATATGTAGGCAGGCAGGGCCCCAGAAGCTCAGAATATACCTTTTACCACCATATATACCAGCTACCAGAAGACAAGAGAGTCCTTAATCCCTTATTAGTGCTGCTATGTTGAACAGTATATAGCTCATTTTCTATGTAGTCAGGCAGGGCCCCAGAAGCTCAGAATATACCTTTTACCACCATATATACCAGCTACCAGAAGACAAGAGAGTCATTGAGAGCCCTTATTAGGGCTACTATGCTGAACAGTATATAGCTCATATGTAGGCAGGCAGGGCCCCAGAAGCTCAGAATATACCTTTTACCACCATATATACCAGCTACCAGAAGACAAGAGAGTCCTTAATCCCTTATTAGTGCTGCTATGTTGAACAGTATATAGCTCATATCCTATGTAGTCAGGCAGGGCCCCAGAAGCTCAGAATATACCTTTTACCACCATATATACCAGCTACCAGAAGACAAGAGAGTCATTAAGAGCCCTTATTAGGGCTACTATGCTGAACAGTATATAGCTCTTATGTAGGCAGGCAGGGCCCCAGAAGCTCAGAATATCGCATTTACCACCATATATACCAGCTACCAGAAGACAAGAGAGTCATTGAGAGCCCTTATTAGGGCTGCTATGTTTTAAAAATTGTGTGGAGGCCCAAGAGCTGAGACCTTTTAAAAATTGTGTGGAGGCCCAAGAGCTGAGACCTTTTAAAAATTGTGTGGAGGCCCACGAGCTGAGACCTCTTAAAAATTGTGTGGAGGCCCAAGAGCTGAGACCTTTTAAAAATTGTGTGGAGGCCCAAGAGCTGAGACCTTTTAAAAATTGTGTGGAGGCCCAAGAGCTGAGACCTTTTAAAAATTGTGTGGAGGCCCACGAGCTGAGACCTCTTAAAAATTGTGTGGAGGCCCAAGAGCTGAGACCTTTTAAAAATTGTGTGGAGGCCCAAGAGCTGAGACCTTTTAAAAATTGTGTGGAGGCCCACGAGCTGAGACCTCTTAAAAATTGTGTGGAGGCCCAAGAGCTGAGACCTTTTAAAAATTGTGTGGAGGCCCAAGAGCTGAGACCTCTTAAAAATTGTGTGGAGGCCCAAGAGCTGAGACCTTTTAAAAATTGTGTGGAGGCCCAAGAGTTGAGACCTCTTAAAAATTGATTGTATTAAGCCTAAGAGGTGAGCCATAATTTTTTTCATTAATACAGCAATTCTACGGCGGTTAAGGAGGAGGAGGAGGAGGAGGAGGAGGAGGAGGAGGAAATGGCACTTCATACAGATGGCACTTCACTCTTGGCTGCTTTCCACTGTTGTACAAGCAAAGTCCGGGTCAATCCACTTGCTGTTCATTTTGATTAGCGTCAGCCTGTCGGCACTGTCAGTTGACAGGCGGCTGCGCTTATCGGTTATAATGCCCCCGGCTGCGCTGAACACACCCTTTCTGATAGCACGCTGGCGGCAGGGCAGGCAAGCACCTCCAAGGCGTACAGGGACAGTTCCAGCCACGTGTCCAACTTGGAGACCCAGTAAGTGTAGGTCGCCGAGGGATCGGGGAGGACAGGGGTGTGGTCTGCCAGGTAGTCCCGCAACATCCGCCGATACTTGTCCCTCCTGCTGATAGCGGGCCCCGCAGTGATGGAAGTTGCACGAGGGGGTGACATGAACGTGTCCCACACCTTGGAGAGTGTTCCCCTGGTGGCTGTGGGCCTGATCGATGTTGTCAGACTCTGGGAGACACTCTCCTCTCTGCCGCCAGCGATGCTGGGTGGGAAAATCTGCATCATGTTCTGCAAGAGTTCCCTCTGGTATTCCAGTAATCGATTCGTCCTCTCCTCTACCGGAATAAAAGAGGAGAAGTTATCTTTATACCGGGGGTCCAGGAGTGCGAAGACCCAGTATAGTTTGTTCTCCAATATCCGGACAACACGTATGTCCCGGGAAAAGCAGCCCAGCATGAAGTCAGCCATGTGTGCCAGACTCTGAGTAGGCATGACCTCACTGCCCCCACCAGAAGGATCATTTTCCATTTCCTCCTCTTCCTCCTCCTCTCCGCCCCATCCGCGCTGAACCAATGGGACGCACACAGCCTGACTGCTACCCTCGCCGCCAGCATCCTCTTCCACAGCCACTTCCACGTTGTCCTCCTCTTCCTCATCCTCCTCCTGCAACTGCCACCGAGCAGCAGACAAAAGTGTGGTCTGACTGTCTACCTGCGTTGCGTCTCCTCCTACCCCCATCTCCTCTGTGTGCAATGCGTTCTCCCTTATTGCGATGAGCGATTCTTTAAGGACGCCTAGGAGCGGGATGGTTACGCTCACTATAGCGTCCTCGCTGCTGACCTTCTTAGTGGACTCCTCAAAGATACGCAATACATCGCATATGTCTGCCATCCATGGCCACTCGTGGTTGGCAAACTGAGGGAGCTGAGTTGGAGGCACGCGTGGATGCATCATCTGGTACTCCATCAATGCTTTCTGCTGCTCACACACCCTGGCCAACATGCAATAGGTGGAATTCCAGCGAGTGGGCAGGTCGCACAACAGCCGATGTTGAGGCAAATGGAGGCGTTGCTGGATTTTTTTTTAAGCTAGCAGCAGCTACAGTTGACTTCCGAAAGTGAGCGCACAAGCACCGCACTTTGACCAGTAGCTCTGCCAGGTTGGGGTAAGTCTTTAGAAACTTTTGTACTACCAAATTAAAAACGTGGGCCAGGCATGGTACGTGATTGAGTTCTGCAAGCTCCAGAGCCGCCACCAGGTTACGGCCGTTATCGCACACGACCATGCCTGGTCCTAGCTGCAGCGGCGACAGCCACATCTCTGTCTGCTGCAATATGGCGTGCCTCACCTCTGCGGCGCTGTGCTTCCTGTCGCCCAAGCTGATGAGCTTAAGCACCGCCTGCTGACATCTCCCCGTGCCAGTGCTGCAACGCTTCCAGCTAGGGGCTGAGGGCGATGTTAAGGCAGAGGAGGAGGAGGAGGAGGAGGAGGAGGAGGAAGAGGAGGGGGGTCTATCAGAACCTGTGCTGGCAATCTTGGGCGGGGGTGGTATGTAGGCCGTCCCTGTTTGCGACCCCGTCCCCGCTTCCACAACATTCACCCAGTGTGCCGTCAAAGAGATGTAGCGTCCTTGGCCGCAAGCGCTTGTCCACGAGTCGGTGGTCAAGTGGACCTTTGCGCTGACTGCGTACCTCAGGGTCCGCCTGATGTTACGCGGCACGTGCTGGTGCAGGGCGGGGCCGCCACACCGGGAAAAATAGTGGCGGCTAGGGACGGAATAGCGAGGTGCGGCAGCCGCCATCAGGTCGCGGAAGGCCTGCGTCTCCACAAGCCAAAACGGCAACATCTCCAGGGCCAGCAGTTTGGAGATGAGGCAGGTTAAGGCTTGGGCTTGGGGGTGACTGGAGGCGTACTTCCGCCTGCGGTTGAACGCCTGCGAGATGGACAGTTGATGGCACGAGGAGATGGAAGGTGCAGACGAAGATGCGGGGGAAGGGGGGGCTGAAGGAGAAGGCCCCAAAGTAGCCGAGGCAGAGGCAGATGTGGAGGTGTCCTGGCTGGAGGTCTGGACCGCAGTGGCAGCACACAACAAAGGGGAAGAGGCAGTGGCAGCAAGACGGGGCGCAGGTTGTATTGCGTTTGCTCTCTCCCACTCAGCCCAGTGCTTGAATTCCAAGTGACGGCGCATGCCTGAGGTGGTCAGATTGCTCTTCTCAGAGCCCCTACTCAGTTTTGAGTGGCAGATTGCGCAAACCGCGCTCAGTTTGTCATCCGCGCAAACATTAAAAAATCTCCACACCACAGAAGTACGAGGCCTCGATGGGGGAGCTTCGCGCGACTGCCTGCTGCCGGGAAGAGCTTCGGCCCTGCTGGCTGTGGCCTGCCTTCTTTGTCTGGACTGTCCTCTGCCTCTGGACTGTCCTCTGCCTCTTGCTGCCTTATTCGGTGATGCGCAGACCGCATCTCCACTGCTTTCCCCGCTGGACATCACCCCTGTTCAAGTGGGGTCGGTCATTTCGTCGTCCACCACCTCCTCTTCCACTTCCTCTCTCTGCTCCTCCTCCTGCCCACTGGACATTCCAACAGCCTCCCTTGATGGCAACTGCGTCTCATCATCATCATCGCTCATGATAGCAGATGCTGGTTCCGGGTCCACATCACTAGCAGATGGCGGATACTCAAGTGTTTGGGCATCACTACAAACAAATTCCTCTGCTAGCTCCTGGGATTCTTGCAGCACATCTGGAAAAGGACCCGAAAAGAGGTCCTGGGAGGGGTCAAGGGTGGGCTGACTCTGTTGGCCAGGTTGGGAGGAAGGAGGGTCAGAGTGAGACTGTGTGGATGACTGGGTGGTGGACAAGTGACTGGAAGCGTTATCGGCCATCCATTGCACCACCTGTTCACGCTGCTCAGGCTTTAACAGAGGTGTACCCCGCCCCCCGCATAACTGTCCCATAAAGGCAGGGAAGCTGGATGAGCGTAATGCTGGCTGCCCCTCACCAGCACGCATTGTATCCCCACTGGCTTCAACGCGGTTTGTGCCCCCACCAGCATTTCCGCGCCCCCGTCCTCGTCCACGTCCCTTTGCGCTAGCCCTCCGCATTTCAGACGTTTTACTTTTTTGGCCACGCGTTATGCCAAATATAAAAATATTTTTAAGAAGAACACCTGGCTATACAGCCGTATACTGCCAGAAGGTGAAATGGTGCCTATACGCACCGGGTATATAACAAGGTTTTGTTGGTAAAGAGGACACAAAACAGTAGTGCCAAATATAAAAAATATTTTTAAGAAAAACACCTGGCTATACAGCCGTATACTGCCAGAAGGTGAAATGGTGCCTATACGCACCGTGTATAAAACAGTGTTTTGTTGGCACAGAGGACACAAAACAGTAGTGCAAAATATAGTTTTGTATATAGGTGCTAATACACCACTGAAGTCTTTCTGTCCCTATTCCAGCATCAGCAGCTACCCCTCACTAAAGCAGCCGTTTTGAGCCGAGTGTATATAGTTTTGTATATAGGTGGTAATACACCACTGAAGTCTTTCTGTCCCTATTCCAGCAGCAGCAGCTACCCCTCACTAAAGCAGCCGTAGCTGCAGCACTAATAAGTGCTCAGCTCTTGGGCCTCCACACAATGTTTGAGAGGTCTCAGCTCTTGGGCCTCCACACAATTTTTAAAAGGTCTCAGCTCTTGGGCCTCCACACAATGTTTGAGAGGTCTCAGCTCTTGGGCCTCCACACAATTTTTAAAAGGTCTCAGCTCTTGGGCCTCCACACAATTTTTAAGAGGTCTCAGCTCTTGGGCCTCCACACAATGTTTGAGAGGTCTCAGCTCTTGGGCCTCCACACAATTTTTAAGAGGTCTCAGCTCGTGGGCCTCCACACAATGTTTGAGAGGTCTCAGCTCTTGGGCCTCCACACAATTTTTAAGAGGTCTCAGCTCGTGGGACTCCACACAATGTTTGAGAGGTCTCAGCTCTTGGGCCTCCACACAATTTTTAAAAGGTCTCAGCTCTTGGGCCTCCACACAATTTTTAAAAGGTCTCAGCTCTTGGGCCTCCACACAATTTTTAAGAGGTCTCAGCTCTTGGGCCTCCACACAATTTTTAAAAGGTCTCAGCTCTTGGGCCTCCACACAATTTTTAAAAGGTCTCAGCTCTTGGGCCTCCACACAATTTTTAAGAGGTCTCAGCTCTTGGGCCTCCACACAATTTTTAAAAGGTCTCAGCTCTTGGGCCTCCACACAATGTTTGAGAGGTCTCAGCTCTTGGGCCTCCACACAATTTTTAAAAGGTCTCAGCTCTTGGGCCTCCACACAATGTTTGAGAGGTCTCAGCTCTTGGGCCTCCACACAATTTTTAAAAGGTCTCAGCTCTTGGGCCTCCACACAATTTTTAAAAGGTCTCAGCTCTTGGGCCTCCACACAATTTTTAAGATGTCTCAGCTCTTGGGCCTCCACACAATTTTTAAAAGGTCTCAGCTCTTGGGCCTCCACACAATGTTTGAGAGGTCTCAGCTCTTGGGCCTCCACACAATTTTTAAAAGGTCTCAGCTCTTGGGCCTCCACACAATGTTTGAGAGGTCTCAGCTCTTGGGCCTCCACACAATTTTTAAGAGGTCTCAGCTCTTGGGCCTCCACACAATTTTTAAAAGGTCTCAGCTCTTGGGCCTCCACACAATTTTTAAAAGGTCTCAGCTCTTGGGCCTCCACACAATTTTTAAGAGGTCTCAGCTCGTGGGACTCCACACAATGTTTGAGAGGTCTCAGCTCTTGGGCCTCCACACAATTTTTAAAAGGTCTCAGCTCTTGGGCCTCCACACAATTTTTAAAAGGTCTCAGCTCTTGGGCCTCCACACAATTTTTAAGAGGTCTCAGCTCTTGGGCCTCCACACAATGTTTGAGAGGTCTCAGCTCTTGGGCCTCCACACAATTTTTAAGAGGTCTCAGCTCGTGGGCCTCCACACAATGTTTGAGAAGTCTCAGCTCTTGGGCCTCCACACAATTTTTAAAAGGTCTCAGCTCGTGGGACTCCACACAATGTTTGAGAGGTCTCAGCTCTTGGGCCTCCACACAATTTTTAAAAGGTCTCAGCTCTTGGGCCTCCACACAATTTTTAAAAGGTCTCAGCTCTTGGGCCTCCACACAATTTTTAAGAGGTTCAGCTCTTGGGCCTCCACACAATTTTTAAAAGGTCTCAGCTCTTGGGCCTCCACACAATTTTTAAGAGGTCTCAGCTCTTGGGACTCCACACAATTTTTAAGAGGTCTCAGCTCGTGGGACTCCACACAATGTTTGAGAGGTCTCAGCTCTTGGGCCTCCACACAATTTTTAAAAGGTCTCAGCTCTTGGGCCTCCACACAATTTTTAAAAGGTCTCAGCTCGTGGGCCTCCACACAATTTTTAAGAGGTCTCAGATCTTGGGCCTCCACACAATTTTTAAAAGGTCTCAGCTCTTGGGACTCCACACAATGTTTGAGAGGTCTCAGCTCTTGGGCCTCCACACAATTTTTAAAAGGTCTCAGCTCGTGGGACTCCACACAATGTTTGAGAGGTCTCAGCTCTTGGGCCTCCACACAATTTTTAAGATGTTCAGATCTTGGGCCTCCACACAATTTTTAAGAGGTCTCAGCTCTAAGCTTCCCTTACTGCTGGGGTGACACACTGTAACAAACCTCCTCCTGTAAGCTTCCCTTACTGCTGGGGTGACACACTGTAACAAACCTCCTCCTGTAAGCTTCCCTGACTGCTGGGGTGACACACTGTAACAAACCTCCTCCTGTAAGCTTCCCTTACTGCTGGGGTGACACACTGTAACAAACCTCCTCCTTTAAGCTTCCCTTACTGCTGGGGTGACACAATGACACAAGAGGACATGTCTGACCACATCACACACACACACACACACACACACACAATGACAATTAGGGGTGGGGTCTATTTATTTTCCCCCTTGCCTATGCCATCTGTGGTTGTCATTAGGCAACGTGATTTTAAGGGGTGCAGAATTTTGTTCTTCTTTTTTGTACAGTTTGGCTTGGGGTCCATGGCAATGTAGAGGAAAGAAGGTTTCCTTGTCTTGTCTCACTTTACGTAGAAGTAATATTGTGTTTGGAGTGTATTGTTGAGTGGCTGTGATAGTGGCGTAATAGTGCGACTTGGGCGTGTTATATGCACCCAGACATGCTTCCCCTGCTGTCCCAGTTGCATTCCAGCAGTGTTGGCATCATTTTCTGATGTTTCAGGGTGGACTTGGTGACCTCCAAGTGGTCGAATTGAGATTTCCAAGTGTCGAGCATTTTTTTCCCATAGACTATAATGGGATTCGATATTCGGTCGAGTAGTCGAGTAACGCGGTCTATTCGAATCGAAATTCGAAATTTCGAATATTTCACTACTCGCTCATCTCTAATCATTATCCCAGGCTCAGCGTACAGCACCGGCGTTCAGTATTGAAGAGCGCCATGTCTTACCTGTCGCTACCTGGCGCTCTCCCATACATTTCTATGGAAGATCCTTAAATCTCTTTCCTGAAACCAATTTTTTTTTTACATGTATCCTGCCCTAGAAAATGACATTTTTGAAAACTTTTTGGATTAATGATATTTTTATGCAGAATTGTCCTTGCATGTCTGGTATTAAAGTGTTCATGTTACAATGTGATAACAATGTAATTCCACATGTTTTTGCTTTGTTACTAAGTGGATACATATTCAAAAACAGACTTTAATCACACAGCCTCTGGCGCTATGGGCTACAACTACATGATTTTGAGCGCCGGCGCTGTTTGAGGCTGTTTTTTTTATGAATATGGTGTGAGTCAGTCGCACTGAGCTGGCTTTAGCGTTCGCTCCCATATAGTGTAGTATTGCGACTCACACAACATATTCATCAATGCCGGCCAGCGACTGAGGTGCTCTGAAACAATGATCCATGGCTGAGCACAGTGACTACTAGCGGGCGCTCTGAAATCCGCTCTACAGACGCTCATCTGTCGCTACCTGAATGAATCGGTCTGTTAGTTGACTACTACTTAGGCCCTTATTTAAGAAGGGATAGCGTCAGGTAGCGGCTGGTTAATGAGAGGTAGCGACAGGTAGCCACTGGTGAACGCTGGACACGGCACGCAATTACACATTTATCAAGCAGAATCTGTTTAGCGACTGGAATAGCGCCATGTAGCGTCTGATTCATCATTTTCACAGCCTCAGCGAACAGCGCCGGCGTTCAGCCTTGCACAGCACCAGGTATGACCTCTCGCTACCTGACGCTCTCCCATACATTTCAATGGACGATCCTTTTCTTCTCTTTAAACGGGTTTTTATTTTTTTTTTTTCCAAAAAATCACAAATAATTCTGTGCCCTCTTCTGGCATTGAAAAAGCAGTTTTTTCATAATTTTTTCATTTTTTATATATTTCCTCAGAAATGACATTACAGGTCTGGCGTTAAAGTGTTCATGTTACAATGTGGTTACAATGTAATTCCATATGTTTTCGCTTTGTTACCAGTGGATAGATGCTGAAAAACAGACTTTAAACACACCGCCTCCTGCGCTCTGGGCTTCAAACAAGTATTTTTCAGCGCCAGAGATTTGTGAGGCTGTTCTTTGCTGAATATGGTGTGAGTCGGTCGCTATGACCAGTCGCTAACATGCGCTCCCATACAGCGCTGTACTGGTCAAATAGCGACTTCTCACAATGTATTCAACATTACTGAACAGCGACTGAGTCGCTATAAACTAGCGACTCACGGCCGAGCACTGCGACTAATAGCGGGCGCTCTGAAAATTCCTGCTACAGACGCTCATCTGTCGCTACCTGCCGCTAATGATGAATAAGCCTGCCCATTACAGCTTGCAAAGGAGTGATACTGCTCTTGTTTGCTTAAAGCAGAACAAACCCCAGGATTTTGACTATCTGGGGTTTTGTTTTGTGCTCTGCTGTGTGAAACCCCCCAGAACGCCCAGAAAAACTCACCTCTTCCAGCTCTAATGGGGCATACACAGGCTCTGATCCAATCAAAGCTTTTTGCTGCACATAAGTAATGCTCGGCAAATGGCTCTGATTACATGCAGGTCTTCGGCAATTGAACGCCCGCATCCCCAGCAGCGCATGCCCTGGCGCTGTCTGCTTGCATGGCTGGGGACGGGAGTGTGCTCACAGACCAAGATGTGGGGATGCAAGGCAACTCTGTTTTGGGATGCCCCCAGAGAAGGCCAGCACCTAGCCCTTGAATCTTTTAGATTCCGGGCTAGCCACAGTGGGTTTTGTTCCGCTTTTGTGACCTTTATACCTTAGACTGTAAAAGATTAAGCTGGCTTTACATTTTAGACTTTTTATTTACCAATGCCAATGTCTGAAAAAACATTGGCTAGTCAAAATGTTATTTGTTCTGGCCATAGGGGTCTACCAGGACTATACTTATAGGAATAGCTTATACATTCTAAGTGTATGTGGAGGAATATGATTATTTCGTCCTTACATTTATTTACCAAGCAACCATTCTTTTGTTTGTATTGACAGAGTGAAGACTTACAAATCAGGTGTGTATCTAATTTACATAATCTGTATCAGTGGGCATTGGGCAATAAGTGGCACTATTGTAGCCTGCACTTGCCAGGATAATTATTGCAGCTTTAGGATGCACATATCATGGGCAAGCTGTGGAAGGTAATACTTTGTATCCTGTTAGGCCAATGACTTATATTTCTTCTTAATCCCTAACACAACCCCCGTATCCAAATCAATCACATCTCAAAAGGACAGTCATGGCTGTGAATTGCCACTCACTGAAATGAACCATCCCCTACTCCATTCTGCCCCATACTTGCCTCCATTTATTTCATTCAAATCAATTGCTGATAATATATATGACAGAAAAGAAGGGGGCAGTTACAGGTGTCGCATGGAGAAGAAAGTCATCAAAGGTATCTTCTCTGCCCAGGAAAGTAAAATGACTACATAGCTTGCAACTGCGAAGAAAAATAATTGCCACATGCATGGCATGTCCTAAACGTAGGTGAGGCTAGCCTGGCAGAAGAGGCTATTTTATGGTATACATTTAATTAAGCTGTCTCTTCCCTTTAGGGTGTTTACTATGATTGAACCTTGGATTTAGGGGTTGATTCAGCATCAGGTGCAAAAACTGCCCTGACACTAAATAGAAACGCACATTTTACACCTGGTGCTGAATCAACCCCTAGATAGGCAATATGGGTCAGTTCAAACTTCTAAAATGAACCTACAAAGCTCCCTCAAGCCTATCATCTCCCTACATTTAATCTCTGATCCAGCGATACCAACCCAGACGCAACATCCGCTCTGCCTCTGACATTCTTCTGTCCTCCTCCTTGGACAACGCCTAGCACTCCCACCTTCAAGACTTTTCCTGTGCCTCCCCACTTCTCTGGAATGCTCCCCCGGCTCATTCTACCACTCTCCAATACTCCAAGCCTTTAAAAGTGCCCAAAAAACCCACCTCCTCAGACAAGCATATAAGCTCTACCACTTGTGATCCCGCCCCTTTTGTCCCCACCCCCATGCTTTATACTGTAAGCTCACAAGGGCAGGGTTCTCTTTCCAATTGTTTCCTGTGCTCACAACATTTGGTTTGAACTTTCTAGCATCTAGTTTGTATTGGTCCATGTACTATATGAGGCCGATTCATCAATAGCGCCAGGTAGCGACAGATGAGCGACTGAAGTATGGCGCTATGAGCGCCGCTAGCGTCAGCCGCGGGCGGTAGCGATTCGCTATAGCAGGCCTCCTCAGTCGCTACCTGGCGTTGTTGCGAACAACGCCTACATTGCTGAATATGATGTTGGCCCTCAGCTTTGTAGGCGCTGTCAGTCAGTGTGACCACGCTATTCTACACAGCGCCTGTTAGCTTTGCTGTGTCCTGGCCATCCAGTTCCTTCTGAATAAAACACATTGCCACATTTGTTAAAAATTTAAAGAGTTTTTATTTTGTGTTGAAAAGGAAATTAAATTCAACCAGATATTCGAATATAAATGCAAAATAAAACATAATTAAACACATAGCCACAATTTGTTGTTTTTTTTTATTTGTTAAATAAAAAGGAAATACAATTAAACCACCAATGAGAAAGAAAATGAAAATAAAAACAGAACAGAGAAAAATGGAAAATCGAAAAAGAAAAGAAAAACAGAAATGAGAAAGGAAAATAGAAAAAAGAAAAACAGAAATGAGAAAGCAAAATAGTAAAAAGACAAACAGAAATGAGAAAGGAAAATAGAAAAAGAAAAGAAAAACTGAAATGAGAAAGGAAAATAGAAAAAAGAAAAACAGAAATGAGAAAGCAAAATAGTAAAAAGAAAAACAGAAATGAGAAAGGAAAATAGAAAAAGAAAAGAAAAACAGAAATGAGAAAGGAAAATAGAAAAAAGAAAAACAGAAATGAGAAAGCAAAATAGTAAAAAGAAAAACAGAAATGAGAAAGCAAAATAGAAAAAGAAAAGAAAAACAGAAATGAGAAATAAAAGGAAAATGGAAAAGGGAAATAAAAACATAAATCAGCCTGAAAAATATAATTACAATAGGAAGTAGAATGCCAAGGAAACGTTCACCAGAATTAAACACATAGCCACATGTATCTATATATAGTAGATTTTTTATTCAAATCTACCTCAAATTAAAAATAAACACAAGATAAATGGTAAAGTAAAAAGAAAACAGAAAGGAAAAAGCAAAGTAAAGTAAAATAAAGTAGTGAAAGTCCGAAATATTGTTCACGGTGCCCGTGTTTGTGCCTGAAAAAATAAGAAAAGTGCAGTTAGTATAGATCTTTAAAGTAGTATAGTTGTAGCAAATACAAAAATGCATTACTTGATAACCAACATTGGCGTCTTACACCCCCCCTTTGAGTGGTTTGGGTCATCTTACACCCCCCTTAGAGTGGTTTTGGTCATCTTACACCCCCCTTACAATGGTTTGGGTCATCTTACACCCCCCTTACAATGGTTTGGGTCATCTTACACCCCCCTTAGAGTGGTTTTGGTCATCTTACACCCCCCCTTACAATGGTTTGGGTCATCTTACACCCCCCTTAGAGTGGTTTTGGTCATCTTACACCCCCCTTACAATGGTTTGGGTCATCTTACACCCCCCTTAGAATGGTTTTGGTCATCTTACACCCCCCCTTACAATGGTTTGGGTCATCTTACACCCCCCTTAGAATGGTTTTGGTCATCTTACACCCCCCTTACAATGGTTTGGGTCATCTTACACCCCCCTTAGAATGGTTTGGGTCATCTTACACCCCCCTTAGAATGGTTTTGGTCATCTTACACCCCCCTTAGAGTGGTTTGGGTCATCTTACACCCCCCTTAGAATGGTTTGGGTCATCTTACACCCCCCTTAGAGTGGTTTTGGTCATCTTACACCCCCCTTACAATGGTTTGGGTCATCTTACACCCCCCTTAGAATGGTTTTGGTCATCTTACACCCCCCTTAGAATGGTTTGGGTCATCTTACACCCCCCTTAGAATGGTTTTGGTCATCTTACACCCCCCCTTACAATGGTTTGGGTCATCTTACACCCCCCTTACAATGGTTTGGGTCATCTTACACCCCCCTTAGAATGGTTTTGGTCATCTTACACCCCCCCTTACAATGGTTTGGGTCATCTTACACCCCCCTTAGAATGGTTTGGGTCATCTTACACCCCCCTTAGAGTGGTTTTGGTCATCTTACACCCCCCTTCGAATGGTTTTGGTCATCTTACACCCCCCTTACAATGGTTTGGGTCATCTTACACCCCCCTTAGAATGGTTTTGGTCATCTTACACCCCCCTTAGAATGGTTTTGGTCATCTTACACCCCCCTTACAATGGTTTGGGTCATCTTACACCCCCCTTAGAATGGTTTTGGTCATCTTACACCCCCCTTAGAATGGTTTTGGTCATCTTACACCCCCCTTACAATGGTTTGGGTCATCTTACACCCCCCTTAGAGTGGTTTGGGTCACCTTACACCCCCTTAGAGTGGTTTGGGTCATCTTACACCCCCCTTAGAATGGTTTGGGTCATCTTACACCCCCCTTAGAGTGGTTTTGGTCATCTTACACCCCCCTTACAATGGTTTGGGTCATCTTACACCCCCCTTAGAATGGTTTTGGTCATCTTACACCCCCCTTACAATGGTTTGGGTCATCTTACACCCCCCTTAGAATGGTTTGGGTCATCTTACACCCCCCTTAGAGTGGTTTTGGTCATCTTACACCCCCCCTTACAATGGTTTGGGTCATCTTACACCCCCCTTAGAGTGGTTTGGGTCATCTTACACCCCCCTTAGAATGGTTTGGGTCATCTTACACCCCCCTTAGAGTGGTTTTGGTCATCTTACACCCCCCTTACAATGGTTTGGGTCATCTTACACCCCCCTTAGAATGGTTTTGGTCATCTTACAACCCCCTTAGTGTTTTTTTTGGCTCATTTTGATGGGAGGTCAAATACATTTAACCAGTAGTGCAGTACTTGCATTAGAGTGAAGGGTAGTTAGCTTACCGCAAAAAAAGAAGTGATCATCCTTTCCCTTAGCTCATCGCCAGTCTGGGTGTCCTCACTTCTTTCTGCGGGCAGGTTGGGGATTTCTGGCACCAGTGCTGTCTCCTCGGGGGCTTGGATTCGGTGACAAATGCAAATGTTGTGTAGCACACAGCAGGCAAGGATGATCTTGGAAACCTTCTGTGGGCTGTAGAGCATCTCTCCTCCTGGCCGTGCCAAACAGAGAAAACGTGCTTTCAGCAGGCCGATGGTTCTTTCCACAATGCTTCTGGTCTTGCGATGCGCTGCATTGTAGCGTTCATGGGCAGAGGTCCGTGGGTTCCTGACCGGAGTCATGACCCACGTTCTCTGCCCATATCCCTTGTCCGCTGTAGAAAAAACACAAGGAGAGAGACAGCAATTAGTACTAGTACATGTTTTTTGGTGGTAGTTTGGTTAAAATTGGCTTACTAGGCCACATATTAGCAAAATACATTGACATGGTTAATTTATTACCCAGTAGCCAGCCAGCTGGCATTTCGTTGTTATCAAACTTCCGGCACAGGACTGTCCGCTGCAAGACGTAAGAATCGTGGCATGAGCCGGGGAACCCCGATCTCACCGCCCGCAGCCTCATGTCTGGGTCACAGACCACCATCACATTCATTGAATGGAATTGTTTCCGGTTTCTGTAGGACAGCTCCTGTGCACGGGGAGGGCGGAAAGGGATATGTGTACCATCAACGCACCCTAGCACATTCGGGATCCCTCCCATCAGATAGAAAGCATGTTTTATTTTGGCAACCTCTTCCTCATCCTCAGGAAACCTGATGTAAATTGGGATTAAATCACAAATTGCCAGAACTACCTGGATTAGTATGCGGCTCATAGTAGCCTGGCTTATCCCGCTGAGGAGGGCTGAGGTTGCCTGGAAGGTCCCTCGTGCCAAAATATTAAGAGTGGCACACAGGCGTACTATGCCTGGAATGGAATGAGTGCGTTTGGTGGATGGCTCGATTTTGGTCTTAATCTGATCATATAGGGACTGTAGTGCAGCACGATTCAGACGGAAGCGGCTCCTGATCTGCTCGTCACTTAAGTCCCATACTGAAAGGCGGATTGCAAAGGAGCAGGGTGCCCTAAGCCTCACAACACCCCGCTCCCTTTCCTCCTGCTCTTTCAGCATACACATACATCCATCCACCCAGACACCATACATCACCCTCTTATCCATCACACACACTAAAGATATATACAAAAACAAAAATAAACAAAAAAAACCACTAACACACAACACACACACAAACAATCACACTCCACACACACCCGCTACAATGCCGCTCACCACAAAACCAGAACTATAGTGGTCCAAACCACCAGCCTGCTGAAAACCAGCTTTCTAAGTTAGGCACAACCAAGAGGGGAGTTGCTGCACAGCCCACAAAAGGCCCCAAAATCAAGCCTCACTTGCTGTATGCTACACAAGATTTGCAGATGCCACCAAAACCAAGCTCCTAAAGAAACAGCACTGATGTCAGAAATCACCCAACAAGCCACAGAGAGTGAGGACAGAAACCAGACAGAGGCTCAAATGAGCTAAGGGAAGCGAGCACAGCACCACACCACAGCCTTTGCCACAGTGTAAGAATAGCAGAAGCTAGAACATTCCTTCCTTTTATACTTCATTTTCTAAAGTGACAGGTCCGCTTTGCCGCCTTTTGCGTCGCTCTGCTATTTCCGGGCGCCAATTAGCCGACCCAGGTGTGCGTAAAACAGAGTGCGCACGCGCACGCTAGTAGCGCTACTAGCGTACTTGAGCCGTAACTTGCGTGCATTAACGGACATGGCCCAAAAATCAGGGGTGGACCAATGAAAGGGAAGCTGATGTTTTTTTAAATAGCCGTTAGGCTAACCACATGTCACAAGGGTTTGAGATACATCAGTCCATTGTTGGATTTGGGTGTGTGTTGTTTGTTTAATGAGGTCTGTAATGAGTTAATTGGCTAACACACATGCTTCTGTCAGTGCAGTGGAGGTGTGCCTAGAAGGAACTGGGCTGTATGTGTGAATCAATTAAGTGGGCTGCTTTTGGATTGGCTGTTAGAGCACATAAAACCTGCCCAAGCCTAACAGATTGCGATGCCATTCTGTAGTCTGCATGCGTGCTTGTTGGGTGTGTATTTGTGTGTGTGTGCAGCTACAGGATGGAGCCAAATTCAGGACATCTGCCGGCCACAGCAGGCCCGAGTAGGAGTTTGGTGGGTGCTGTGCGCAGACCTCCCTTACGGAAAAGGGCACAGCCTGAAGGAGGGGCAGCACCCCAGGCTAAGCGCCCAGGTGCCAAGAGGGAGCCTGAATTTAATTTGGCGGAGAATAATCATCTTGTGCGCCTTACACTTGCTAAATGGGAGCTACTCTTTGGCTCCCAAAGCAAGTCCATAGGCAAACAAGAAAGAAGCAAACTGTGGGATGCCATTGGTGTGGAGCTTAGTAGCACAGCTCAACACCCACGTAGTGGCCCATCCTGCAGGAAACGCTTCTACACTTTGCGAGGGGCCCTTATGAAAAAGATGAATCACGATCTTGATGTGGACAGTGGGTTCATCCAGGCTCCAAAGAGTACCTACAGGCCGTATGAGGAGATGCTGAAGGCCAAAATCCCACTGGCTCGGCTGCAGGGTGTGGATCCTGGGGATGACACCACCGGTTGGACTGAAGGTACATATTTTCTGGCTTTTACAATAACCTAATGTTAATGTATGTGATTTGCATTTTTACATTCTGAACAACTAACAGTAGGACCTGTGAAGTATTACATTACAGCTCAAACATTTGTAACTTTTCTGTCTGTTGCTTTATGCATAGGTGCACATGCTGCTGTCCGGGATGTGCCTCAGGACACCCAAGCTCCTGCCCTTCCAGCAACCTCAAGGCTACCCCAGTCTGCCATTGAAGGTATTTACCCATAATTTGGTTGCTGGTTGTTTTGTTAACAAATGGGTGTGGGAGCAGCTCAAACAATCAAGGTTTGCCCTGTTGAGTATTAATAATATGTGCCTGCGCCCTAATTGCACGCCCACTGTAACACTCACAGCAACTAACTAACAAGGCCCTAACATGTGTAGATATGTAGGACGCCAGAGATGTGTAGCCATATATCGGCATATCAATGTGGGAGCCACACTTGGCTTGATTAGTGAATATTAGTGAAAGAGCTGCTCACACACCTTAATGCATGTTGTATTTTGCAACGCACATTAACTATGGCTCAATGTTGGGTTTATTTTGGCCTAGCTCCCATGCCCTTGGCCCCAGCATCTCCTCCGGATCCCACCTACTCTTTGGATGTCGGTAAGTGCATGTGTTCACCTTGCTTGATCCACTTTTACTCAAGTGCATGTGTCTCATTCCTCTTTTTTCTTGGTAGGCCAAGTGACTGGTTCATCTTTGGACCCCACTTCCGATGTTGCCGGTCAACAGGACCCTGTTGGTGTGTAGAGCAATACATAATGTATCCTTTATGCTGTTTATGTTACACTGGTTCAATTTGGTTAGTCTACTAAGCTACATGTTTGCTTGGTAAACTTGAAGATGCCTCTTGGGAGTGCTGGTTGCCTCCCCAGGGTCAGTCTATTAGTTATTTGAGTGATAGCAATGTATTTTTGCGGACATCTTTTTAGCCAAACATTCCCCGTAGTAGTTTGCTGATTATTTAGAGACATTCCTTTTTTTTTTTAGTTGACCCGAATATCGGAAGTGGCTGTCCAGAAAGGGCCCCTCAAGTTCCAGCTGCCAGAGATGAGGGTAAGTGGTTTGGCCTTGCTCTAGTCTGTATTTTGGCTCTACTTTTGTGCCACTTGCTTCTGGCAACTTGTGTGTCCACATGTATTTTCAAGGTCCAAGCTCGAGTGAGGACCCCACTCCAGACATCTGGGAGATTGCGGGTATGTTTAATTTAAGCAATGTTTCTGATGTGATTTGCAGAAATTAGTGCGTCTTAGTCCTGTAACATACATGTTAACAATCTGAGTTTAACAGAGACCTTTGGTCTAGTGTGTATTTTGGAACTTTTTAGAGGTATGGCCTCGATAGCCTAACCAGGTTACATTAGAGTTTGGCCCACAGACCTACTAACCTGATTTTCCTGTTTAGCATATGGCAACTTGCCCGACATCTCGGATGTTGAATTGCCACTCTCTGGCAGCGAAACCTCGAGCCTACCTGTGCCGGAGGACACGCAGGTAACATGGCTGATGTAGACGACCTCGAACCACATTGGCATCTTCGTGGGTAGTGGAAGAAGCAACATGTCACATTTCCTTTCATTGTTGTTTTGGCAGGAGGCGGAACCAGAACCCCAAGCTGGGACCTCTTCCCAAGTCCCATGTGGCCAAGCTTCCGAGGCTCAGACAAGGGTAAGTTGTATAGTGACTGTTTATGGGAATTATTTTGAGGGGCATAACTGCATTGGTTCTGTTTGACTAAAATGTGGTTTACTATTTGTTTAGCCTCAAACCACAGCAAGAGGAGGTGTGGCACCAACCAGTGCCGATTTCTACGAGCTAGGGGTCCGGATGCTGGAGGACTACAGTCGCCAACAGCCGCGTGATGGAACTAATGAGCGCATTGCGGCGTTGGAAAATCAGGTGCTGATGTGTCAGCAACAAAATGAGGCCCTGCAGCGCCAGGTGGACCAGTTACGCCAAAACCAACTACAGAACCAGGAACTTGGTCGGCTGGCAAATGTAATTGAGCAATCTGTACAGCGCCAGGAAGAAGCAATACAGCGGCAGGACCAAACTTTGTTGTTGCTACAACAGCTCATACAACAGCAGTCTATATTTTTTACTGCACTGTTGTCCCCCAACACCGCCCCTAGCAATGACTCCCAACCTCTCCGGCCACCCAGCCAAGAATATTAATTTTGTATCTTTTTTGTTATGTAAATATATTTGCTTCACCCACCTCTAAATTGTGTGTTTCCTAAGACCTCGCTAATAACACAGTCAGGGATGAGTATCTGGATCTACATATGTCAATGTATTGGTCAATTTAGCCCACACATTGGAGCCCATAGCTTACTATGGTTAACACCTGAAATGGCTCAAAAGGTATGGCTACATTGACCCACAAATGTTTTGGGAGACAGCTAAACTATGCTTTGCAATGCAACACACTGTAATGATGTGACTCCAAAATTTTTTAATATAAACAATGGCCAACACGGCCAACCTTGGCCAACAACGGCCATCAAGAGACCAGCCTTCCCCCCACCCTAACGACGCCGTCGGCGCCTCTTCCTGGCCAGCAGCATCAGCTTCAGGAGCCGGATCTCCCGCCACAGTCTGCGATGCTGGTTTTCACAAGCTGTAGAAATGTAGAAACACCAATTTATTAATAATTTGGCAGTGACCTCAACAGACACAGATGTAGCAATGTAATGTCAGTGTGTCCAATTAGGTGACACTCACATTAACATTGTTGACCACTGTGTGCTTATTGGTTAACATTATATGAGTACTATTGACTGGCAGGAATGTGAACAACACATCCCAAGCATACATTTTAGCTTAAAGTGTACCAACACCCACGGGTGATCGGCCCGGGAATCTATCAGATTCCCTGCCCCATCACCTCCCTCCCCGCGGGACATCCAAGATCGGGATGTCCCTGGGTGTGAAACCCCCCCCAAACCCCAAAATACCTACCTCAGTTTCTGTGTGGCAGTGCCGCTGGGCCCTCCCTGGTGCCCCTCTAGACGTGTGCGTGCCTGCGCCGGCCGTCTGTGAATTGCCGGCGCAGGCACGCCCCCGTAAAAAGGGGCGCGGGGGAGGCGGAGGAGGAGGCAATTTGCAATGGCTTGTACATTTTTTGGAGTCAACGTGAGTTCAGGGGGTTGTCACACAGCGGTGCCGATCAGGGGTGCCCCACCGTAGTGGAACAACACCCAGGAAAGTCAAAATCCTGGTTGTTGTTCCAGTTTAACTCTTGGGAAGCAAAGAAGGTCTAATTCCCTGTGTGTCCATTTTTGTGTTTAGTAACAGCCAAACATCAGGGCCTAAGTCCGAACGAGTCCACGAGTTTACCCTATAATGTTACAGGTCCAGACCTAATCGGGCCCATTTGGTTGTGTCTAACGCAAAAATAGTCTCTATGGGGCCTAATGAAGGATGTGAGCCAACAATCAAGCATGCAAACAGGCATGTTGGATTATTGTGCCAACACATTGAATAGAGATGTGTGTGAAATTAACACATAGGTAAATTTAAATTGGCTGCTGATGTGACTAGAAGACATAGGTTTCACAAGTCTTTAGGCATATGAAGTGGGATGTACTCACCATCGCAGCTGTGGCGGGGGCCCATGCTGCTGGCCGTCCCTGGAGCTGGGGTGGGGAGGAGGGTCTCTGGCTCCGTCTGCGTCGCAACATCTGTCAACATAAAGCAAAAGACAAAAACACAATTAGTGGGCAAATGACACATGACTATTTGACATCCATCTGGTTATTGAGTCTGAAAATGCAAAGGCTTGCATGGTTACATACAGGTTGACCTAAATTAGCATATTTCCTGGACCATGAGTTAATGTCAATTTGGAAGGCTTCACACATGTATCCCTAAAGAGAATGTGCAAATAACATAGACAGTGCTATGTAAAGGAATCTTTTGCAGTTGTTTGGCTAATGTTAATAGTGGGCCACATGTTGGAGCGGGAACAACTTAACCCAAGAAAAGAAATGCAAACACCCATCATGGTGTTGCCAGAAACATAGGGGTGGTTGACAGTTGGCTAGCACTGTAGTGGGGTTTGTGAGGTTAGGGTACCTTATCAAACCAGCTGTGACAATGGACCAGGAAACATGTGTCTGTTACAAGTGGGCCTATACACAGGATTGGTGCTAATCTGGGTTTGGGTCCACTTTGGCCGAGCCACACAATTTGCATGAGCCAACGTACTCCGCGCCCGCTGCCTTCCACACATCACTCCTCGAGTGTGTGCGGACGCGCAGGCCATTTGGAAAAAGAGCGCAGGCGCACACACATCTACAGTGTCACACAGGAGGCTTGGACAGTGGCTTTGCCAACCCCCAAAGAGGTAAGGAGTTTTGTGGTTTTTTTTGGGTGGGGGGGGCCCTGGGTGAGGGATGTGATTGGTCCTGGAAGCTTCCAGAAACCGAGCACCATCAATGTTTGTGGGTACACTTGAATGAATGTAATAACATTGGGAATGTGATGGGTAACCAATAACACTTACCATGACTATGCCCGTGGAGAATCCTACGCCAAAATGCCATGGAGGTGCCGCCTATATGATGCCCTGCAAATTAGAGAGGAATGGCAAGGGCTAAGGACACATTGCAAGATGAAACCTGTCACAGACTAACAATTAAAAAATGTACACTCACCAGGGGATGAAGCGCCACTTGAAGCCCAGGGAGGGCTCTGAGGAGGAGGCGGGGAGCCTCGGCTCCTCACACTCTGGTCGAAAGATCCACCAGGCAAAGGGCCACCCTCCTCCCTCTCACTCCCTGCTTGAGAGTGGCCCCTTGCCTGGTGAGATTCCTCACACTCAGAGTGTGAGGAGCTGAGGCTTGATCCAGCCAGCCCCCCAGCAGCACACTCCTCTGGGGCGTCATCCCCTTCCTCCCCTGGGTCCTCTAAATAGGACCCGCGGGAGGGACCCTCCCCCGATGACTCCCCCGAGTCCGCCTGCCTGGTTCGGGGGAGGAATCCCTTCCCACGTTTCCCCAGGGGAGGACGCTTATCTGTGTGGAGGGGGTGAAAGAAAATAATTAATCTAAAGAGCACAAATGGACAGAGCTTAGCAGATGATTCTGCACAAAGGCTAAACATAACATAAGCTTTAACTTACCTGATGCGTAGGCATCATATAGGCGGTACACGCCTTCAGGGTCCCGGCGCTTGAAATCGGACCACTTTTGTTGTATGGAGCGGATGGTGAGCTCGGTCTGGAAGCGCCGGGACACTGTGGCCTTCACCTCCATGGCTATGCGTTTCTTTCCTTCACGGGCATAGTCATATTCGGCCAGGCAGAAGTCCTATGAAAAAAGAACAAACAAAATAACATAAATACATGACATCAGAAAACAGTCATAAACAGTTATACATAGACCACATCAAAGTGGACCCACACCCAGGATTATGACTATTCTGGGTTTGTGTGCACTTTGGTGGGCCACACCAATTGTGGGTGGTCCGCTGTCTGCAACCCCCTTGGAAGGCCACAAATACACCACTGAGGCCACTCCCACGTCACTCCCCCAGCAAAACACAGGGCTCTGCGCCGCTGTGGCATGCGCATACAAGGCCGTTGGGACGTGCATACCAGCTCAGCTGGGTATGCACGGCAAAGTTGGCATGTGGCGTTTGACTCTAACAGGGAGTGCGCCTGCACCCAAAATTACAATATGTCTGGCGCAGGGGTACACCCTGCTAGAGGTAAGCGCAATAGGCATCCGCAGCTAACGCATGCACAGATGGGACGGGACTGAGGTAATATTTAGGGCCCTCCAGGGGGGGCATCTCAGCAGGACATCCACAATGGGGATGCCCCACGGGGATTGCTGAAATGTGTTATTCAAAGCAAAATTTTTCAAAAACAATCCCCCCTGTGTGTTCTGAAACTTTTCAGCTAAAAAGACAAACAAAAAAATACTCACTTTTACCACCTGGCCATTGACCCGACTATCCACCCGGGTGCGCTTGGCCTTCATAGGCCCAGGAGGGGAAGGGGTGGGAGGGGTGGTGCTTGAGGAAGGTGAGGTAGGTTGGGGAGGTGGGGGAGGGGTGGTGGGGTCGGAGTCTGAGGAGGAGCTGGGGAGGCGCATGACTCGCCTTCTGGGCATCATATTGGAAACGCTAAGGAGGAAACAGGAACCGGAAATGACCCAAGCGACATTGGGAAAAAGTTTAAAAAAAAAAAACGCTCCGCGCACCAGCAACAAGCTATTCGCAGCTATGTGCAAGCTAAGTGGCGGAAAAACTAAAATGACGCTTGAAAACAAGCTAGTGGCATAAGCGCTAGAAAGTTTTACCTTAAGGTGGCGTTGAAACGCAAAGGAGGAGCCCGGAACCGGATATGACGCTAGCAACTGTGCTTCAAAATTCAAACACAAACATGCGCGCAACAGGGCCAAGCTAATATCAGCTATGTGCAAGCTAAGTGGCGGAAATACATTAAAATGACGCTGCAAAACAAGCTATTGGCATAAGCGCTAGACAGTTTTACCTTAAGGTGGCGTTGAAACGCAAAGGAGGATCCCGGAACCGGATATGACGCAAGCAACTGTGCTTCCAAATTCAAAAGCAAACATGCGCGCAACAGGGACAAGCTAATATCAGCTATGTACACGCTAAGTGGCGGAAATACATTAAAATGACGCTGCAAAACAAGCTAGGGCCAAAGGCGCCAAGAATTCTTAGCTTGATTTAGCAGGGGATTCTACATACTGTAATGCATAGGTCCTTCTAAAGCATACACCGTGGGCCTTACATATACAAATCTGAATCAATCCAAAAGTCATCACACAATCAAAGTAGACAACTACCTGAAAATGTGGCACACATGAGAATGCATAACGGGTTGTTATGAGCTGGTACGACTGAATGTTATCCTGCAATCTGTGGGCAGCCACGCTCACAACTACAGTGTATTCATTAACAACGACTGGGGTCGCGGGAAGTGAATTCCTTGCAAATGGCAGAAGGGCACATGTATGAACAGCACAGCGCCGCACAACGCAGCGCAGCGAGGCACAGCGCCGCTCGCGCCGCCACATAGCGAATTAAAACAGCGACTGCACAAACACTGACCAACACAGATTCATCAAAGACAGGGCTGCCGAATAGCTTGGGCGCTGACAATTTCGAAGAGCGAACGTGACCGCCCAACCTGACAGGCTACAAAATAGCTTTACAAGCCCCGTTTGTGTTGAAAACAAGCGATTTTGATGCCAATGAGTTTGGGTGGAGGAGATGCAATACCCATGTCACTCACAACATTACATTGTGAAAAATAATAAAAACTTCAAATACATAAAAATATCCAGCCAGATTATTAAAACATATCAATATAAACATGTGTTGAATTTGGGACCAAAGAAAAAACCACAAAAACCACTAAAAACAATCATTGCAGCGTCTGCCATTGAAATGTATGGGAGAGCGGCAGGTAGCGCCAGGTAATACGTGTCGCTGTGAAGGAATTTGCAGCGGCGCTGTTCGGTCCAGGCGGCTTCATGATGAATGCCGCGCTAGCCGTCGCTCTCGCCGGCGCTAGCCTCATTTAGCTTGATAAATGCGTCATTGTGACCGCCGCCGGGCGTACTTGAGTCGGTAGTCGCCGTTAGCTGCCGCTACCTGGCGCTCGCCAGACACTACCTGGCGCTATCGCTTGATGAATAAGGGCCTATGTTTTACCTTGTATGTAATTATACCTTGTAAAGTGCTACGGAAGATGATGGTGCTATATAAATAAACACTAATAATAATAATAATAATAATGATAATAGGGGTGATTCAGCACTAGATTTTTTTTTTACTCACATTTACACTTTTTTTCTTATGATTGTTTCCCTTGGTGCAATTGGGCATCATATTTATCTGTGCACATGTTTAAAAACATGCACAGCAAATATGGTGCTGAATTGCACCAAGGAAAAAAATCATTCGAAAAAGTGTTAAATTAAGTTAAAAACTACTCACGGTGCTGAATCAACCATAATGAAAGGGAAATGGCACCTCTTTTTTGCAACTGGTGCTAAACTGACACTATGGGCCTGATTTATCAAGCACTTGATGTGAAAAAAAAATGATAAATGACATTTTTCGCTACTCTAATGTGGCACTGTCTGGCACAAGTGCTTGATAAAACAGGCCCTATGATGTTCTTTTTTTGGAGTAATTTCCCAAAAAATTCCAATTTCCTTTCACACATACAGTGTGTGTACTTCTTCTATTTTATTTTTCACCTAAAGTGTACTTTTCACTCCAAAGTGCAGTGTTTGCACCTGGTGCCAAATCTACCTCTTAGTAATGACTTTTCAATAAGTATAGACCTTTTTTTAAACCAATATTTTCATTTCTTTTACAACTATAGGAACAAAAAAGAAGAAAGTTGAAATTGTAACAGTAAGTTGTAATATTTTCATAAATACATTTAGACTATACGTACTATATGACTGAGGCAACTACATTAAAGTGTAAAAAAGGAATAAACACAGCACACATGAAAGTATCTAGAAAAGGGAGCGCTGAAATGTTAGTCATTTTTTTCGTTTTTTTACTATATTTACTACGCTACACTTCTGCACACCAATCTTTGCATCCATATGTGTTGAGATTGTGACTTTAATGGGGGTCATGCTAGTTTTTTGCTGAAGTAAGTGGAACTCTGAGTGCACATTTGGGTGTGAAATTAAACCTGAATCTCATTGAGCATTTTAACGTTAACACATAAAATAGTGCAATAACACTTTTTTTTTTTTTTTAATTCTTTATTTAAAGGTTTTTGTATATTAACATATACAAGAAAATATACAGATTACATTACATTACAATACACATAAGGGGAGGGGAACCGAGGGTATAAGGACAGGGATTTGGGTTTGGGTAAAGGCAGAGGCAATAACACTTTTTTATATTTTTCCCCAAAAAAATCAATTGTACCTGCAATGGGGCATTTTTACAGGCAAGGTGCATAATTTGTCCAATGGTGTTGATTATAAATTGTTGACTCCTGTGGGCTGTTTGGAAACAATGTGTTATGCAGAATAATATTGCAATTTATTTAGCATAAGCTGTATTTGATAAAATTATCAGTTATAATATACGTCACTGAAAAAAAATTTGAAAAAAACATGTAATGCACATTTCTGTGTGTTAAAGTTAGATGTGTTGATGACTGTCCACAGCAAGCAATTATATATGTTTTTTTTTCTTTAAAATAAGGAGACTACAACATATGCACCTGTTTTCAATGGAGAAGCTGTGGACCCAGGTAGACTACTGTAGATTTTTTTTAATTCCTTCTAAATTCAGATTAAACAAGTACTGTTTATTTATTCAAAAGCATTTGCTTGAGTCATAGCTAATCGTAGTCATTTGTCTCATAGCTTACATGTTCTGTAGATTTTGAGCAGAGAGAGGGTGGCATAGCTGTCTCAGACACAGAGGGTGCTATAAAGTACTGCCTGGCCCCATACTGTGAGTATGTTGCCAGACTAGCTGAAATGCTGTGGGTCATGTCTGAACTGCTCCTGGTAAGGGGTCCCCTACACCAGTTCAAAGTGTGTGCCACCTGCCCGCACCAGCCTTCTGCCCCATTACCCACAACCTCTCCTGGGCACTAGGGGTGTGGAAATGCCCAGCAACCATTAATGTAAGCACAGGACCTGTACCAAAGGGCAGGAGAGCTGACCAGCTAGGCAGACACCATGTCTGGTGCCTTGGCCAGTTGGCTCAGGGTACACTCGGTTAAAAAGAAAAAATGATAAAAAATCACAATCCTAGCAGGTGCCTAGGAACACAACCAGACATTGCATGCTTTCATTTATTTTACACCAGCGGGTGCCAGAATAAAATAAAATGCATGCATGCGCCCCTAAAAATTGCGCACTTTGATTTACCTGACCCAAAGATTGCAGGAAGCTGCGTTTAACTGCAATGACTGCATCAAGGCCGGGTAGTCTCACTTTCTGATGGGTCACAAGAGACATTCTGTAGGATAGAATAATGATTTGCTTGTTGAAAATGATAGCCAGTAATATACAGTACAGATTCAGCCTCTATTTCACTTATGCTAGTATGAGACCATGCACCATCTGACAATCTTTATGCAATGCTATTGCAGCCCATGTGACAGCCAGCAACCACTTAGCTTCATCAGGCAGGCGTGTGTGATGTGTGTTCTCACCCACCTGGCTAACCCGATTGGGAGACGACTGAGATTCCCGCTGTGGGATTCATAGAAGGGTGACTTTTGGAAGCCTGTTTTTGATTTTTTTTAGAATGAAAGGCATTCATTAGACCCAAAATCTTATTTGGTTTTAAGCCCCCTTTAGCCACAGCTGCTGTGGATCCTTGCCTAAATCATTCTAACATAAGAGTTGATTCAGAGCCCCTTTCTTAGCATTATTTTGCGTGAAAATTTCCATTCCCATCCATTTTTTCCCCTCAACTGATATAGCAGAGTCTGTACAGCAGTTTTGTGGTAAAAGTTTTCATTATTGTGTGATTTTTTGTTTGGTAGCAAGACCACCAAAAAAAGGGCGAGAAAGGGGCTTTGAATCAACCCTATAGACACCCAATTCCAAAATTCCTATGCCCTTTATTAGTCTTTTTGTATCTCCATTCACCACATTGTTACCAAATATCCTAATACCTTAATATATTAATATCCTATATCTCCACCTGAAACTATACGCTCAACCTCCAGCCCTTCACAATTACAGTAAGAACAAACCAGCAAAACAGTAGCCACTTCATACGTCTGAGACAATTTGATTTTTACTTTTTTTTTATTTGGAGAGTAAATTACATTTTTTTGTAAATAATCCATATTAATATACTTGATGTGTTGACTCCTAATCTCTGCTCCTCCATTAGTCTCAGGAAACACTTACCAGTATAACAGCAGGTCTGGGGCAAGGCGGTGGAAGCCCGATCAAGTGAAGGATGACAACGTGAAGCTTACAGACATTGCTACAGTTTCAGAGGCTCTGCCAGTGAACCCATCTGCTGTCACACCTGTTAAAGTCACCTAAGAAGAGAACCTGGGCCTGAACCTCAGGGAAGGGTTTTTAAGGATTTTGTATTTGCATTTTATAGTATGTGGGTGTACTTATAAATGTTATCAGCTAGGAGATCTCCACAAGTCAACTAAAGTTTTAAAGACATATTGGGTCTAAATTCATTCCTAACACCAGCTATAACTAATACGCTAAATATTTAGAAGGTAGAATTATGCTCTTAAAACACAAGGTAGCCCGTCAAAATTCTGTGGGTAAATAGGAAATGGTGCAGTATGATGAGTTAGCTTTAAATCCTAACTTGCAGTGCTGTACATTTTCAGCCCGTTGAAACTGTGTGGTGAAAGCTTTACATATATTCTAAGTATGTCACACACCCCGCTTCAAGATATCCATAACATGTGGGTAATACCGACCTGAAGAGGGCGTTCTGCAGAGATGATAGTAAAAAGAAAGCCCCTCCCGGATCCATAAATACCTGGGACCTCCCACTCATTACCCAGTTTTCCATCTCTGCAGACGGCGAGCAAGTCAGAAGATGATGTCTCCTCCTTGCACAGGGGGATTTCAGGTAGCCGGGATAACTCCTCAGGGGTGGGATAAGAAATATCCCTTCCCTTCGGATACGGTTAAGCGCTGGGCATCCCCCCCCCGAGGTGGATGCACCGGTTTTGGGGTTGTCCAACACCTCTGTTTTAAATAATCCTGATTGTTCCACCCTCAAAGATGGAGAGGATAAACGCATTGACCAGATGGCTTGTCATGGTTTTGCTAGCGTTGGGTCAGCCATGCGGCCCGTTTGCGCTTCGGCGCTTATGGTGGTGGCCGCCAGGTCCGTGGTCAGGGATCTGTTGACTTCTTCCGGGCTTCGTCCTGGTAGTGACGAGTTCCTTGGCCTTAAACGGTGTGAGTTGTTTTTGTCTTGTGTATTAACCGCCTTGGATGACACTTTGATGATGTGTGGTAGGACGTCGGCTCTGCCAATGACTATTCGGCGGTCGGTGTGGTTGCGCCAGTGGGCGGCCGATTTTATGTCCAAAAAGTCACTGACGGCTCTACCTTTTGTTGGATTACGGCTCTTTGGAGAAAAATTGGACTCTGTCACCAAGGGTGGTAGGTTACCTCAACGCAAGAAACAACGCCGTCCCTTTCGGGGGGCGCCTTCCTTTACCCCCTCCTTTCGTGGGGCCAGATCTGGCAGGGGATTTGCCTTCCCCTCTTCCAGAGGAGATTCCGGGAACAGGGGCAGAGGACGTGCCCATCCAGGATACAGTTGGGGCTCTAAGCCCAAACCGGCTGCTAAGCCAGCTCAGCAATGAGGGGGCACCCTCACCCATGCGGGTGGGGGGACAGCTGCGACACTTCTCCCAGATCTGGGATCAGGAGGTCTCGGACAGATGGATCCGGGAAGTGGTGTCTTCCGGTTACAAGCTGGAGTTCGAGCTCCGCCCCCCTTCCAGATTTTTCAGGTCTCGGATGCCTTCGGAACCTCTGGCGGCGCAGGGGCTCCTGGTGGCAGTAGAGAGTCTTCTGGACATGGCTGTCATTTGCCCAGTGCCCCCCTCAGACCAGGGCAGGGGTTTTTATTCCAATCTGTTCACGGTACCCAAGAAGGACGGATCGGTCCGACCCATCTTGGATCAGAAGTTTCTCAACAGGTTCATCCGGCCGCGGAAATTCCGCATGGAAACGCTGCGTTCGGCTATCCACTCTCTTCGTCAGGGAGACTTTCTGACGTCCATAGACATCAAGGACGCTTACCTACACGTTCCGATTTTTCCAGCACACCAGAGGTTTCTCAGGTTCGTGGTGGAGGATCGGCATTTTCAGTTTGTGGCACTCCCTTTCGGTCTCACCTCGGCTCCTCGGGTGTTCACCAATGTGCTGGCGGGGGTGATGGCTCTGCTCAGGATTCAGGGTATCCGCATTGTGCCCTATTTGGGCGATCTTCTGATTATGGCCTCTTCCTTCAACCAAGCGGAGTTGGACACCAGAGTGGTGGTGTCCACTCTGGAGAGGTTCGGTTGGGTGATCAACCACCCCAAGTCTTCTCTTTCTCCGTCCAGGGTAGTGACCTTTCTGGGAATGTCTCTGGACACTTCGCAGGCCAGGGTGTTTCTGCCCCAGGCCAAGATTCTTTTGATTCAGGAGTTGGTTCGGCTTCTCTTGTCGGCCCCTCGTCCGGCCATCCGGCTAGGGATGAGGCTGGTGGGGTTAATGGTGGCCTCATTCGAGGCAGTTCCCTTTGCGCAGTTTCACACAAGGACACTTCAGCTTCATCTGTTGAAGGTTTGGGACAAGTCTCCGCTATCGTTGGATCAGTCCTTCCTGATGACCCCCCGAGTTCGTCGATCCCTGCAATGGTGGTTGGGGTCTGTCAATCTGTTGAAGGGCAGATCTTTTCTGGCGCCGTGTTGGGAAACAGTCACCACGGATGCCAGTCTGTCAGGTTGGGGGGGTGTTTGGAAGGACCTCCAGTTTCAGGGTATGTGGGGCCCGCAGGAGGCTCACGAGCCCATCAATGTTCTGGAGTTGAGAGCCATCAGGTTGGTTCTGTTTCGCTTGACTCATCAGTTGCAGGGCCTGCCAGTTCAGGTCCGGTCGGACAACCGGATGGCGGTTGCTTACATCAATCACCAGGGAGGGACTCGCAGCAGGAGTGCCCTCAGGGAAGTATCTTTGATTCTGGACTGGGCGGAGAACCACGTCCCGTGTATCTCAGCAGTCTACATTCCGGGAGTGGAGAACACGGAGGCGGACTCTCTGAGCAGGTCTTCCTCTCGCCAGGGAGAGTGGTCTCTCAGTCCCAAGGTGTTTCGTTCGATTTGGCTCAGGTGGGGGTTCCCGGCGGTGGACCTCTTTGCCTCTCGTCACAATCACAAGCTTCCGGTATTTGTGTCTCTCTCGCAGGATCCACTGGCTCTGGCAGTGGATGCCATGTCTCTGAACTGGAGGGATCTGGGGTTTCTTTACCTGTTCCCTCCGTTTCCAATGGTAGCCAGAGTGGTGCGCAAGCTGGCCCTGGAGGGCGCGTCGGCGATTCTGGTGGCACCAAGGTGGCCAAGGCAGGTTTGGTTCGCAGACCTGGTAAGACTGGCAGAAGATCAGTTCGTTCTGCCTCTACTGCCGGACCTGCTCACCCAGGGTCGGCTACGCTATCCCAATTTACCATCGCTGGCTTTGACGGCGTGGCTGCTGAAACCGCCATTTTGAAGGAGGAAGGTCTTTCTGATGCGGTGATTCAGACTCTAATTAGCGCCAGGAAGCGGTCTTCCTCTTCTGTTTACTATAGGACCTGGAGGTCCTATATTGACTGGTGTGAAGGTAGGTCTTTTCCTTGTCGGGAGTTTTCCATTTCCAGGATCCTGGAGTTTCTTCAACATGGTCTGGATCTGGGGCTCCAGCTTAGTACCTTGAAGGGGCAGGTTTCTGCCCTGGCGGTGTTCTTTCAAAGGTCCTTTGCACTTCATCCCTTGGTCAAGACCTTTTTCCAAGGGGTTACGCATGTTCGGCCTCCTAGGAAGCCCTTTGTTCCAGTTTGGGATTTGAACCTGGTTCTTTCTGCTCTTCAGGGTCCCCCGTTTGAGCCCTTGAATGAGATTGCTTTGTCTTCACTTACCCAAAAGGTGGCCTTTTTGGTGGCTATCACTTCTGTTAGGCGTGTTTCTGAGTTGGCAGCTTTGTCCATTAAAGCTCCGTACTTCGAAAGGCATCAGGACAAGGTGGTCTTTCGTTTCAAGCCGGATTTTCTTCCTAAGGTGGTCTCTGCCTTTCATCTGAATCAGGACATTGTTCTGCCTTCTCTATGTCCTAATCCTAGCAACGACAAGGAAAGGGCGCTGCATTCCTTGGATGTAGTTCGTGTTGTGAAGTATTATCTGGTGGTTACGTCTTCCTTTCGTAAGACTGATGCTTTTTTTGTGGTGCCCTTTGGGCCTAGGAAAGGTTTGGCTCCTGCCAAATCTTCCATTAGTAAATGGATTCGTCAGGCCATCATTGGGGCCTATTCTGCCAAGGGGAGGAGTCCCCCTTTTCGTGTTACTGCTCATTCTACTCGTGCGGTTGGAGCGTCCTGGGCTTTTCAGCATCAGGCCTCGGTTGAGCAAGTTTGTAAGGCCGCTACTTGGTCCTCTGTTCACACTTTTTCCAAGTTTTACAAGGTTGATGTTCGGGCCTCAGCGGATGCTGTTTTTGGCCGCAAAGTTCTGCAAGCTGTTGTGGTTTAAGTTGTGCCTTGTTGCCTTGTTTTGGATCCCCGCCCTTTTATGGACACTGCTATTGGATGTCCCACATGTTATGGATATCTTGAAGCGGGGTGTGTGACATACTTAGAATAATACCATTTTGTGAAATACTCACCTGTAAAATGGGTATTATAAGTATGTCACACACCCCGCTTCACCTGCCCTTCTTGTATTCTGGATCCTTTATACTGTGAACTTTGCGTTGCTTTGGTCTATATTTGCCTCTTCCTGGTCCCTTACCTTACTGCTTCTATATACTGGGTAATGAGTGGGAGGTCCCAGGTATTTATGGATCCGGGAGGGGCTTTCTTTTTACTATCATCTCTGCAGAACGCCCTCTTCAGGTCGGTATTACCCACATGTTATGGATATCTTGAAGCGGGGTGTGTGACATACTTATAATACCCATTTTACAGGTGAGTATTTCACAAAATGGTATTTTTTTCCATTGTACTTGCTACATGCAAGGAGGACAAGGCTGCAATCAGTGGGAAACCATGGGTAAAGGTAAAGGTAAAGGAACATGGGTTCAAAACTGGGTTCCAAAAGCTTGTATGTCTTATCTAGGAATTAGGAGCATGAATGAAAAAGTTGAGACATTGCTAGGATTCCCTGTTTACTGCAACCTTTGGTTCCTCAATAAACATTACATCATGTGTTGCCTGCACATGCGTTGTGCTAGGAAAATGTTTTTCCCCGGGGGGGAAGGGGGGGGGGGTTATACTGATTCACTTGGCAGTCTCTCTGTGGATTATTACTCCAATGCTTTGAATAGATTACCAGATATACCATTTGCTTTGGATGTGAATGATCTATTGTAAATAATTCACAAATTTCTTATGGAGCCCAATAATATATTCATCATCTCAGTGATACTTTCTCTTTGATATACAAGAATGATAAATCTTAATGAATGCAGTTTACCCAAGAGGATGGTGGAGGGCAGAATATATTATCCAAAGGTTGTTCATTAACTGTGTCAGTTCTACTAATTATCATGCCATGATTTCATCCTTAATATTCAATATATATTTTAGATTAAATCCAAATTGTGTGGATTTAATGAATTGCTCTAATTGCATATCATTTTAAATGTAATGTTATTATTTTGAACTATTAATGTTATACTTGTGTAAATGAAATTGGTGATCTCAAACATAGATTCACAAACAGCCATGTTCTCTGTAAGGCTTCTCATTCATCCAGGTCATGCTATCTATGTAGTGTAGAGACAATAAAATAAAAAAAAATGTGCCACCATCTGTACAGGATAGGAAAAAAAAAAATTAATTCTCCTGGCCCCGGCGTAAAGCATGTTCCCATGGCGCTCCCAAAAGCGGCCAAGGTAGCATCTAGCTAGGCACAAGCGCTGGTCAGAAAACACAGACACGTCGGAGCAGCAAACTTACCAGATCTGTTCTGATAGTACTTCACTTTGCAAAATTCTCGACTCCCCTTACCCCTAAATGTTTCAGAATATGTGATGGTGTAGGAACATTTTTCTATATGTCCTGTGACTGTCCAAAAGCAAAGAGACTGAGATATACTCAAGCCTTGCTCACTTACAGGTCATTTGGAGCACTTGAGTAAGCATAGAGACTAAAAAAGATGATTTGCATGGTTCCACTTACTTACTAAGAATAATTAGGTCTATCCTGTGAGTATTGGGCTATATGTGCCATGTAAATACTTTCCGTTATTAGAAAGTGCTCTTTATTTTGTACTCTTCAGTAGGGGGCTTTTAGGTCTACCCTGCTACATTAAGGTCTTATACGCTTGGAAGGGACTTTTGGGAAGGGAGATGCATAACCTGAGGAGGGCGGAACGTTCACTGCTAACCTTTGAATCCAAGGCTGCAAGACAAACAATTGTGTGGACATGACTTAAACCAGGATTTGATTTCCAGAAAGTACATTTATGAGATAATGACCAATAAAAAAGGTGACTGACTATGTTCTTGGACACGCAAATGAATTCCTTAGGATCTGGATCCCCTTAGATTGAGTATGTATGTATGTAAGTATGCTGCATATTAACAAATAATGCCCCCTTCGAAGATGGTGACAATTCTCTTTCACTCTTTCCTGTAAATTTCTTTTTTCCTTTCCTTCCTTCACATTTCATTCTTTTGCCACACTTTCCATCTAGAGCTGGCCTCTCTTTCTTTGATCTGATCTGCTACCATCTCTACATTACATAAGATGGAAGTTGAGTATAGGTTTTTTATTTTAATACCTGGACAATTCTTTTAAAAGAGCTCAACATTTTTTTTATGAGGCCTCCGACTAGACTTTCTGAATAGGGGCCTTGAAATCTTACGGCTGGGGGTGTGGGTAAGGCAGTTAAAAAAAGCATTTATTTGTGAAAAATGAACTGTGGAGGCCCTTGAGTTGGAGTACGGAACGGGTTGAGGGTGTGTGGAGGATTTTCAAAGGTTTTGATCTGTAATAAATGAGCTTTGTATGTGTTATCGAGGCATCTCATTGACCCAGCCCACATTCCCAAGCTATTGAAAAAATAATGATGATTAAATACACCAGTGGTACACCCTGGGGAATCCCAAATTAAAGTGCCCTATAGGAAACCTTTCATCTAGAAACTCCTTTTTATGAGTTATAGTCCTAATTAAAATGTTACATTTTAGCATTGTGCTGAACACAATAAAACAGAAAATCTATGCATTTCATTTAAATAGGTCTTGGTGAATGACATGTCACATTGTAGCTTAATAACATATTAGGCAAAACATGCAATTTTCAACTAAAATATGATATTTGCGGGCAGGTAAGTATCGGTAATAGAAGGGATACACAACATTCATAACAAAACAACAAAACAGAGGGTTAGCGCATGCTGCATTAAATATAATCCTTCAAAACTTTTTTCTGAGATTGCTTCATAATACAAAGTAATTTGTTTTTCAAGCTTCTGTGGTGCATCATAAGTCTGAAATAGCCAATAAATAGGGGTCTTAAATATCACACTATCACACTGTTTATCTGAAGTGTGGATTTTATGGGCTTCCATGCCAGCATCGTCTGGCTGGCAGATTTTTTCTGTGTACTTGCAAGCAGCCCTGTTAAACCTTTCACATATATATATTTTGCATCTTTAAAGGAGCAGTATCGCGAAATTTGCATTAAAAAAGATAAATAATTAAATAACCACACAATAGCTTCTAACATGTGTATAAATAATCTGGCGATAGAAAAAGGAAAAAATATCTGCCTTTCTTTTAAATTGTATAATTACAATGGCTCAGTCCATTTGCTGAATAGGGGGATCTGCTGGGTTGTATTTAGTGAGCTGCTTCATTTAGCCCACTGGTCTCCTAGCAACACTTTACCTCAGAGGCTGACACTGTAATCAGTGGTAACGGCTGTGTGTGTGTGTGAGGTGCTGCTTTTGTTATGAGACCAGGTGACTCAGATGTGTAAAATCTATACAAAATAAACTAAACTGACTGAAAATAACTGAAATTCTTCTTTGAATAACTGTGCAGGAAAATCTAAAGGTATTAAAGTGGAACAAAACCCTGAGTTGCCGACCCTGAAGTCTATAAGACCCAGCCATTGACCTTGCCCCTTGGGCATTCTAAATCAGGATGCCCACTGTGTGAAACGACCCCTGGATAACCCCAGATCCCCCCATTTTTCTGACGCGCTCACGCAAATAGTCATTTAAACAGGCTGGGCGGCCAGGAAGGTTACTGCTCAGGCTCCCCATCTGCGTGCAAACAGAGCTGATTGGATGAGAGCCCACGCATGCGCTGTGGGACAGGGAAAGGTACGTTTTCACAGGCGAACTTGAGAATGTCACATATCAGGGCATCCCAAGTCGGGATGCCCCTAGGGGCACAAAACAAAACTCCAGATAGGGAAAATCATGGGTTGGGCTTTGCTCAAAACACACAAAAATGAAAGAAAGATCATATGGAAAAATAAGAATATGAAAGAGAAAATGGTAAACTGAAAGATTCTGCAGCAGAGCCAACATGAAGGGAAAATTGTCAAAATCAGCTAAATTACTTCTAGAGCTTTTCTCTCTGTTTTAGATATATAAGTTCTGGCCAGGCAATGTTGCAATGTTGTTATCTTATGCTGGACGGCTGCAAGCACTGAGCAGCTGATACTTTGATACATTGTTTCACCCCTCTCCTCAGCATGGAACAGGCCAGAGTGTCGGGTTCCGACACTCAACAGACATAAACATGAGCTATTAGTCTCCAGCTGCTCAACACAGCCATCATTTTTTTCTAAATTTGTAATTCTTACTCCAACACTTACCTACATTCAAAGTACCATTTAAATATAAGTCAACAAGAAAAATTTACGATACTGCTCCTTTAAGTTTCTGGACCCCCTAACACCCAACTGTGCCCTTGCTGACTTATTTCATATTGTTGGACCTGCCATTCAACTTTTCTATGCACAGCAGATGATTTCCTGTCTAGATTTGCTATACTATCCAGTAGAAGATTCTTCCAGGTAGTCCCTGCAGTTAATGCAAACTGGCGGATGTAACAGTAAATGGAGCACACAGCACTGTTTTATTTTGTGCACAATTGTTCAATTTTTCCTTCTTTTCCATTATTTAATTTGAATTTAAATTTAAATTAAAAATTAAATTTATTTAAATGAATTATAAAGGTTGCATGTATTGTTTTAAGAAGAGAGCAGGATGAATTTTACCTGGACTTCAATTTGAATTAAGCTGAATCGAATAAGCAAATGTCAAGGAACTGTCCAGGAAAGAAACAAAGCCATACTTACCGGGTTGCAGACGAGATTCTGGATAGATTGTTGGTAAATGGAGACCAGAATTGCATGCCAGGTACTTGATCCTCTGATAAAAATATTCTAGGTTACACCAGGATCATTAAAATAGTCCAACAACCATATTAAAGAAAATGGTTGTTGGATTCAGGATGAAAGGGGGGCGTTCTGATTGCTGTTTCCTAAGTGCATGACCCCCTGAAAGCTCTGTTTGATCTTGACCATGGCCTCCTGGTGAAACTGGGCCTTGTGATTGGTCATCAGCTGTCATGTGGTGAGCCATCTAAAATAGCAGGGGATCAAAAAATAGTAAGAACTGTACAATCTATAGGTAAATCAACTGCGGAAGGCCTGATGTTCGTGTCAGACAGGCCCACCAGATGATCCTCTGCTGGGCCCCAGACACTAAACCAAGGCTGCCATCTGGGGCAGTACAAGAGTTCGAAGACTATTGCAGTGTTTGGTGGTTTGCCTGAAGTGTTATGTCGGTTTGTTATTTAATTTTTAATTGTTACATTTCATAAGTTTCATAGTTAGTAAATTGATAGTACATTGAACTTTATATAATGTAAAATATAATTTTGTTCTAGATCAGGGTTCCCCAAAAGGTGGTACTAAAAAAGGCTGCAGATTTACTTGTACCTTGACCTGATTTTCTGCCATCTATACTGTACTTCATTTACTTTAAATGGCTGTTTTGCATATTTTGATGGAGGTGGAACCGATTCACACAACTCAGAGAGATTGACTAGCAGTAATCGCTTGAAGGGGATGAAAGGTGAGTATATAGTTTTTTGTTTACTGCAGAATGACATAAATACGTTTTTAAGTCATTAAACAAATATTCTGTTTGGGACAAACAGGGAATACATTGTTTAGAGGGTTGTAATTAATATACTTTTTTAACTGGATTTTTTAATAAAGAAAGTAAAACAAATATATAAAAATACAATTGTTACCTACTTAGATTTAACAACATTATATACCTAATGCAGGCTCTAGAATGTTAGTATAGACAAACAACATGTAATCAGATTCACATTAATAGCTACACAAGAGATGTATGTTATGCAACTGTTTGCCTTCCAAACTTTATTTACTGCCAAATTTGATGTAAAGCTGTTTCCACAAACCATCAGGTAAACCTTTTGTGTATTGCTTCGGCTCTACATTGTGGTTTCTTAGGGTTTCCAAGTATAAATAGGATTAATATGTATGTCTTTACTTTCAATAATTCTGTACACAATGTACGATTATGATTAATGGTGTGCTAAATAGCCCTCTATTTTGTTGGGGGCTGTTTGACTGAATGGGTTGTGTTCTTTATACACTTCAAAAAAAGTCTAAAAGACTACAGGACATTTGGGCTTCTGTTCCTTGTCCCCCCAGTCTCAATCGCCATCAAGGTCATCCCATACTCACCTTGAGCTGGGTATCCCACTGGCCCACATGCCCCTTGGGGGATGCAAACAGAAGTTGGATGTCATATTTACAGGTTTTGGTCCTGTTTAATAGATGCTTAAAGTATTGTTCCAAAGAGTATGCTAGGCAAGATTGAATAGCCAGCATATTGCCTTTCAATATTTGGTATGAACTAATCCCATGGCAAACAGTGAGATCTCAAATATGCAGCGTTTAGATGTGCCATGTTGTGTAGTGTATCGCCCATTAGAGCGATTGGTCAGTTGGTGGTGGAGGGAGATAAAATTCTCTCATTGCATTTTACAGTAATATTTATACAGATAAATAGCACATGAACACTAAAAGAGATTATATACATAAACAAGGCTAACAAAAAGGAAGTGTGGGACATTAGTCACAGGATCTTTGTCACACAGAGCCCGGAAAACGTGCGCCTATACTCAGAAAGGAAGTTTATGTGGTTGCCTTCCATCCCCGGTCCAGTGCCCCAAAACAGCCTGTGTTTCTTTTTTACTAAAGCCTTTGCCCAATATTCACAAAAACAACAGGAAGCAGTGTTATGGTGAATGGCATGCCATATGCTAATTAAGCCAGTTACAACCAAACTGTTGCATAATGGCAGTTAGTTGAAGTGCTCCCCATTGCTGAGCTTTGTGTACTCTAACTGATTGCATCATCACTGGGGGTAGGGCTGCTCAGCCAGGGAACAATACAGCTGACTGCATCTAGTTTGTGATGCGATGAATATTGGGCAAAAGCTGAGGTTAAAAAAAAAGAAACACGGGCCATTTTGGGGGCACTGAGCTGGATATAGAAAGTGACTACATATAGGTACACTTTAAATAGAAAGATGCTTGGAATCAGAAATTCTCTTCAGTAATCTTCATCCCCATCAGATTCGTTGACAAAGGAATACTCCACAGCTACTGCAAAGTTTGCCACCAAGGTCATAAACTCCTTAAAGTCAACTTCACCGGTGCGTCTTCTATTTAAGTTGTCCAGCATGTCTTTAAAGTGGTCACTGCCTTCTAAACACTATGTAAGGAAAAAACAACACAACTTAAAATGAATATCGAATAAGGTACAGATTTTATTTATTTTACTTTCTACTACATGAGATCTCTATATATAATTTGCAGATTTTACATACATAAAAAAAAAACTAAGCTGACAAGTATCTATTTAAAGGGTCTGTCCAGGCAATAACAGAAAAAAAGATTAACGTGGTGTCAGCCGCAGTTGATACTGAGGCTTGAATATTGATTATTAGGACACTAACCAATTTATGACACTGGTTTGTTGGCCCCTGCGCATGATTTTTGAATTTTTATTGTAAAAAGTTGCAAGCGTGATTTTTCTATTTGTTTTGGGATCAAGTTTTTACACAGAAAAAAAGATATACTCACTTTTAGTCCCTCGTAGCGATTCCGTCCTGCTCCTGTGAGGTAAAACTTACCAAATCCCATGGCTTGTAGGTTCTGTCTTCATTCACCAGCAAGCTCCATAGGAGTTGGGTGGCCACCCCCAACTGAGCTCTTCAGCACTTGTCTAGTGCACAGCAGTGTATGTAGGTAGGACATACCTACCATGGTACTCAATCTCACCTTTTACATTTTATTACACTGATGTTACCTGTTACCTGCTAGGAATAGGTCACATGGTTACACACACACTTGTCCTTGAGGCCAGTATTGCGTAACCCTATCCTACAAGTCCACCAACAGGCCATGCTGTGTGGATCTCTACATAGCTACCTCTATAGCTGTAAGAATTACTTCACCTGTGGATCTGTGTAAAGATCCAGAAAACATGACAGGTTGGTGGACTTTGTAGGTGAGAGTTGGTGACCCTGGCTCGAGGCCACAACTTTCAGAAACCCTATTTTACAATACAGAAATTTCCCAGTTGAGTTTTTGCCTCTTTTCCACTACCATTCCCAGTCAGGTATTTCTTAAAACAAAAAGTTGCCCTCTTTATTTGTATCCTAATAAATTTTCACACACCTTCAGCAATGTTTGTTTCAACCCAAAAGCAAAATTTCTATGTTTAAGGTTTTTTTCATTGTGGTAATGATGAAAGCTATGGGCATTCCAAACAGTGTTTCTATACATTTAATATTACCGAATATGTTTGTTTTTCCCAGCATTTTATAACTTATACGTGTATAGATACAAGTGCACTGTACTTGCTATGTTATCTTTATATTCATTGCAGTCAAATATCCAGTGGAAAATCCAAGAGTGACAGCTCTGGACCATAAGTACCCTTTGGTTTCCAATGTATTTCAGCTTCTATAACCAAACTTCCAACATCTGTCCCACATTACAGAATACTTATCTTTAGCTTGTGGTTTTCCTTTAAGCAGAGGGACATGGAAACAGCTGCACATCTCCGCCAATAGCAGGCATGCAGAGATGCACTGTGTAGCATATTCCAGGTGCATCAGATGCAACAACTACAAGGAAATGGTAATTATCACCAGGTACTAGAAGTTGGTGGGTCAAGGTGCCTTTGGAGAAACTTTCTATAATGGCAGCTGTGCCTGGTCCTTATTCCCGTGACACATTCACCCTACCTGCTCTGCTGGTAACTAATGGAGTTCACCATACAGGCGAACTCCATTGTGCAGAGCATAGTACTGGCAACCATATGAGACGTGAGAGTGTCCGCTTTAAGTGCCAGCCACATGACATTTATGTGATGTCAGCTCACTCTGCTGGTATAAAAAGCCCGTCTCTGCAGTGGTGTGGGACAGCAGCCGGAGATGAAAAGGTGGAAGTATTGGTGGTGTGTGTATTTGTGTGTTTTTTCAGATAACCCTTTGTGTACTGATAAGGGGACCTTGAGATCCCTATACCAGTTCAAAGGGCCTCAAGCAGATGACATGCCAAAATCCCCTGCCCAATTACCTTCATCTCAGCTTTGTCACAGTCTGCTATGGAAGCTATTGGGGGCCTTGTCATAGTCTTCTATGGAAGATGATGGAGGGGCTTTGTCACAGCCTGCTATGGAAGATGATGGGGGGCTTTGTCACAGCCTGCTATGGAAGATGATGGGGGGGGCTTTGTCACAGTCTTCTATGGAAGATGATGCAGGGACTTTGTCACAGTCTGCTATGGAAGATGCAGGGCTTTGTCACAGTTTGCTAGGGAAGCTAATGGGGGCCTTGTCACAGTCTTCTATAGAAGATGATGGAGGGTCTTTGTCACAGCCGGCTATAGAACATGATGGGGGGCTTTGTCACAGTCTGCTATGGAAGATGATGGAGGGTATTTGTCACAGCCTGCTATGGAAGATGAAGGGGGGCTTTGTCACAGTCTGCTAAGGGGATGATGGGGGTTGTTCTGCCTCACATTCTGATGTAGGGATGGTGGGAGTTGCTCTGCAACACAGTCTGTGTTGCAGAGCAACAGGGGGTGTCTGTGTTGCAGAGCAACAAGGGGATGATGGGGGTTGTCCTGCCACAAAGTCTGCTATAGGGATGATGGGGGTTGTTCTGCCACACAGTCTGCTATAGGGCTTATGGTGGTTGTTCTGTCACACAGTCTGCTATAGGGTTTATGGTGGTTGTTCTGTCACAGCCTGCTATAGGGTTGATGGTGGTTGTTCTGTCACACAGTATGCTCAGGGTTTATGGTGGTTGTTCTGTCACACAGTCTGCTATAGGAATGATGGGGGTTGTTCTTCCACACATTCGGCTATATGGATGATGGAGGTTGTTCTGCCACACAGTCTGCTATAGGGTTTATGGTGGTTGTTCTGTCACACAGTCTGCTATAGGGTTTATGGTGGTTGTTCTGTCACACAGACTGCTATAGGAATGATGGGGGTTGTTCTGCCACACAGTCAGCTATAGGAATGATAGGGGTTGTTCTGCCACACAGTCAGCTATAGGGAGGATGGGGGTTGTTCTGTCACACTGTCTGCAATAGGAATGATGGGGGTTTTTCTACACAGTCTTCCATAGGGAAGATAGGAGACTGCTATGAAGGGGGTTTTAGAGCCAGAGCCTTTTTTTTATATATATATATTTTTTGGCATTTTTGGTCAGGTACAACTTTTTATTTTTTAATCATATTTTTTCCAGTGTTTTTCTAAATGACGCTTTTACAGGCATGCAATTAAACAACCACGAAAAATAATATTATTATTGTTTTACTGAATAATACTTTTAATGGCATTCAATTTAACATTGAAAGTGCCTGCAGGTTAATTTTTCTTGTATTTTTTGGTCTTTTTTGGCATTTATCATTGGATAAAAGAATAGCCTGACTTTAATTTTTTATGGTATTTTTTAGTTTTCAGTGTTTTCCTGAATGCCTCTTTTAACGGCATTCAATTTAACTTTGAAATTGCCTGCAGGTTTATTTGTTTTATATATTTTTTATTTTTATATTTATAAATATATTTTTGGGTACTTTTTTTGCATTTTTCATTTGATAAAATTTTTATCTAGCAAAGAATAGCCTGACTTTTTATTTTGTAATTGTATTTTCACAGTTTTACTGAAGCACTGGGCTCTTGGGCACCCCCGATGCCCCAAATGGGTGGGGCGGGTAATGTGTCATTTTACCGGCCTGGCATCCACTGAGCCAAGAATGTGCCATGCTGGCTCCAGACCATGGTGAACTGGTTTAGGAGCTCCCTGGACCCCTTACAAGTTTGTCCTAAGTGAAAAAGAAATAAGACACCACACCAAAAATATTTTTATTGTTCTTAATTTAACTTATACTCACCCATCCCCGTGTTCAATAAAACAAGGGAAAGTGACAAATAAAAAGTCAAACATTTTTATGTTAGATAAAAATTAAATCTAACCAAAAATGCCAATGAAAAAATGCCCCCAAAATTACCCCAAAATATAAAAAATAAAATAAAAAAAAGGCAGTTTCAATGTTAAATTGCATGACTGTAAAAGTTGCATTCAGTAACTGAAAAATACAATTAAAAATAAAAAGTCAAGCTATTCTTCATTAGATAAAAATTGTATCTAACCAAATAAATTACCCCAAAATATAAAATATAAACCCGAAGGCAGTCTCAATGTTAAATTGGGTGATGTTTAATGCAGCATTCAGTAAAACACTGAAAACTAAAAAATAACATTAAAAAATAGTCAGGCTATTCTTTGTTACATAAACATTGCCTCAAACAAAAATGCCAAAAAATTTCCAAAAAATATAAAAAAAATAAACCCACATTCAGTTTCAATGTTAAATCAATTGCCATTATGTTTGTTATTCATTAAAACACTGTAAACTGAATGAATATGATTAAAAAATAAAGAGCCAGAATACTTTGCATTAGATAAAAATGTTATCCAATGAAAAATGCCAAAGAATTTACCAAAAAATATAAAAAAATAAAGCCACAGGTTATTACCCGGAGCAGGAACAAATTAAACACAGGAAAAACTATTTTTGTAATGCATTTATGTATTGAATTCATTTGTTTTTTTGATTATTCAGAGTACTTTCCCTACCCCATTTTGTACAGGGCAATCTCCCTGGTGTTACCCCTTGATTTGCCCTCTGACACCCTCATTTATGTATTTATTTAATTATTTTTGTTTTCTGTTATTATTTTGAGCAGGTCAATAGCCCTGGTTTCCTCCCGACTTGCAGCCCTCTAGCCTTTGTTACTCCCATTTTACTGCGATTTTTGAAATCCCAAGTTCAGGTCCCTATTGACTTCAGTGGGGTTTGGGTTCAGGGTTCAGGGTCCTGAAATGAACTTTTGCGGCAAGTTTGGACAAACTTGTCGAACCCGGACGTCAGCGTGTTGGCCCATCCCTACTGGTAAACTAAATTACTTGAGAATGCCCCTCTGGTCAAACGTCCCTAGGAAGCCCATGGTTGGGCAGCATTATTCACCCAGTCCCTGATTCTATGCTGTTCTCATGCCCATGTGATGACCAGCAGCCAAAATATAAATACCGTATTTGCCGGCGTATAAGACGACTTTTTCCCCCAGTAAAACATGCCTCCCAGAGGGGGGGTCGTCTTATACGCCGGGTGCACCTTATACGCTAGAGGGTGAGGGGTGGCCGTTGCGGCTGGCTGGCCTGCCCGTCCCTGCTGTTCCTGTCGCCGCTCTCATACACACTAACACACACACATTCATGCTTACTTCACTTCCTGGCTGTTGCACGCTGGTCGTCGGTGGGCGTGTCCCAGATGGCTGCCGTCCAAGGAAAACAATGGACGCCGGCCATCGGGGGCACGCCCACCGACGACCAGCGCGCAACAGCCAGGAAGTGCCGGTAAGCATGAATGTGTGTGCGTGTTTGTGTGTATGAGAGCGGCGGCGGCGGTGGTGACAGGAACAGCAGGGACGGGCAGACCAGCCCTCCGACCATCGGTAAGTGTGTGGGTGTGTGAGCGGCGGGGCGGGGGGAGGAGGGAGTGGGGCCACTCGCTGGCTGTACTGAGGGCTGCCCCCATGCCTGTATTGAGAGATGCCTCCATGCCTGTACTGAGGGATGCCTCCATGCCTGTACTGAGGGATGCCCCCATGCCTGTACTGAGGGATGCCCCATGCCTGTACTGAGGGATGCCCCCATGCCTGTATTGAGGGATGCCCCCATGCCTGTACTGAGGGATGCCTCCATGCCTGTACTGAGGGATGCCCCCATGCCTGTACTGAGGGATGCCTCCATGCCTGTACTGAGGGATGCCTCCATGCCTGTACTGAGGGATGCCCCCATGCCTGTACTGAGGGATGCCTCCATGCCTGTATTGAGGAATGCCCCCATGCCTGTACTGAGGGATGCCCCCATGCCTGCATTGAGGGATGCCCCCATGCCTGTACTGAGGGATGCCCCCATGCCTGTACTGAGGGATGCCCCCATGCCTGTACTGAGGGATGCCCCCATGCCTGTATTGAGGGATGCCCCCATGCCTGTATTGAGGGATGCCCCCATGCCTGTATTGAGGGATGCCCCCATGCCTGTATTGAGGGATGCCCCCATGACTGTAAGAAGCCAGAAAGTATGACTGTAAGAAGCCACCCAGGGACTCTGGGGAAGGGAATTAACATGTTGAAATAAAATCTGATGTTCTTTTACGTTTTATTTGGTGTGCGGAAGAGGGAGTAGTCTTATACGGTGAGTATATAACAAACTCTATATTTTGAGTGGAAATGTTGGGGGGTCGTCTTATATGCCCAGCCGTCTTATACGCCGGCAAATACGGTATATAAGAAGGAGGATATATAGATATATAGAGGAATGGAAGAGAAAAATAAGTAAATCCCAGAAACTCACTGTCTACAAATCACTACAGGGGGACTACACCATGGTTCCATGTCTGGAGACACTGCACCACCCCAAGCACAGGCACTGAGCCTCTATAGACTGAGTGCCCACAGCCTGGGGATGGAGACGGGCCAGCACAGGCAGACAGGGAGGACGAGGCCCACTTCCTGCTACACTGCAGTGGGTCTACTTTGTCCCGCGCCATCTCCCTTTTTCTTTCTTCCTCTCTAGCATGTAGATGTGGCGGCGCTGACCACCATTTGGATAAAGGGGGAAGGGAATGAAGTGAGGGCCAAGGGAGCCAGCTTTTGTAAAAGAGCAAACACACGTTTGAAAAAGAACTTAATAAACTTATACTTACCACCCCCCTCCGGGCTCCTGTGCAGGCTGCTTTGAAATTATACCATGGCGGCATTAATAAAGGAGTGGGACACTGGTTCCCCTCCTGTTCATCCTGGCTCTTGGCCGGGGACTCCATGATGGGCCGCTGGGGAACCGCTTTTATATTAATAGGTGGGGCCTCTCTGTCATGTCAAAAAAGGGGAGGTGTCTAGGGGTGGCACAATCTGCTCTAAGCCAGTCCCCTTCCATAACATCAGCAATGACGTCAGGGAGTTTCCATGGAGGTCACGCCTCCAAGTATAAAGTTCGTCTCCCCCGGCCCTCATTTTGGTGTGGTGTCTTACTTCTTTTTCACTTGGGGGGAACTGATACATGGGACAGGGGACCTCTATACTGTTTCACCATGGTCAGGAGCTGGGGGTGCAAAACAGCCTTGTGCCCATATTGGTGTGGGCATGGGGTTCTTCCAGGGATGCCCAAGCTCATTCTAAAGGGCATAAGTGCTTGTAACTTGCAGGGACAGGGGCCACCAATAGTGCAGCCTCTGAGCGCTGGGTTACAAGCCATTATGCTTGGTGCCCAGGCTGGTAGCCTTTTTGCAACTGAAAATAAATAGGTAAGAAAAAAATTAAAAGATCCCTGCTCTCACTTTCCCCGCTTAAGGTGGCATTCATTAGAACAAGGAAAAGGAAAGGCAAGGAAAATTACCTTTTTTCATTTGATACAATTTGCAAATCTAATAAAAAAGGCCAATAAAAATTACCAAAGAAATATAAAAAAAACCCACAGACAGTTTCAATGTTCAAATGAATGCCTCTTATAAGCTCCATTTAGTAAAACACTTAAAACTGAAAATTGTATCTAACCAAAAAATATAAAAATGGACCATCAACCAGATTTTCTGGGTTTGGGCTGAATGCTGAACCCTAGCACAGACTTCTGGTTGAAGCCTGTGTTTGGTTTTGGAGACCAGAACTTGCAAAATTTTGTATGAATCCGAACACTGCCAATTTTTTTATACCCCTCTTTTGTTATACACCGTATTTTTTCGCCCTATAAGACGCACCTGACCATAAGACGCACCTAGGATTTGGAGGAGCAAAATAAGAAAAAAAATTATTTAAACCAAAAACACACCATTACAAACAGTGTGGCATCCCCCCCATCCCATTCCCCATATAGGCAGCGTGGCATCCCCCTCTGATTCCCATAGGCCGTGTGGAATACCCCAATGGCATAGGCAGTGTGGCACTCCCCCATCCCATTCCCCATTTAGGCAGTGTGGCATTTTCCCCATCCCATTCCCCATATAGGCAGTGTGGCATTCCCCCCATCCCATTCCCCATATAGGCAGTGTGGCATTTTCCCCCCTCCCATTCCCCATATAGGCAGTGTGGCATTCCCCCCTCCCATTCCCCATATAGGCAGTGTGGCATTCCCTTATCCCATTCCCCATATAGGCAGTGTGGCATCCCCTCTCCCATTCCCATATAGGCAGTGTGGCATCCCCTATCCCATTCCCATGTAGGCAGTCTGGCATCCACCATCCCATTCCCCATATAGGCAGTGTGCCCCCCATTATCATAGGCATTGTGGCATTCCCCCCCTCCCATTCCCCATATAGGCAGTGTGCCCCCCCATTCCCATAGGTAGTGTGGCATTTCCCCCTCCCATTCCCCATATAGGCAGAGTGCACCCCCATTATCATAGGCATTGTGGCATCCCCCCTCCCATTCTCCATATAGGTAGTGTACCCCCCCATTCCCATAGGTAGTGTGGCATTCCCCCCTCCCATTCCCCATATAGGCAGGGTGCCCCACCCCATTCCCACAGATAGTGTGGCATTCCCCCTCCCCCCATTTCCATAGAGAGTGTGGCATCCCCCTCCAATTTCCATAGGTAGTGTGGCATCCCCCTCCCATTTCCATAGGTAGTGTGGCATCCCCCTCCCATTTCCATAGAGAGTGTGGCATCCCCCTCCCATTTCCATAGAGAGTGTGGCATCCCCCTCCCCCCATTTCCATAGGTAGTGTGGCATCCCCCTCCCATTTCCATAGGTAGTGTGGCATCCCCCTCCCATTTCCATAGGTAGTGTGGCATCCCCCTCCCATTTCCATAGGTAGTGTGGCATCCCCCTCCCATTTCCATAGGTAGTGTGGCATTCCCCCCCCCCCCATTTCCATAGGTAGTGTGGCAATCCCCTTCCCCCATTTCCATAGGCAGTGTGGCAATTCCCTCCCCCCATTTCCATAGGTAGTGTGGCAATCCCCTCCCCCCATTTTCATAGGTAGTGTGGCAATCCCCTCCCCCCATTTCCATAGGTAGTGTGGCAATCCCCTCCCCCCATTTCCATAGGTAGTGTGGCATCCCCCTCCCCCTGTTTCCATAGGGAGTGTGGCATTCCCCCATTTCCATAGGTAGTGTGGCAATCCCCTTTAACTTTTTTTATCTTTTTTTTTACATTCGCCCGATAAGGCGCACGGACATTTTCCCCCCACTTATAGGGCGAAAATACAGTAATGAATTAATTATTCAATGAATCTCACTCCTGTCCCCTATAGAGTTGTAATAGGTGTGTCCACAATGAAACTAGTCATGAAGACACCTAGCTAATCGCACTGTTGAAATATATCAGTGTGATTGGCTGATATTTAGTGCTATCTTTATATCCTATAGAAATTGGTATCTGAGTTGACATGTTACAGAAAGAATGATTCCAATAATAATGATATCTCACAGGGTGTAGTGTTGGCATCTCTTTCCTTAGCAGTTGCCGGAGCTCCTTTGTTTCCATGCGGAGAGGATCACCTCCCTTACCAGCATACTTGTAGAATATCTTAATCAGAGCAACAATGGCTTTCTCTGCCCGGGTCTGAGCTCCAAACTTGGGAACCCTGAAAACAAAATAGAACATGTTTATATTTTACCAAAAGTTCTAAAATGTATCCACAAATTTGTTTTTTATGTACAGGATGTTGCCCACATTCAATGGGTTAGACAATCATTGCAGGAAGCAGATTCTCAACCCAAATCACTTCCTTTCATGCTCGTCTTCAAGACTTCAAACATGCCACTCTTTTTCTCTGAAAAACTGAACTCGGGAGCCATGATGCAGGCAGTAAATAACACTGCCAGAGCAAAGATAACAGAAATCCAAAAACCTGCAGGCTTATGCAGTCCCACATGCTTTAAAGTCAATTTTTTAAATCAATTAACTATTGTTTTTTTCCACTTTTGATCATCACACACAGTTTTCCAACATGATATTGATCTTCATGTAATCCTTTAGGCAGAAGTGAAGAAAAAGAGCAAGTTGCTATTATTCATATATAAGAAAGAGAGAGAGAGAATGCTAATGTGTTTCACACACTTAATACTGCAGGGCTGCCATTAATGTACTGAAGGCATAATTTAGGTATAGGGCCCAGGCATGATATCTGCTAAAAGGAGACCAGTAAGTTGCCCCAAAGGCCTACAACCCTTTTAGTACTCTGCCTGGCAATCCCTCATTTGTTCTGTGGGTACTATAGGGGGTTACAGTGCCATGGATCATTTTTTGGGGTTAAATGGTAGACCAGATGGCTTATTGGGAGGGGACTGAGGATTTTAATGGCGTCCAGAAACAAAGGAACATAGAAACATAGACGGTTGATAGCAGAAGGAGACCATATGATCCATCTAGTCTGCCCTTATGTGTGTATACTGTTTTTATCTTGGGGTAGATATATGCTTTTCTCATCACCCTGGCTGTTCACCCTCTATCCCAGTGTCCACAATCTGATGATGCAGAGCTTTAGACCACCTGCGTAGCCCTATTATTGGCAAAGGAATTCAGGGGGATGTCACTACTCTTTGCCTCTGCTTTCTGACAGGAAGGGAGAGTCCACCATGATGGGATGAGCTGCTGAATGAGAGCTTATGCACTTTGACTACAGAGTCCCTTCAAGGTGGTATCTGAAAATCTGAAGTGAAGGCCCCTGATTAATTGGAATCTGAATGGTTAATGAGGAGAGAACTCCAAATAATAAAGGGGCATCCAGATAGCTAATCTCTAATCAAAGCTGAATGGACCATGGACCAGCAATCAGGGAAACATTTTGAAACTACCCCAACTTATTTTCACATCCCATTTATCATACCAAACAGTACAAGAGAACAAACATTTGAAAATCTATTTAAATTTAAAGTGGACTTTTTCTTTAGGCAGATGCTCACCAACAGCCATCTAGCACATGGAAAGAAAACATTGCACATTGTTGACTTGGTTAACTTTCTAGAGGCGACCTTGATGTTTCAACTTCTGCACTATGGAAATTCTGAATTTACAAAGCTATAATTAGCTGGGAATAAAATCTCTTTTAGATCAGATTTTGAGCCTTACATCTGGAGAAGCTCTCCCTGTAGTGAGGCTATAATAAATCTCTCATCTGTTAAGAAGTTTTCTTTGTAACTTCTAAGTACAGATCATTATGACTCACATTAACCTCGCGACCTGTAATTATGGAGGAGATAGGAAGCTGGTCTCCTTCTGAACCCACCACAGTGTCTCTAGCTAAGGGAAGCTAAATTAGTAAAAAGCTGAATAATTATGCTAAACTGAGATTAAGTTGCTCACTTGCTGTGATCAGACCATGTGTGGCCAGCATTTGAAATAGTTTATTTTCTAAAAATCTTTCAACTACTATAAATAGAGACCCCATTTTTTATCTGTTCTTGGCTTTCCATAAATGCTAACTATTCATAAGACAAATTAGACAGGTGCAAATTGGCTTTCAGGCTCTTAGGGGCCCCAAAAAGTGAAACATGGAGCAGGATCCGGCATTTTTTATGATGTATCCAAGACACTGCACTGTCAGGAGCACTATAAGTTGAGCATTTGATACTGACCATGTATTTATATGTCAGGTCATCTAACTCTTTAGAGATCAAGGAATTTACTCCTGGTTTTTTCTTAGCACTTCAGATGGACAGAACAAGGTTGTATTAAATCTCAGCTTTGGAAATTAAAGAACTTTGGGGTAACCAAAACTATTTGGGCCCCATATCCAACTCATTCAGGGGTATTACCCTAAAAGCACCTCAAAACCAATTGTGTTCATTTAAAACAATTACATTTATTATACAATTCTATAAGATAACAACTTCATAACATTTCAGCAATTTATAGATGAAAATTTCAAAGCAGTTTGTTCAGGTTCACATATTCTCTCTTGTGGCTGACACATTTCATAGGTCCAATGCCAATTTCATCTGAGCCAGCTAAGGATATTAATACATTTTACAATGTTGTCTTTTTTCATAATGATCATAGTTCCATAACAATGATTCTCACATTAGTTGCAGAACCAACTTGGATATAATCTCTCTATGTGAGATTTTGAGGGTCATCTTCAAATCATGCTGACAAATCTTATATCTCCATACAGAACCAATCCTCCTCTCCAATCAATTAGCCAGCTGTATGTCAAATTAATGTTATAATTATATGTTTGTAGTCAATATTTGAAAGATGAATTGATATAAATATATATACTTCTATCTGTATCATTATCTATTTATATAAAAAATTAAGTATATTTTATATCTATTTAAAATATATATATTTTATATATTAGTAAATTATAAGTATATATATATATATATATATATATATATATATATATATATATGCCATATTTTTCACCCTATAAGACGCATCTGCCAATAAAACGCACTTAGGATTTGGAGGCGAAAAATAAGAAAAAAAATATTCTGAACCAAATGATGTACTAAATACCCCCCCAATCACCCTATTACAGACAGTGTGCAGAATCCCCCCATCACCCCATAACAGACCCCACATTACAGGCAGTGTGCGGACATCCCAAATACAAGCAGTGTGTGGGCATCCCAATTACAAGCAGTGTGTGGGCATCCGGCTTGCAGGCAGTGTGTGGGCACCCCAACTACAGGCAGTGTGAGGAATCCGAAATACAGGCTGTGTGAGGTATTCCAAATAAAGGCAGTGTGTGTGTAACCCAATCATAGGCAATGTGCGGACATCCCAATTACAGGCAGTGTGCAGGCATCCCAATTACAGACAGTAGCCTAGCCTCGATTCAGAGAGACACAAAAAAAACTTCCGTTTTCGTGCCAATCTGTTTTTTTTGTGAAATGTTTCCGTTCTCGTATGAGCGTACGAGCGATTCTATGCATGCATTGCAAACCTTCTGTAAAGTTTCCGTCCGTTCGTACGGCAGATTACGAATTATGAGGATGTCATTTTCCATCCAGACTTTTCCGTTTCATTTCCACATGTTACAACGTAGGCTTTCGTTTTTGCCCTTTTCCCATCGTATCCTCCAACGAATCCTTTACGTTTCCCGATAGATTCTGTTTCCATTTTACAAAAAAAAATCGTCCAGACAGAATCCTTAAGATCTTGCGCCTGCGCACTACAAACTTAACTTATTAAAGTGCTTGCCTACATATTTGCCACCCTCACTTCTACTACAATGTTTAGCTAAATCACTTAGCACTATCCTCCATCTTCCCTTTTGGAACCTTAAAGCTCACCCAAACCACTTAGCACTATCCTCCATCTTCCCTTTTGGACCCTTAAAGCTCACCCAAACCACTTCTCGGTCATGTGAATATTCATCTTTAAATATTTCTGGGCCCATTAGTTTTGTGTTAATGTATTTTGTAAATGAAATGACACTGTAACATTTTTTTTGGGATGCCATCATAAAATATAAAATGTATCAAAATTTTGTAAATTTTACATTTTTACAACTATAAAAAACAAAATACATAGCAATGGCAGGCCACAGAACATTATTCTTCATCTGTGGTCCCCAACGAGTTGCGCAGCTCCTGCATCTCACCAACTGATGGACCCTGACACTCAGTTGTGCCACTCTGGCACGTGTGGTCCCTGTTAAAAGACGTAAATTAAAATTTTGGTATAACCTTGTTGGGGTCATACTGCAGTGCCCCCCCCCCTTTATGGTCCAAACACCTAAATCTGGACTTCTAAAGCCAGAGGGCCCTCCCCACCATGGCCCGGTTTTGCATAGTGCCCGATTACAGAACCCCTGCCCCGCATTCTGCAGGCAAAGAACGGGCATCAGGAGCAAGGGCGAGTGGCACATCTTGCAGTTCCTGCAACCAAATATAAAATAATTACACAAAGCAAAGGTAACCAACTAAAACAATAACTCCTACAACACATTAAGATTCATGTTCAACAATCCAAATATAATTCACAAAGAACGTAAGTCTAAAAAAATATAACAATTATATGGATGTGTGGAAAAATAAATGTTTACATGCTAAGGACTAATTTAGGTCAGCATTAAAATGCTTCTATAAGGCATACATGAAATGTATTAATTCAGGTATGCATTGCTATACAATTTATGGCCTCGGCCATGCTGATACATGCAATGCCTTGGTGCTAAAGGAGCGCAGACTCCTCCACATAGCCACAAAACATGTTCAACAATAGCAATCCGAGCCCTCAAAGGTCTCGTAAGTGGATCGGAAATGAAACGGATTTATAGGGTGGTGATCCGTCGGAAATCAGCTCTCTGAATCAGACAGAAACCATCCCAACAACGGAAGTTATCTGAACGAACGGAAAATTTCCGATTTTGTTTGGAAATGTTCCGATTTGCTTCCGTTCATCGAAAGAGCATATACACATTTTCCCGAACGTTCGTGCGAGTAGAAAATGGACGAAAAAAAGCAAAAAAATGACAAACACCCACCAAAACTTTCACAGACAGCTACGGAAGTCCGGACGAATGTGTCTCTGAATCGAGGCTATTGTGCGGGCATCCCAATTACAGACAGTGTGTGGGCATCCCAATTACAGACAATGTGCAGGCATCCCAATTACAGACAGTGTGCAGGCATCCCAATTACAGACAGTGTGCAGGCATCCCAATTACAGACAGTGTGCAGGCATCCCAATTACAGACAGTGTGCGGGCATCCCAAACACAGGCAGTGTGAGGGTATCTTAAATATAGGCAGTGTGAGGGTATCCCAGTCACAGGCATGGTGCATGGCATTCCATTTAAAGGCAGTGTGCAGCATGCCCCAAAACAAACAAAAAATACCTTACATTTCCTGGCATCTCCCGCCGACTTAGAAAGAGGGACAGATAGACAGACAGACAGACACACAAACACATACATTCCTGGCATCCTCTGTCTTAGTCATCGCTGCTGCCTGCCATCCTCTGCCTCCATATCTGCCACCGCAAGTTCAGAGTGAGATGGTTCTGGCTTCTGGGTGGGCGTGGCCTATGACTCCTGCCAGCCACAGACCATGCCCTCGCCCTGAACTTGCGGCGGCTACGAAGGCAGCAGGCAGCAGCATGATTAAAATAATTTAATACATTTCCTTTTTTCCTTAAATCCTTTTCATTATTACGAAACATTTAATTTATGTATCGGATTTGTTATTACAATTGTTTGCATTGGAACATTCATGGACCAAACATATCTATATTGAGACTATAATATTTACTTATCAGGTTATGTTGTTTCAATTTAGATCCTTAGTATATGTAGATATCCAAGGAATTCTTTCTTTCACAGCAAAGTGCACAATGTTTTTCCCTCCAGGTTCACCAATTTACTGAGGGCACTAAGTTCTGTTATAAAGAGATAAAGGGGCTTTGTTTAATAGGAGTTTTTATTTAATCATGATTTGCACCTGGTTCACTTAGAAGCGACATGTCTATTTCCCAGGCCATGTATTAACCATTGCTTATCCCTGCCATGATTCTCTTTGTTTCTATGCTTTCCTATGGAAAATATATTAATCTTGTGACCTTATGAGGGGAGATATGTCAAAAAAGTATTGTGTAAAAAGAGGAAATGAATGCATAATGTATCTTTGTATGTATAAATCATTTATTTACTGATATATTGGCATGAAAAGATTTTGGTTAATTTGATGCTCTGGCTATCTGGAAAAGAAGGGATAAGGAAACGCAAGGTTCGGTGTGCCACCTGTGGTACTGGTGGATTTGTTAAGAATCCTGACTAACCTTCTGTAAAGTTTCCGTCCGTTCGTACGGCAGATTACGAATTATGAGGATGTCATTTTCCATCCAGACTTTTCCGTTTCATTTCCACATGTTACAACGTAGGCTTTCGTTTTTGCCCTTTTCCCATCGTATCCTCCAACGAATCCTTTACGTTTCCCGATAGATTCTGTTTCCATTTTACAAAAAAAAATCGTCCAGACAGAATCCTTAAGATCTTGCGCCTGCGCACTACAAACTTAACTTATTAAAGTGCTTGCCTACATATTTGCCACCCTCACTTCTACTACAATGTTTAGCTAAATCACTTAGCACTATCCTCCATCTTCCCTTTTGGAACCTTAAAGCTCACCCAAACCACTTAGCACTATCCTCCATCTTCCCTTTTGGACCCTTAAAGCTCACCCAAACCACTTCTCGGTCATGTGAATATTCATCTTTAAATATTTCTGGGCCCATTAGTTTTGTGTTAATGTATTTTGTAAATGAAATGACACTGTAACATTTTTTTTGGGATGCCATCATAAAATATAAAATGTATCAAAATTTTGTAAATTTTACATTTTTACAACTATAAAAAACAAAATACATAGCAATGGCAGGCCACAGAACATTATTCTTCATCTGTGGTCCCCAACGAGTTGCGCAGCTCCTGCATCTCACCAACTGATGGACCCTGACACTCAGTTGTGCCACTCTGGCACGTGTGGTCCCTGTTAAAAGACGTAAATTAAAATTTTGGTATAACCTTGTTGGGGTCATACTGCAGTGCCCCCCCCCCCTTTATGGTCCAAACACCTAAATCTGGACTTCTAAAGCCAGAGGGCCCTCCCCACCATGGCCCGGTTTTGCATAGTGCCCGATTACAGAACCCCTGCCCCGCATTCTGCAGGCAAAGAACGGGCATCAGGAGCAAGGGCGAGTGGCACATCTTGCAGTTCCTGCAACCAAATATAAAATAATTACACAAAGCAAAGGTAACCAACTAAAACAATAACTCCTACAACACATTAAGATTCATGTTCAACAATCCAAATATAATTCACAAAGAACGTAAGTCTAAAAAAATATAACAATTATATGGATGTGTGGAAAAATAAATGTTTACATGCTAAGGACTAATTTAGGTCAGCATTAAAATGCTTCTATAAGGCATACATGAAATGTATTAATTCAGGTATGCATTGCTATACAATTTATGGCCTCGGCCATGCTGATACATGCAATGCCTTGGTGCTAAAGGAGCGCAGACTCCTCCACATAGCCACAAAACATGTTCAACAATAGCAATCCGAGCCCTCAAAGGTCTCGTAAGTGGATCGGAAATGAAACGGATTTATAGGGTGGTGATCCGTCGGAAATCAGCTCTCTGAATCAGACAGAAACCATCCCAACAACGGAAGTTATCTGAACGAACGGAAAATTTCCGATTTTGTTTGGAAATGTTCCGATTTGCTTCCGTTCATCGAAAGAGCATATACACATTTTCCCGAACGTTCGTGCGAGTAGAAAATGGACGAAAAAAAGCAAAAAAATGACAAACACCCACCAAAACTTTCACAGACAGCTACGGAAGTCCGGACGAATGTGTCTCTGAATCGAGGCTATTGTGCGGGCATCCCAATTACAGACAGTGTGTGGGCATCCCAATTACAGACAATGTGCAGGCATCCCAATTACAGACAGTGTGCAGGCATCCCAATTACAGACAGTGTGCAGGCATCCCAATTACAGACAGTGTGCAGGCATCCCAATTACAGACAGTGTGCGGGCATCCCAAACACAGGCAGTGTGAGGGTATCTTAAATATAGGCAGTGTGAGGGTATCCCAGTCACAGGCATGGTGCATGGCATTCCATTTAAAGGCAGTGTGCAGCATGCCCCAAAACAAACAAAAAATACCTTACATTTCCTGGCATCTCCCGCCGACTTAGAAAGAGGGACAGATAGACAGACAGACAGACACACAAACACATACATTCCTGGCATCCTCTGTCTTAGTCATCGCTGCTGCCTGCCATCCTCTGCCTCCATATCTGCCACCGCAAGTTCAGAGTGAGATGGTTCTGGCTTCTGGGTGGGCGTGGCCTATGACTCCTGCCAGCCACAGACCATGCCCTCGCCCTGAACTTGCGGCGGCTACGAAGGCAGCAGGCAGCAGCATGATTAAAATAATTTAATACATTTCCTTTTTTCCTTAAATCCTTTTCATTATTACGAAACATTTAATTTATGTATCGGATTTGTTATTACAATTGTTTGCATTGGAACATTCATGGACCAAACATATCTATATTGAGACTATAATATTTACTTATCAGGTTATGTTGTTTCAATTTAGATCCTTAGTATATGTAGATATCCAAGGAATTCTTTCTTTCACAGCAAAGTGCACAATGTTTTTCCCTCCAGGTTCACCAATTTACTGAGGGCACTAAGTTCTGTTATAAAGAGATAAAGGGGCTTTGTTTAATAGGAGTTTTTATTTAATCATGATTTGCACCTGGTTCACTTAGAAGCGACATGTCTATTTCCCAGGCCATGTATTAACCATTGCTTATCCCTGCCATGATTCTCTTTGTTTCTATGCTTTCCTATGGAAAATATATTAATCTTGTGACCTTATGAGGGGAGATATGTCAAAAAAGTATTGTGTAAAAAGAGGAAATGAATGCATAATGTATCTTTGTATGTATAAATCATTTATTTACTGATATATTGGCATGAAAAGATTTTGGTTAATTTGATGCTCTGGCTATCTGGAAAAGAAGGGATAAGGAAACGCAAGGTTCGGTGTGCCACCTGTGGTACTGGTGGATTTGTTAAGAATCCTGACTAAGTTCACTACCCCCTCCTTCATAGTGCTAATATTACATTTGTTTTTTAAAAGCTTAATTAATTGGTAGACTGTACTTCTGGATTGCAAGAACATTTTAACAACATATTATAACAATAGTCAGTGATACATAAAATATTTTAAAGAACATAATATAACAGATACAATTTCGATAATCCTATATATCACATGTGTAGGCAATTAAAGTGGACAACCCAAATTTTTAACTAGGATCCCTCGAATTGCTTCCTCTATGAAGAGTACCTTTTGCCACTGCTCCTGCATCACTCTAATCGCAGATAATGCCGCCTGTTTTAGCTGTAAAGCTCCACCTCCTCCATTCATTGCCACTGTTGCGTGTGGCAATGATGTCATTGCCATACCTATGCAATTTCTGATGCCTGCCAACTTACAGAGGATTTGGATGGATCTGTGTCAATATTTGAAGCAAGTCAGTCTTCTTTTTATGTTTCAATACCCAATGTCGAGCTACTGGCGATGTCATATTCCCATTCCTCAGACTGTATACATGCTCATATGTCCTTCGTTTTAATTGTTTCTTCATTTTGCCTACATAGTAGACTCCACTTATGCATGTAATTAGATGAACCATCCTCTCTGTTTTGCAATTTGCAAAATGATTAATCCTATTTTTTTAGATCAATATTTGTATTCGTTAGTGTGATTTTTGAACCTTTCTTAATAAAGGTACAATACTGACACATTCCACAAGGGAAGGTATCCTTTATGGGACAACATTTCACATTGCAATTTTCTTCAAAATGACTATGGACTAATTTGTCTTTTAGGGATGGTGGCTTTCTGTATACTATCTGAGGATGTTTAGGGACTAACTCAATAATAAGGGTATGTTCTTATAGTATATGCCAATGTCTGGCCAAAATATTCCTTAATACTGTATCTAGGTTGGTGTAGGTTGATATGAGCAAAGCTAATGAATTCTTTCTTCCTATCTCTCTTTCCTTTTTTATTGCCTCTGTTCTACCACTTTCATTTGCTCTTTGGTAAGCTGCTTTCAACCACTTTTGTTTGTATTCTTTTGCTCTTAATTTACTCTGGAGGGTTTTACCCCCATCTCGAAAGAGTCATTATTTGTGCAATTCCATCCGGTTCTTAAATATTCACTAATTGGGACGCTTTGTTTCAAAGCAGGTGGATGTGTACTAGTTGTTGATCTGTTGTTTGTTGATATTCGAAATAAAATTATTCAGGATCTCCTTATTGCCCATCCAAAAGAAGATAATATCATCCATGAATCGATGGCAAGAAATCTATTTAGTCTTTGAGAATAAGTCCCGCTTCCACCACCCCAGTTACAAGTTTACATACGATGAGGCACATGTCGTCCCCATCGCTGTCCCCTGTATTTGGTGGTAGTGGGAGCCTTGGAACATAAAGGTTATTTGTGAAATTGGCAGTGGACCAATGAAACATGTCATCCACAAGAGAGAATATGTGAACCTAAACAAACTGCTTGGAAATGTATGAAGTTATCTTTGAGCATTGTATAAGCATTCATTGTATATGCATACAATTGTATAATAAATGTAAATTTAATTTGAATGAACAATATTGTTTTTGCAATGCTTTTAGGGTGATATCCCTGGATAAGTTGGATATGGGGCCCAAATAGTTTTGGTTCCACCAAACCCCAAAGTTCTTCTAATTAGAGGTTACCTTGGGTTCCTTTGTGACTATTACATGCCTTGCTTTTGTCAGGGGAGGATAATAATGCTCTTGAATTTTGGGTTCCAACTCTTTAGCAATGGTTTTGTAACCTTTTTCAGACTGTTGAGCATTAACCACTCTTCTTCTGAGGTCCTCAGAACACCTGACTTTTATTTCACTTTCAGATTATCACTAACCCTATAAGCCTGATTCAGAGTCTCTCTCACACTTATTCCCGGCAGTGGGAATGATGTCCATGGACTGTATTTGGGCTATTTCCATGTTGGGTGATTTAGGGTTGCGGTTTTTGGGCCTAGTTGCCCTTTTTGCGGGAAAATACGGTATGCGTACGCCAAACCGAATTTTCACCATATTATTATGGCTCAAGGCATACGTGCGTCCGTTTACGGCTTTAGCCTGCACTTGCACGTGATTCTGAACCCTGATTTGGCCATTTTTGGTCCTAAAAAACCCGCAGGTTTCTGGTTCAAACTTATGCCCACTTTTTGCTAGTGGGAACCCGCCTACTCACCTACGATGAAGCCCCTTGATGAGTTCTGTGAACAGTACGAGTGCCTGCAGCAGTGGGGACTGTTAAGCATGTACTTTCAAGATCTTAGACATACCCGCAGTTGCCTGGATATTGATCAGATCAACAGGTGTTCGAATTGATTTGACTGAACTCACCTTCTCTTGAAAAGATTAACTTAGAACTGCGACCATGGTTGGCCGCCACCACAAGAAAGGGACATGCAATTGGAGGTATGACCAAATTGGTTGGCTGCTTCCAACTTTTAGTGAATGGCTCCTTCCAGAGGCTAGGGGAAATGTCAGTTGGCATGTCCCAGCCTTCGCTGAGCCGCGCCCTGACTAAATTTCTCAATGGCATGGCTGCCCTGCAGGAGAAATATGTCTCTTTTCCTGACAGCATGGCAGCCTGGAACGCTGTGATGTTGGATTTTTTTAATAAGCGAATATGCCAAGTGTCATGGGTACCATTGATTGCACGCATCTGGTCCTGTTCCCGCAGCTGCTCAGAAGTATATGTTTTGGTATGTTTAGGTCCACATTACTCCTCATTGCCCACTCTTCTCTCTTTTGGCTAGCCTTGCTTCACTTACCCAAGCCAGCCTCCCTGTGTCATAAAAAATGGTTTTATAATATTTTGTCTATTTATTTTTTGGTGACCCCTTATTTGTTTGCATTATTTTCAGCAACCACAAGATGGGTCACTCTCTTAACGACCAATGCGTAGTGAGCCCGGGTATTTTCAGCATTCTGGCTTTCCTGGCTCGTCCCATGACACATTCATCCTGCAACGCATTTTGTAGAAGCAAACCAAAGAAACAGTGGTGTATAATGGTCAGACAAAACAGAAGGTGTCTGAAGTATGAGCAGACGACATGGCAACCAAGGTACAAAAGTACATTTGTAGAAGGACATGCAGACTACATGGGATGCCCTAGATGCCAGCAGGGGAGAGAATGTAAATATGTAGAAGGACATGCAGACTAAACGGGGTGCCCTAGATGCCAGCAGGGGGGAGAAGGTAAATATGTAGAAGGAAATGCACACTAAATGGGATGCCCTAGATTCCAGCAGGGTGGAGAAGGTAAGTATGTAGAAGGACATGCACACTACATGGAATGCCCTAGATGCCAGCAGGGGAGAGAGGGTAAGTATATAGAAGGACAAGCACAATACATGGATACACTGGCTGAGGACAGTGGGAAGCACCTTAAAATAGCAAGGAAAACAAAAAAAGGCATATGCCAGAAGGCAACCGAAGGACACGACACACAGAGAACAATGGGCTCCACGGCAAGTTTTGGCCAAAAACAGGTGCAAACTCAGCTTCCGAGACATGTTCGGCAGCAAATACTGTAAATGCTCAGCTAACCTTATGCGTACACAATGCAAATGTAGTCGTGTATGCAAAAATGAACTTTTTTTGGTACTCAGCTCTGAATCATACGAGTGTTTGCAAATTCCCGGTTTCCAACTTCAGTTCCCCTAAAAAACGGGCATTCATGGGCAGGCTCTGAATCAGGCTGTGTTCACACCTATGCATTGCGTTTTGCAACACAGTCACAATGCAGGTGACACAGTGGGCATTGTTTTCTATGGGCGAGGTGCATTTGTTTTACAGCACAACATTGACGTAGCTCAAAAAAAGTATATGGTAATGCAAGCACAACACAAGTCTAATGCGGTGTACCGGGCTGTCCCACCATGGTTCAGCATTACCCCCAGAGGGATCCTCGGGTAAAAGCATGGGGCCATCACCCCCCTTAACACCAGATGTCAGCTGGGTGACTGCTAAGGCCACCATCAGCATCAGGAGACCAGACAATTAGACATGATAGGAGCTCTGGACAATGATCAGCAGGGGACAGAATTAGGAGGCTTTAGTTGGCAGAAAGGGATAATACCATTTTGTGAGTACTCACCTGAAAAATGGATATTGTTGGTGTGCCACACACCCCGCTTCACTTTTAAATATTCTTCACTTATTGGGTTAATCCACCGCCAGGTGACGTAGTGCAGAGAGGAAGTCTTGTAACGAGCCCCCTTCCGGCCTATATATACCTGGTACCTCCCTTCAATCACCAGTATATTAAAAAAGCAGAAAGACAAGGTACCAGTATTCCACCGGTAACCTCAAAATCAAATTTGATATAAATAAAAAGCTTCACCATATAAAGGCTTCGGAACTACCGAAAAGGGTGGGAGTGAAGCGGGGTGTGTGGCACACCAACAATATCCATTTTTCAGGTGAGTACTCACAAAATGGTATTATTCTTGGTGTGCCACACACCCTACTTCACTTTTAAATATTCTTCACTTATTGGGACATCCAAAAGCAGTGTCCACAAGGGATGGGCAACTCAAGGCCAGGTGAAGCATAACTTAAATGACTGCAGTCTGCAGAACCGCTGAGGCTCGCACATCAACTTTGTAAAACTTAGAAAAAGTATGAACAGAAGACCAAGTGGCGGCCTTACAAACTTGTTCAACAGAAGCTTGGTGCTGAAAAGCCCAAGACGCCCCAATGGCGCGAGTAGAATGAGCAGTGATACGAAAAGGGGGAACTTTCCCCTTAGCAGAATAGGCCGCAGTAACGGCCTGACGTATCCACTTGCTAATGGCAGATTTGGCTGGTGCCAAACCCTTCTTAGGCCCATGGGGCACAACAAAAAAGGAATCCGTCCTACGAAAAGGAGACGTGATAATCAAGTAGTACTTAACACAGCGTACTACATCCAAGCAATGCAACACTTTGTCATTCTTAGGATTAGGACATAAGGAGGGAAGAACAATGTCTTGATCCCCCCTCTCAGTTGATGTCTGTGGCTCTGTGTGGATTTTGGTAGTATCAGTCTTTGTAATTGCTGGCACGATATTTTTTGTGTTTTAGGTTCACATGATCACTTGCTCATTTGGTTTGGATAGGAATATGTAGATTTATATTAGGGTTAGTCAGCACTTGGTGTTTATACACAGTTTTACATTGGACTACACAGGTTTAATTGTTTAATTATCTACACTGGTAGTTGCATTTATATTGTTTTTTTGTTGCAACATATATATATATTTTTTACTGATTGTAATATATTATTTATTGATTGCTATATAGCATTGTAGTGAGTTGTTCACATTTTTCACAATTTTTATTATTATAGAAAAACAAAAAATTGTTTTTTTTTTTTTTTTTTTTTGGTTAATAATATAATAACATATAGGTATAAATAATAATTTTTCTTTTGGGTTTATTATGCCGGCATAATAATTTTGGATTTTGGTGTGTCTTTACAGACACACACATATCCATATTAATGTATTAGTGATAAGTATTTTTAATACATTTTCTTCTCATGAGAGTACACAGTACATGCACTTTAATTATAAAAATTATTTGATTAAGATTTATATTTCATTATTGAGTATTGAAGGGGGATCAGCCTTGTTTTTAAACTTGTTTGTGGTGTATGTTTGTCTTGAATGTCTTTTATGATTAGCTATGTATTTAATTAATAAAATTTATATGATTTTCTATAGACATGTTTTTGTATAGATTTAATATTGATTGGTGCTCCACATAGGGAGGGAGGTGTGACTGTTCACGTCCACTCCCAATAGAGTAGAAAAGCAGAAACAACCTTGGGAAGAAAGTCTGGCTTGAACCAAAAGGCCACTTTATCCTGATGCCTCTCAAAGTAAGGCGCCTGGATAGTCAAGGCCGCCAACTCTGAGACATGCCGGACCGAAGTGATAGCTACCAAGAAGACAATCTTCTGAGTCAGGGTAGACAAAGCAATATCTTGCAAAGGCTCAAAAGGAGGAGCCTGAAGAGCAGCAAGAACCAAATTCAAACCCCAAACCGGGAGTAATGGTTTCCTGGGAGGCCGCACATGCGTAACCCCCTGGAAAAAGGTTTTAACTAAAGGCTTAAGCGCAACACGCTTCTGAAAAAAGATAGATAAGGCAGAAACTTGCCCTTTCAACGTACTAAGCTGAAGACCAGAGTCCAGCCCTGATTGTAAAAACTCCAGAATCCTGGAGACTGAAAAGACCCTACAAGGAAAAGATCTTATCTCGCACCAAGCGATATAGGCTTTCCAAGTCCTATAATAGATGATAGAAGAAGACCTCTTCCGAGCACTGATCAGAGTGTTAACGACTGAATCAGAAAGACCCTCCTCCTTCAGGATGGAGGTCTCAGCAGCCAGGCCGTCAAACCTAGCGCTGGTAAATTGGGGTAACACAATCGACCCTGAGTGAGCAGATCGGGCCGAAGAGGCAGAACGACCTGGTCCACTGCCAGCCGAACGATGTCTGCGAACCACACTCGCCTTGGCCACCTTGGGGCCACAAGAACGGCGGACACCCTTTCCAGAGCCAACTTCCGAAAGCACCCTGCCTAGCATGGGTATCGGAGGAAACAGGTATAGAAATCCCAGATTCCCCCAGCTCAGGGACATGGCGTCCACTGCCAGAGCCAGAGGATCCTGGGAGAGCGACACGAAGTTCGGGAGCCTGCGATTGTGACGAGAGGCAAACAGGTCCACCTCCGGTGTCCCCCATCGGAGACACAGTGAGCGAAACACCCGAGGATGGAGAGCCCATTCTCCCAGACGGGGAGAGCCCCTGCTCAACCGGTCCACTTCCTGGTTCTCCACTCCTGGAATGTATACCGCTGAAAGACAAGGAACATGGGCCTCTGCCCAGGTCAGGATCAGGGACACCTCCCTGAGAGCACTCAGGCTGCGAGTCCCTCCCTGATGATTGATGTAAGCAACCGCTGTTCAATTGTCTGAACGCACCTGGACCGGAAGGCCCAGGACGTGCTGAGTCAGGAGAGCAAGCACCTGACGGATGGCTCTCAGTTCCAGAATATTGATGGGTAAGTGGGCCTCCTGAGGCCCCCACTGCCCCTGGAACTGCAGCTCCTTCCAGAATCCGCCCCATCCCGACAGACTGGCGTCCGTGGTGACAATTTCCCAAAGGGGGGTCAGGAAAGACCTGCCCTTCACGAGATTGGTCGAGACCAACCACCACTGGAGGGACTGCCGGACCCGGGAGGACAACTGGAAGGGCTGATCCAGCGACCGAGGCCGTCGGTCCCAAGACGCCAACAGATAAAGCTGAAGCGTCCTCGTGTGGAATTGAGCAAAAGGAACTGCCTCGAAGGAGGCAACCATCAACCCTACCAGCCTCATCCCCAGACGGATGGACGGCCGAGGATTGGAGAGTAAGACCCGAATCAGATGAATTTTGGACTGGGGAAGAAACACTTTGTGCTGATGAGAGTCCAACTGCATCCCCAGGAAGGACACCACCCTGGCCGGAGCGAGGGAGGACTTGGGGAAGTTGATCACCCAACCAAAGCTTTCCAGCGTGGAGACCACCATGCTGGTGTCTGTCTCTGATTGATTGAGCGACGGAGCCATGATGAGAAGGTCATCCAAATAAGGTACGACACGAATGCCCCGAGATCTGAAAATGGCCATGACCCCTGCCAGCACCTTGGTGAACACTCTTGGAGCTGAGGTAAGGCCAAACGGAAGTGCCACGAATTGATAATGCTGATCCTTCATCACGAATCGAAGCAAACGTTGATGAGCGTGGCAGATGGGAACATGAAGGTAAGCATCCTTGATGTCTATGGACGTCATGAAGTCCCCTTGCCGAAGAGAGCCGACGGCAGTACGCAAGGTTTCCATGCGAAACTTCCGAAACCGGATGAACCTGTTGAGTAACTTTAGGTCCAAGACGGGACGAACTGACCCATCTTTCTTGGGGACTGTGAACAGATTGGAGTAGAAACCGAGGCCCATCTCTAAGCGCGGTACCGGCCGGATGACCGCCATCTCTAGCAGATTCCTTACCGACGCCAGGAGCCCCTGTGCGGCCAAAGGATCGATGGGCACCCGAGACCGAAAGAACCGTGAAGGAGGGCGAGACTCGAATTCCAGCTTGTAACCGGACGACACTATCTCCTGGATCCATCTGTCCGGAACTTCCCGGTTCCAAACCTGGGAGAAGTGTCGTAATCGTCCCCCTACCCGCACGGGTGAGGGCAGCCCCTCATTGCTGACCGGGCTTACCAGCAGGTTTGGGCTTGGAGCCCCAGGACTGGGCGGGACGGCCAAGGCCCCTCCCCCGAGTCCAACCTGTACGACTGGTAGAGGGAAAGGAAGCCCCCCTACCCACTCTGTATCCTCGAAAGGAAGGCCTACCAGAACCTGCCCCCCTAAAGGGACGTTGAGGCCTCTTGCGTTGTGGCATCTTACCACCCTTTGCGACTGAATCAATTCTCTCCCCAAACAGACGCAGCCCCACAAAGGGGAGAGCTGTGAGCACCTTTTTAGAAGCTGATTCCGCCGACCACTGTCGCAGCCATACAGACCGACGAATGGCCACCAGCATTGCCGCTGTCTTGCTACTCATAGCCAGCGCATCGTCCTGAGCGGATAGAACATAGGACACAAAAGATTCACACTGCTTAAGCGCAGTGAACTCTTTACAAGCGGGATTGAGATCCTCGTATAGCCCCTGGAGGCCCATCTCTAAGCGCGGTACCGGCCGGATGACCGCCATCTCTAGCAGATTCCTTACCGATGCCAGGAGCCCCTGTGCGGCCAAAGGATCGATGGGCACCCGAGACCGAAAGAACCGTGAAGGAGGGCGAGACTCGAATTCCAGCTTGTAACCGGACGACACTATCTCCTGGATCCATCTGTCCGGAACTTCCCGGTTCCAAACCTGGGAGAAGTGTCGTAATCGTCCCCCTACCCGCACGGGTGAGGGCAGCCCCTCATTGCTGACCGGGCTTACCAGCAGGTTTGGGCTTGGAGCCCCAGGACTGGGCGGGACGGCCAAGGCCCCTCCCCCGAGTCCAACCTGTACGACTGGTAGAGGGAAAGGAAGCCCCCCTACCCGCTCTGTATCCTCGAAAGGAAGGCCTACCAGAACCTGCCCCCCTAAAGGGACGTCGAGGCCTCTTGCGTTGTGGCATCTTACCACCCTTTGCGACTGAATCAATTCTCTCCCCAAACAGACGCAGCCCCACAAAGGGGAGAGCTGTGAGCACCTTTTTAGAAGCTGATTCCGCCGACCACTGTCGCAGCCATACAGACCGACGAATGGCCACCAGCATTGCCGCTGTCTTGCTACTCATAGCCAGCGCATCGTCCTGAGCGGATAGAACATAGGACACAAAAGATTCACACTGCTTAAGCGCAGTGAACTCTTTACAAGCGGGATTGAGATCCTCGTATAGCCCCTGGAGGCCCATCTCTAAGCGTGGTACCGGCCGGATGACCGCCATCTCTAGCAGATTCCTTACCGACGCCAGGAGCCCCTGTGCGGCCAAAGGATCGATGGGCATCCGAGACCGAAAGAACCGTGAAGGAGGGCGAGACTCGAATTCCAGCTTGTAACCGGACGACACTATCTCCTGGATCCATCTGTCCGGAACTTCCCGGTTCCAAACCTGGGAGAAGTGTCGTAATCGTCCCCCTACCCGCACGGGTGAGGGCAGCCCCTCATTGCTGAGCGGGCTTACCAGCAGGTTTGGGCTTGCAGCCCCAGGACTGGGCGGGACGGCCAAGGCCCCTCCCCCGAGTCTAACCTGTACGACTGGTAGAGGGAAAGGAAGCCCCCCTACCCGCTCTGTATCCTCGAAAGGAAGGCCTACCAGAACCTGCCCCCCTAAAGGGACGTCGAGGCCTCTTGCGTTGTGGCATCTTACCACCCTTTGCGACTGAATCAATTCTCTCCCCAAACAGACGCAGCCCCACAAAGGGGAGAGCTGTGAGCACCTTTTTAGAAGCTGATTCCGCCGACCACTGTCGCAGCCATACAGACCGACGAATGGCCACCAGCATTGCCGCTGTCTTGCTACTCATAGCCAGCGCATCGTCCTGAGCGGATAGAACATAGGACACAAAAGATTCACACTGCTTAAGCGCAGTGAACTCTTTACAAGCGGGATTGAGATCCTCGTATAGCCCCTGGATTACAGATCTGACTGCCAACAGAAGAAGGGTCGAAGCGCACAGCGGGCGCATCGTTGACCCAGCATAAATAAAACCATGGCGAGCATACTGGTCAATCCGACGATCCTCCCCCTCTTTAGGGACAGTGGTCTCAGCAGACTGTACCATAGCCGTGCTGGAGAGCCCTAGCACAGGGGTATCGACGTCAGGAGGGACGGACCAAAGCTTCACCAATTCTGGCGGAAAGGGATAACGCTTTTCCCAACTGGAAGGGATTCCAGATAACCGCGTGAGATGTTCCCATTCCTTAAGGACCACCCTCTCAAAGTGGTGCTGTCTGGGAAAAATCCAACGCGGCTGAGGCTCTTTAAACAACTGGCCCCTTGGCAGGGTGACAGCCTCAGGCGGATCTAAATTCAAAATCTCAAACATTTGAGCCAGAATAGAGGGGGTATCAAGGGCAACCCCCGCCGACCCATCGCCAATCGCATCAGCCTCAAGCTGATCTGCAGGCTCATCTGACTCCAAGAGGAATTCTTCCTCGTCCGGGGAGCCATCGGACCATTCCACAGGCTCACATAACTCGTCCTGTGGAGCCGAAGGTACCGGAGTCAGGCGCTTCCGTTTTGCAGGGGCTTTCAACCCTGCTTTAACGGGCAATACTTTCCGGAGGCTGGCCAACCTTGCCGCCACCTCGGATTGCGAATCCCCACTTTTGACAGTGTCATGCGGGGTCCGGAACAGGGAGGGAGAGGCAGGAGATGATGGAAGTTGCGACGGGCCAGCAGCCGGATCAACAGACTGACGGGCAATGCTCTGCTTTGCACAAGGAATGCAAATAAAGACATCATCAGCTGGGAGCGAAGCCCCACATCTTACGCACCCCCTGGACGGCTCTGACGAGTCGTTTCCGGCAATAACGGAAGCCTCCATATTGGTGATTTATGGTATCGCAATTATTTGGGCTTTAAGGCATAAGCCAACCCAGGATGCCCCCTTATAGAAAATGTCCCGGAAGGGAGGGTTTTTATATATATATTTTTTTTTTTACAAAGAAAGGTCCCCCTTAATAATCTAAATATATATATATATATATATATATATAAGTATATATATATTATATGTGTATATCTTATATAAAAAATATCCCCATTTTATTTTCTTTAAAAAGAAAGACTAGCCAGCCAACATAGAGCCGGAGGGCTGCTATAATCAGGGATCCCAGGATCTGAAAGGAAAGGAAACAAACCATCAGAACCCCATATGAGTGTAACACACCCAGCATGTCTTATGCACAATCATAATCATAATAATAATAAATGATAAGAAAGCCTCCTTAAAAACTCGCCCCATAATAATAGAATAAGGACACAAAAAATCCCACTCTCGGCCCCACAAGAGTGGGGCCGCTTACCTGACAGGGCCGAACGCCGGACCGGAGGGACGATGCAGCAGCAGCAGCCACAAAGATAAACAAAAGCATGTGCTGCAGCGCGCGCCCCCCCCACGTGACCTCCTTTTACCAAGACAGGAAGGAAGTGAGGCTGGGGCCGCCGAGCGACGCTGCCGCCGGCGCCACGCCCCCGTCACCGCGTCACAGGGAACCGCCCCCTACAGCCCGGTCAGCGCAGCCAATTCACACAGGGATTGCCACCAGCTGCGCCGCTTAAACACAGACAGGCGGCGGAGGAGGGGGGAGGAGAAGGCATGAGCGCAGCCACACAGGCTGCCGCACGGAGACCAGCGGGGAAGGGGGGAGGCAGGAGGGGGCTGAAGACTGAGGCGGCAAGCCAACCTGCAAAGCGCGGTCCGCCCCAACCGCCCCCCTAAAGCTGACCAAAACACTGGCCACTGCTAATAAAGGATCTGCCCGAAGAGCTCCAGAAATGTCAGAGTCCCATGCTGTGCAGTCTGTTCTATGCACAAGGTTAACACACACATGTTAATGATAGTAATACAGGGAAACACATACATAATACACAACCCTCTATACCCCCCCCTCCCATAGTGAAGGGAGAAGGGACCGTAACGGGAGAGTAAGGGGCTAAGGGGACCCTCGGGACAGGGGCATCCCATTTCCGGATCACCATGCCGGATAGCCGCATTGCCCCCAAAAGAGGGGGTCGAGCGGTAGGAGATAAGCTCCTAGGCACTTAAAGTGCCATCTACCATTTGCCCGGTGAGCAGCCTAGGCTGGGAGGCTTCCATTCCACCGTCAAGGTATACACACTCAAACCGGGCAGAAATAGACCAAAAGGGGGGCGGCGGGGTAAGAAAACCCCGGCCTACCTGTAAGCAGGAGACTTCAAACCTCTGTCTTGTCGTCAAGCAGAGAGAAAAATACTGGTGATTGAAGGGAGGTACCAGGTATATATAGGCCGGAAGGGGGCTCGTTACAAGACTTCCTCTCTGCACTACGTCACCTGGTGGTGGATTAACCCAATAAGTGAAGAATATTTAAAAGTGAAGCGGGGTGTGTGGCACACCAAGAATAGAGCTACTAGGGCTGGGGGCTGGCAAGGCCTTGAGCCCTGGGTTACAAGTCCCTATATCTGGTTCATCGGGCTGGTTATCTGGAGGGGAAAATACAGCGGAAACAAAACCCAAACACATTGAGCAGGGCAGATATTTCGATACAGCATCGATAAGTTTGAACATAGTCTAACGTCCTTTACACACTTTTGCCACTTACAGATGTGTAATACTGCATGTTTGCAATGAATAAACTACTAATTCTAATAATTTTTTTCTTCATTCCCCTTTAGGACTTGGAAATCTGGCAGTTTTATGTCAAATTTATGCAAAAAATAGAAAATTCTAAAGTTTACAAACTTTCAAGCACCACTTTAAAGCGGACCTTCACTCTGAATAAGAGTCTATCTTATATGTTTCCCACACCCTGTACATACAGATTGTCCACATTAAAAATCATCCTACCTGCATCTACTGCATGTTATGAGCCTTTAAACATCCAAGATGGTGGCTTATGGAAGCCGCCATCTTATCAGGCAGCCTGCAAACAGGAAGTGCCTCCTGACTGTGCTGTTCTGCATTCTGGGACTGCTGACCTTTACCTGACCCCAGCTCTGCTCTGTCTGAGCAAAGCACAGCTATAACCCGCCCCCCTTTACCTTATCTCACTCTCCTCTCCTCAGTAAGTGTGATGCTTCTGAGTCAAGATGGCGGCGCCCATATCCTAAATTCCTGAACAGAGTTGCAGCCCAGTGGGGGAAAGAATAATAGGTTAGTGACTAAAAACATAAAATATATTGATTTTAGATGCTGGGGAACCGTTTTTTAAGAGTTTGGGCTTTTCATTAAATCACGCTGAAGGTCCGGTTTAAGTCCTGCAGTGCAACTATGTGCTGAGATGCTGCAACTGGCCTTCTGAGGCTACAACTACAGGTGAAAGGTTTAACAATAGTTTGCTTGGGTTGAAGCCTTAAAGCGGAACAAAACCCAATGAACTTGTGAAATACATTTGGCCAAAGCCCCTGCCGATATTTTCTTCTAAGGGTGTAGACCTAGAAATGGATATTTTTGCTATTTGAATTGTCCTGATACCTTTTTTTTAGCTGTTCCTATCTGTAAGATTACCTATATGATCAGTCATTGCATAGGTGTGGCAATGACATCATTGCCACACACAATAGTGGCACTGAATAGGGGAGGCGGAGCTTTACAGCTAAAACAGACACCATTATCTGAGATTAGAGTAAAGCAGGGGCAGTGAAAATTGGCAAAATGTTCTCTTTATGGGAGGAGCAACTCAGGGAATGCTAGTTAAAAATTTGGGTTTTGGTCCACTTTAACAAGTGCTGACGTTGGGCCATCTGATCTTTTTTATCTGATCTTAAAAAAGGCAACAAAATGTGATAGAAATATATATGTTGCATATATTATAATATATATATATATATATATATATATATATATATATATATATATACGTTATATATTACAATACATAAATAATAAATACATTATATATTACATTATATCTCTTTGGAAAAAAGCAATAAAAAATAAAATGTACCTATTTTTCGCCCTATAAGACACCTTATTTGGGCGGAAATGTCAGTGTGTCTTGTTGAGCGAATGCAGAAGGCAGAAGGGTAGGGTAAATGAACGCTGACACCCAAACGCTTGTGTCAGCGTGCGTCGGCCTGAGAGGCAGTGGGGGTGCCAGAAGCCAGAGCAGGGACAGTGGACAGCATTCATGAAAGATGTTTGCTGTCTCTGCTCTGGTTTCCGGCACCACCACCTCTCGGGTCAGTGCGCGTTGACACCCAAAAAGGAGTGGCGGAAGCCAGAAGGGGACAGCATTCATGTAAGTATACCTTTTTTTCTGGGGGGTTGGGGTGATTCTGCCACATTTCTTATGGGAATGGGAAGGGGGAATGCCACACTGCCTATATGGGGAATGGGATGGGGGAATGCCACACTGCTTATATGGGGAATGGGAGGGGGGAATGTCACACTGCCTATATGGGGAACGGGAGGGGGAATGCCACACTGCCTATATGGGGAATGGGATGGGGGAATGCCACACTGCCTATATGGGGAATGGGATGGGGGAATGCCACACTGCTTATATGGGGAATGGGATTGGGGAATGTCACACTGCCTATATGGGGAATGGGAGGGGGAAATGCCACACTGCCTATATGGGGAATGGGATGGAGGAATGCCACACTGCCTATATGGGGAATGGGATGGGGGAATGTCACACTGCCTATATGAGGAATGGGATGGGGGAAATGCCACACTGCCTATATGGGGAATGGGATGGGGGAATGCCACACTGCCTATATGGGTAATGGGAGGGAGAATGCCACACTGCCTATATGGGGAATGGGATGGGGTAATGTCACACTGCCTATATGGGGAATGGGATGGGGTAATGTCACACTGCTTATATGGGGAAATGGAGGGGGAATGTCACACTGCCTATATGGGGAATGGGATGGGGGAATGCCACACTGCTTATATGGGGAAATGGAGGAGGAATGTCACACTGCCTATATGGGGAATGGGAGGGGGGAATGTCACACTGCCTATATGGGGAATGGGATGGGGTAATGTCACACTGCTTATATGGGGAAATGGAGGGGGAATGTCACACTGCCTATATGGGGAATGGGATGGGGGAATGCCACACTGCTTATATGGGGAATGAGAGGGGGAATGTCACACTGCCTATATGGGGAATGGGATGGGGAATGCCACGCTGCTTATATGGGGAATGAGAGGGGGAATGCCACACTGCCTCTATGGGGAATGGGATGGGGTAATGTCACACTGCTTATATGGGGAATGGGATGGGGGAATGTCACACTGCCTATATGGGGAATGGGATGAGGGAAATGTCACACTGCTTATATGGGGAATGGGATGGGGGAATGCCACACTGCCTATATGGGGAATGGGATGGGGGAATGTCACACTGCCTATATGGGGAATGGGATGGGGGAATGCCACACTGCTTATATGGGGAATTGGAGGGGGAATGCCACACTGCCTATATGGGGAATGGGATGGGGGAATGCCACACTGCCTATATGGGGAATGGGAGGGGGAATGTCACACTGCCTATATGGGGAATGGGATGGGGGAATGTCACACTGCCTATATGGGGAATGGGATGGGGGAATGCCACACTGCCTATATGGGGAATGGGATGGGGGAATGCCACACTGCCTATATGGGGAATGGGATGGGGGAATGTCACACTGCCTATATGGAGAATGGGATGGGGGAATGCCACACTGCTTATATGGGGTATGGGAGGGGGAATGTCACACTGCCTATATGGGGAATGGGAGGGAGAATGTCACACTGCCTATATGGGGAATGGGATGGAGGAATGCCACACTGCCTATATGGGGAATGGGATGGGGGAATGCCACACTGCCTATATAGGGAATGGGAGGGAGAATGTCACACTGCCTCTATGGGGAATGGGATGGAGGAATGCCACACTGCCTATATGGGGAATGGGATGGGGGAATGCCACACTGCCTATATAGGGAATGGGAGGGAGAATGTCACACTGCCTATATGGGGAATGGGAGGGGGGAATGTCACACTGCCTATATGGGGAATGGGAGAGGAATGCCACACTGCTTATATGGGGAATGGGATGGGGGAATGCCTCACTGCCTATATGGGGAATGGGAGGAGGGAATGTCACACTGCCTATATGGGGAATGGGAGGGGGGAATGTCACACTGCCTATATGGGGAATGGGATGGGGAATGCCACACTGCCTATATGGGGAATGGGATGGGGGAATGCCTCACTGCCTATATGGGGAATGGGAGGAGGGAATGCCACACTGCTTATATGGGGAATGGGAGGAGGGAATGTCACACTGCCTATATGGGGAATGGGAGAGGAATGCCACACTGCTTATATGGGGAATGGGAGGAGGGAATGTCACACTGCCTATATGGGGAATGGGAGGGGGGAATGTCACACTGCCTATATGGGGAATGGGATGGGGAATACCACACTGCTTATATGGGGAATGGGAGGGGGAACACCTCACTGCCTATATGGGGAATGGGAGGGGGAATGCCACACTGCCTATATGGGGAATGGGATGGGGGAATGTCACACTGCCTATATGGGTAATGGGATGGGGGAATGTCACACTGCCTATATGGGGAATGGGATGGGGGAATGTCACACTGCCTATATGGGGAATGGGAGGGGGGAATGTCACACTGCCTATATGGGGAATGGGATGGGGGAATGTCACACTGCCTATATGGGGAATGGGATGGGGGAATGCCACACTGCTTATATGGGGAATTGGAGGGGGAATGCCACACTGCCTATATGGGGAATGGGATGGGGGAATGCCACACTGCCTATATGGGGAATGGGAGGGGGAATGTCACACTGCCTATATGGGGAATGGGATGGGGGAATGTCACACTGCCTATATGGGGAATGGGAGGGAGAATGTCACACTGCCTATATGGAGAATGGGATGGGGGAATGCCACACTGCTTATATGGGGTATGGGAGGGGGAATGTCACACTGCCTATATGGGGAATGGGAGGGAGAATGTCACACTGCCTATATGGGGAATGGGATGGAGGAATGCCACACTGCCTATATGGGGAATGGGATGGGGGAATGCCACACTGCCTATATAGGGAATGGGAGGGAGAATGTCACACTGCCTATATGGGGAATGGGATGGAGGAATGCCACACTGCCTATATGGGGAATGGGATGGGGGAATGCCACACTGCCTATATAGGGAATGGGAGGGAGAATGTCACACTGCCTATATGGGGAATGGGAGGGGGGAATGTCACACTGCCTATATGGGGAATGGGAGAGGGGAATGCCACACTGCTTATATGGGGAATGGGATGGGGGAATGCCTCACTGCCTATATGGGGAATGGGAGGAGGGAATGTCACACTGCCTATATGGGGAATGGGAGGGGGGAATGTCACACTGCCTATATGGGGAATGGGATGGGGAATGCCACACTGCCTATATGGGGAATGGGATGGGGGGAATGTCACACTGCCTATATGGGGAATGGGATGGGGGAATGCCTCACTGCCTATATGGGGAATGGGAGGAGGGAATGCCACACTGCTTATATGGGGAATGGGAGGAGGGAATGTCACACTGCCTATATGGGGAATGGGAGAGGAATGCCACACTGCTTATATGGGGAATGGGAGGAGGGAATGTCACACTGCCTATATGGGGAATGGGAGGGGGGAATGTCACACTGCCTATATGGGGAATGGGATGGGGAATACCACACTGCTTATATGGGGAATGGGAGGGGGAACACCTCACTGCCTATATGGGGAATGGGAGGGGGAATGCCACACTGCCTATATGGGGAATGGGATGGGGGAATGTCACACTGCCTATATGGGGAATGGGATGGGGGAATGTCACACTGCCTATATGGGGAATGGGATGGGGGAATGTCACACTGCCTATATGGGGAATGGGAGGGGGGAATGTCACACTGCCTATATGGGGAATGGGATGGGGAATGCCACACTGCCTATATGGGGAATGGGATGGGGAATGCCACACTGGCCATGGGCAATGGGATGGGGTGTTTTAGCACAACATTTGGTCTAGAATATTTTTTTTTCTTATTTTTATATCTTCCAAATCCTAGGTGCGTCTTACAGGGCGAAAAATATATGGTAAATAAAGGGAAAAAAATTACCATAGCATATCTTTTTCATGTGTGAGTTGGGTCATATGTTGTGCTTGGTTTAACGTGCTACTACACGCAAAGGCAATTGTTAGACCCTTGTGTCGGGCTACATTTGGCACTGTCCTAAACTGTTTTTTGTTTGAAGAAAAAATGGCTGAGATATCAAGGTTTCCATTTTCACCTAAAGATTTCTCCTCTGAATAAAGTAGACATGGCCCTTTAATCTGTGATGCTGCATAATAATGAGCTGTCTGATGCGATGAATCTGGAGGAGGTGAAGGGAGGAGCGTGAGGAGGGAGGGACCAGCAATCCTGTCCCGCTCTGCTGAACTGATTGGGGGTTTGGATGAAATGTAGATTTCTCTGCCATTTCTGCTTCAATTTAAAAACAGTTTAGGACAGTGCCAAATGTAGCCCAACGCATTGCAACACAACGTATAACAATAACCTGCAAATAATGTCCTCTTTTACAGTTAATTTGCTTTTTTCCTAACAAGCTAATTATCCTCAGAGCAGACACTTTATTGAAATGAGTCCAAAGACTGCAAATGAGTTTTTCGATTAATAAGGACGAACACTCCATCAAATACAATTAGAGGAGAAAGGCTGATTCATGGAGTTTCAAATGTCACTGGAGCACCTGTAATCCTGATAAGAACTTTAAGAGATGTCATGTTTGCAGAACTCATCCTTATGGCCGAATGATTTAATTTTGATAGCTTTGAATTATTATTTTTTTTATCTAACACACAGAGCTTAAAGTGGACCAAAACAAAGTGTGTGTGTGTGTGTGTGTGTGTGTGTGTGTGTGTGTGTGTGTGTGTGTGTTCTAAACTGGTATATTTTGAAGATGTGTTGCAGAGAAATTAAGGTGTGTATTTCTGGGGGGTAGGAGGGTAGGAGGTAGGACTCAATCCCTGGATAGTTCAGTGGATTTCCAATTGGCTGAGGGATCGGTATCAGAGCGTTGTTGTAAATGGTGTGCAATCTGAACAAAGGCGAGTTACAAGTGGTGTGCCGCAAGGCTCTGTCCTGGGCCCCATTCTTTTTAATATATTTGTAAGTGACATAGGAGAAGGCTTGGTAGGAAAAGTTTGTCTGTTTGCTGATGATACAAAGGTTAGTAATAGGGTGGATATTCCTGGAGGCGTCTGCAACATGGAAAATGATTTAGCTTTACTGGATAGATGGTCAAAACTGTGGAAACTAGAGTTTAATGTCTCTATATGTAAAATCATGCACTTGGGTAGAAGGAATCCCTGCTCTGAGTACCGTATGGGCAGTACTGTGTTAGCCAGGACCTCGGAGGAGAGAGATTTAGGGGTACTGATTACTGATAGCTGCAAGATGAGTGGACAGTGTAGCCAGGCAGTGGGAAAAGCAAGCAGGATGCTCGGCTGCATAGCTCGAGGCATCACCAGTAGGAAGAGAGAGGTTGTGATGCCGCTGTATAGAGCCCTGGTGAGGCCACAGCTAGAATACTGTGTGCAGTTCTGGAGACCTTACCTGCAAAAAGACATTATTCAAATAGAATATTCAAAAGGCGGGCAACAAAAATGGTGGAAGGACTTAAACTTAAAACTTATCAGGAGAGACTTAAAGAACTTAATATGTACAGTCTGGAGGAAGGAAGGGAGAGGGGGGACATGATTGAGACCTTTAAATATGTGAAAGGATTGAATAAGGTTCAGGAGGGAAGTGTTTTTAAGAAGAAGCTTAATGATAGAACAAGGGGGCACAACCTGAAGCTAGTCGGGGGGAAGATCAGGAGCAATGTTAGAAAATATTATTTTACAGAAAGAGTAGTAGATGCTTGGAACAAACTTCCAGCAGAGGTAGTTGAAACATCAACAGTCACTGAATTTAAACATGGCTGGGATAAGCACACATCTATCCTAAGATAAAGAGTACATACAGTATACACATAAGGGCAGACTAGATGGACCGCATGGTCTCCTTCTGCCGTCATCCTTCTATGTTTCTATGTATAATTTATTAAGCCTTCGGGTGGCTTTTACAGGTAAATACAGAGGAGATCTATAAAACATTTTCAGAAGCCAATGTTTGCAATGAGCCTGCGTGTCATGAGCATTCTCACTGCTTCTGTTTTCAGTTCATGTTCCACTCAATTATTTAGGGCCTGATGGGAAACACAAGCGTGTCTTACAGATATACAGGCTGAATGCTCTATTGCCCTGGCAGGGAGGTGCTGGATAACGATTAATGGCTCTTCTTTTGTACCGGACAACCATGCTAAGGTTTGCCATATCTCGTGAGGATATCCAATACACAACATCAGTCTTATTTAAAGGGGAAATCTGATAAGGGCCTCTAGCTCCAAACAAGAGGCCACATGTAGGAAACATTAGAATATATACGTACGCATTGCATGCCCAGCAGTCTCCTTCTGGGCACTTGAGACATTACAAGGATGAAAAGAGATGATTTACATGGTTCTACCTACTGCTACATTTTATGGTTAAATCCTAATATTCTTGGTTTGTATGTGTGATGTAAATAATGTTTTAATAAAGCACGCCTTACATTTTTCCCTTGAATAGGGGAGCTTTTTGGTCTTTTCTATCCCTATATTAAAGTGTTATTTCAGGCAAATTTAATTGTTACTTGCGTAGGGCTGAGTTTGCACTGTTCTAAACAGTTTTCCATTTTAAAATGAAAGAAGTAATGGCAAAGATATCGAGCTTTATGGTTTTACCTTATGATTCCTCTTCCGAAGCAACTGGCCTTGGCCTTTGGCTTGGTGATGCAGCACAATAATCAGCATAATGAATGGTGTCTGTAAGAGCTCGAGATCTTGCTTCAGGCACAGCCATTCTTACCACCATGGCTTTGTTTTTAGCGGTGCTTGAATGGCTCTAAGAGCGCCATTCAATCCATCTTTACAGAGGGGCGTGGTTTGGACTTGCTCCTTGAGCTAGTATTGGTAGCCCCGGAGGGGCAGATGAGTAAGTAAATTGCCACATTCACGATGTTGAGCTGAGAGGATGCACAGTGCTGGAGGAACGCTTGGCAAGGTAATGCTGTTGTTTATGCTTTTTAAAATTTTCCATGAAAAATAACTTTAAGCCTAACGTGTCTCCCACAATTGCTTGCTCTTCGTTACCAAGCCCTCAAGCCATGCCCCCATAAAGCCATCTTTTTCAGCTTTGTGCTGAGGGCCACTAGCCAAAAACAAATGTCCCCAAGTAGGAAATGATGGCTGTGTACACATTAAAAAAGAGATTATTTACATGGATCCACCCACTACTAATAATTATAAATCCTTTTAATTCTTGATGTTTCATGTAAATACTATTTCAGGAAATCACTCCTTACTTTGTACTCAATAAAGGTTTAAAGTGGACCAATCAGAGGCTGGGCCAGCCATAGAGCCTATTCAGGATGCCCCACCCCATTATGTGAACCCCCCCAGATCGCCCCCAAACTCATTACTTTTCCGTCATTCCCTCATTGCGATCAAAAACTGTTGCAGAGTGTTGGTACTGGGTGCAATGGAGTCAAACCCAGATAGACATACGTGATATAACAAGAACCTGCTTTTCTGGAACATGAATGCAGTAAGAGAATCTCACCTTAACATGGTGGCTAACACAAACAGGAAAGAAGCGATAGCGCGCAGCTGAATATACAGGAAATGTTAAACATCAAAAAAATGCATAGAGAGACTACAGATAAGCAATGGTAGCAGCGCCATCTATTGTCACAGCTGTAAACTGGCAGTCCTAAAATCACATTTAGAGACAAGAAAAAGCTGTTGCAAAGTATTGTATCTCCAAGAAAAACAATGATTTTATGTTGTGCATTAGTATGTGCGGGAACAGTGGAAAGGTGAGTTGAGTGAGCGACCTGGGGGTTTCACCCAGTGGGGCACAGACACAGACAAGGACAAATCACCAGGATAGTCAAAAACCCTAATGATTGGTTCACTTAAATGTGGTGAGTGCACCTTAGTTCACAAGATGGCATTATCAACTTCACTTCCATGTTACATGAAATACAAATCTGCTACAACAGAATCAGGTTCCTTAGCATTTTCTAGTAAATGAGTTTACCTTTTATATTTACGGACATTATGAAGGTACATGTCTTGAAGCTCGGTAGTGATATCTGTGATAAATTCAATGAACTCCATAAAGTCAACCTGCCCATCGCCATCCAAATCCAACATTGCCATGGCATCTTCCTATAAGAGAAGTAATACATGTATATATTAGTGAATATTTTAATAAATTCAAAGAGCTGTAGGCAAACTTAAACCAGACCTTCACCATGATTTACTGAAAAGGCCAAACCCTTAAAAAAACAGCATCTAAAATTAATATATTTTAAGTTTTTAGTCACTTACCTATTATTCTTTCCCCCACTGGGCTGCAACTCTGTTCAGGACTCTTGACTCAGAAGCATCACACTTACTGAGGAGAGGAGAGTGGGTTTTGCAGGCTGCCTGACGTTCTATGAGCCGCCATCTTGGATGTATGAAGGCTCATAACATGCAGTAGATGCAGGTAGGATGATTTTTAATGTGAGCAATCTGTATGTACAGGGTGTGGGAAACATATAAGATAGACTCTTATTCAGAGTGAAGGACTGCTTTAAAGTGGACCAACACCCAGGATTTTGACTATCCTGGGTCTTGGTCCACTTCGGTGGGGCACCCCCGATCGGGGTGCCCCGCTGTGTGAAACCCCCCCGAACCCCCCGAAAAACTCACCTCTCCCCGCTCCCAGCGGCGAAGGACAAGCCGCGGACAAGCGGCTCCTCCGCCGCCGCCTCCCGCGCGTCCCTCTTGACGCGCGCGCCCGCGCCGGCCATTCGCGGACGGCCGGCGCGGGCGCGCGCACGCCTAGAGGGGCGCGTGGGAAGATAAGGTAAGGAGTTTGGGGTGTTTGGGGGGGTTTCACCCCGCGGGACATCCCGATCTCGGATGTCCCGCGGGGAGGGAGGTGATCGGCCCGGGAATCTTATAGATTCCCGGGCCGATCACCCGTGGGTGTTGGTCCACTTTAAGAACCCTTAGTTCCAATAAACCCCTTCAAACTGTTTGTGTTGTGCTAGTAAGAAAATTCTGTTTTGCTTTATTTTTTTCTGATAATTTAATCTAGTGCTCCCCTAGTGACTGAAAGCAGGCCACAGCTTAAAGGGATTGTCCATGCAAGGGGTTAATAAATCCTACAGCCTCCTCTTAATTGCATGTTGTTTAGCTGTCTTTGGTTCTTATGTGCAGCTTGGAGCAAGATTTACTGATTTCTCTCCCCCTTGGGCTCTTCTTTGATGATCAACATATAAAAATATGTTGTCTCCTGTGACCAAGGGTTGCTCCCCTGGCTCCCTCTCAGCTTGTGTACGAGCACAGCATTACATTACCCCTGCTCTGCATGGCCACGCATGGTGGACTGGGGCGAAAAATCAGCCCTGGATTTTACCACCCCCTGGCCGGCCCAAAACATCTCTGCTGAGGCCTCTCCAACCATTATGCCGGGATATAGCATTGGGGGCTGGGGTTCCTTTGCTTGTGGGTTCAGTGGGAGTAGTTACAGGGGGCTGAGAGGGAGACTAAGGGGGCAAGGATTGAATGTGTTAAAAGCAGCAGCCCAACTAGCCCCAAAGCAGTGCGGCCCACCAGACATTGTCCCAGGTCTCCCTATGTCAATGTGCCCCTGGCTATGCCCACTCCCCCTCTGAGAAAGAGAAAGTAAAACATTTAAACTGTATATCTCAGCAATAAAAGCTTCTTTTTTAAAAATGAAAAAAATTTTAGGACATTGCCCATGATTCCCTTTGAATGTTAAAATTTAACCTCCAGCCAAAATTCCTCATCCCCTGCACTAAGCCTTTTTTTTAGGGGGGAGGGTTTAAAAAAAAGACTTACCTGCTTAGTGCTGTCTTCCTGATCCCACGGCAGAAGTAGGGCACTAGAAGCCTTTCTTCTCACTGGAAGCAGACATCATAGGTGACTGTCACTCAATCACTGCTCAACAGCGGTGCAGCTGCTTTACTGATTGGCACAGGCTAATCTCACATAGCTTCCTGTCCAGGTGAGTGAATTATTTTAGCCCCCAACACAGGCTTATTGGGAGAGAGGAAAGAGAGCTGGGCTAAAGGCTTGGCGGCTTTGCATGGCCTAGTTTCACCTTGCTAATGGTTTAAACAAGAGCATCACGCAATGGTAAATATGTGAGGAATAAGATAAAAGCCATTGTCAAGGAAAAGTGTAAAAACTGTTTGTTTACCTGCCATACGGAGGATTTGTCCTAATGTTCTGCTGAATAAAGATGTTCTAGTTGAGATCTAGCATAAAATTAAAAAAGTATATAGATATCTGGACACTTAATAGAGGCAATGGTTCCTGACTTCCCTTTAAAAGCCCAAGTAAGCATATAACAATATAAAATAAAAGGTACACATACCACAGTAGTCTGCTGCTGGTACTAGTCCCCGTGCCTTTTCAGTGCAGGTGGTGCCACTAGGATAAGCTTTCGGGTGGAAACCCTTCATCATTGTGATGCTGACCTTATGAAGAGGTTCTACCTGAAAGCTTGTCCTATTGGCACCTCCTGTACGGAATAAACATAGGCACTAAAATCTCTGTTACAATAATATTTTGACATTTTAGAAGTATGAAGTATTTTGTACATTAAGGCGAGGTTGGTTCTGCTGTGGTGAGCCCCACAATAACCCCCACAGGCCAGGGAGATGGTCCATAACTCCCCTGCCCAAGAAACACTCTCTTTGCAGCAGACTACTATGGTATGTATTCCTTCTCTTTTACTAGCATTGAAAGGTGGACCTATCTTCACCCCTTGCAACAGACAATGCTTGAATGTGCAGAGGAGGGTAGATGCTCCCTGTTTTTCTTGTTTCTTTATTTCTGCTTCTTTGCATAGGTCCACCTTTCCGTGCACAAAAACGCTGGTCCTGAAAAATAAAATCCCAGTCCTAGGCTACAGAACAGGGACTGGATCTCAATAAAACCTGCCAAAACTTGAGAATTCTCTAAAAGAGGCACTTTAGAAGAACCAAGTGAGGTACCAATGACTGTTGAGCCGAGACAGGAATTGATATCTGCAGATTAGGTAAGACAAAACTGAGTGGTACTTGCCAGCTACATCATTTTTAGTGGATTAATTCAAAATACCCTTTAATAACTGTTACGCACCGGGTTGAACGTGCGAAGAAGTGGACCCGCTGGATCTGCAGAACTGTTTGGCAGATACCGCGTCAGGGGAGCGGAGTCTAAGGAGCCACTGGTTTTCACCAGAGCCCACCGCAAGGCGGGATGGTCTTGTGCGGCAGGTGACTCCCAGGTCGCTACCCCCCAACAGCGGCACAGTTCCACAAACTGCTGAGGTGACGTGCAGTAGAGACAAACAGTGGTCGAAGGAGAAGGCCGAGGTCAGGACTGGCAGCGCGGGTTCAATAGCGGAGAAACAAGCCGAGGTCGGGACGGGCAGCACAGGTTCGAAGGTCAAAGGGAGAGCCGAGGTCATACACGAGGAATCAAGCAATACAGCGACTGTCATACACGGAAGAACACCGAAGATCCGGCACAGGAAGTAAGGCAGGGTCCAATTTATGGGAAGAGCCGAAAAGAGATTGGATGGCCAGACACCAATTATCAGGACCTTGGCCCTTTAAATCTGTGAGTGTTGACGCGCGCGCCCCCTAGTGGCCGGGGACGTGCGCGCAAGGAAGGCGGAACTGCAGCAGTAGGAGGAAGCCGGCGGCCATGCCGGCCAGAGGAGGAAGCGCGGGGACCAGGTAAGGAGGAAACGCAGCCTGGGGGGCCAGCAGCGGACGCCCTGATGGTGGTAGAGCGGGGAGCGCTGCAGGAAGGGGACGCAGCGCTCGCCCGAGGAGAGGCACGGAGGGGAGCGCTGAGCGGGGAAAACGCAGCGCTCGCCCTAACAGTACCCCCCCCCTTAGGTCTCCCCCTCTTTTTGGGACCGAGGAAGTTTGAAATGAGGCTCCGATCGAGGATATTCTCCTCAGGCTCCCAGGACCTCTCTTCTGGACCGCAATTCTCCCAATCCACTAGAAAGTATCGTCTCCCTCTGGATGTTTTGGAAGCCAGAATCTCTCTCACCGAGAAGGCATCTTCCGTACCCGCGACCGGAAGTGGCTCCAACGTTTTAGAAGAGAATCGATTAGTCGTCAGAGGTTTTAATAATGAAACATGAAAAGAGTTGGGAATACGTAAGGAGGCTGGCAGATGAAGTTTGTAACAGACCGGATTAATTTGTTGCTTGATCCTGTACGGCCCTAAATAGCGAGGACCCAATTTATAACTGGGTATCTTGAAACGAACGTACTTGGCTGAAAGCCAAACTTTATCTCCAGGAAAGAAAACAGGAGCGATTCTCCTTCTTTTATTAGCGCTGTTCTTCATGCGGGTAGAGGCTAGAACAAGAGAATGTCGTGTTTCACGCCAGATAGAGGAAAAAAACTGTGTTAAGTCATCCACGGCGGGTACTCCCGACTGTGTAGGTAAGGGTAGAGGAGGCAAAGGTTGGCGGCCATAAACAATGAAAAATGGAGATTTTTTTGTGGCTTCAGAATCTTTGAAATTATAAGAGAACTCTGCCCATGGCAAGAGATCGACCCAGTCGTCTTGTCGGGCCGAAATGAAGTGACGTAGATATTGTCCTAGAACCTGATTGACCCTCTCCACTTGGCCGTTGGACTGGGGGTGGTAAGCCGAGGAAAAATCTAATTTCACTTTTAACTGAGTACAGAGAGCCCTCCAGAATTTTGAAACAAACTGAACTCCCCTGTCGGAGACAATGTGGGAAGGAAGTCCATGGAGCCGAAAAATATGCTTAAAAAAGTTTTTAGCCAACTGAGGAGCGGATGGGAGTCCTGGTAGCGGAACGAAGTGCGCCATTTTTGAAAAACGATCCACAACAACCCAGATTACTGTATTGCCTTGAGATGGAGGAAGATCCGTGATGAAGTCCATAGCGATGTGTGACCAAGGGATTTCAGGAATAGGAAGAGGATGAAGAAGGCCCGCCGGTCTTTGGCGAGGGGTTTTATTACGTGCACAGGTGGTACAAGCTTGCACGAATTCTGCCACATCCTTCTCAATGGAGGGCCACCAATAATATCTGGCAATAATTGCGTTAGACTTTTTGATACCAGCATGCCCGGCAATACGGGAAGCATGACCCCATTTTAATATTTGGAGGCGTCGGCGAACCGGGACAAAGGTCTTCCCAGGCGGAGCCTGCACTAGGGAGGCAGGAGCAGAATGAATCAAATGATCAGGGGATATAATGAACTGAGGAGCAGTATCCACGTCAGTGAAGTCCGAGGAGCGAGACAGAGCATCTGCCCTGATGTTCTTAGAGGCAGGCCGAAAGTGAATGCGGAAATTAAACCGCGCGAAGAATAGTGACCAACGAGCTTGGCGAGGATTCAAGCGCTGAGCAGTTTGTAGATACAAAAGGTTCTTATGGTCGGTAAAAATAGATATGGGGTGAAGCGACCCTTCTAGTAGATGTCTCCACTCTTCAAGAGCTAATTTGATAGCCAGAAGTTCACGATCCCCAATAGAATCATTTCGCTCCGCGGAAGAAAAGGTCCTAGAAAAGAACCCACAAGTATGATTTTTTCCCGATGGAGACCTCTGTGTGAGTACAGCTCCTGCTCCAATGGAAGAAGCGTCAACCTCCAGAGAAAAGGGACGAGAAGGGTCTGGTCTGGAGAGCACCGGAGCCATAGAGAAAGTCTTTTTCAATGCTAAAAAGGCTGCCTCCGCCTGTGGAGGCCATGACTTGGGGTTGGCTCCCTTTTTGGTGAGAGCCACAATGGGGGCCACGATAGTGGAAAAATGGGGTATGAATTGACGGTAATAGTTGGCGAAGCCCAGAAATCGTTGAATGGAACGCAGACCAACAGGCCGAGGCCAGTCTAATACCGCTTTCAATTTGCTAGGGTCCATTTGTAGTCCTTGGGCTGAAACAGTATAACCCAAAAAAGGCAGAGCGGTCTGGTGAAAGAGACACTTTTCTAATTTGGCATAAAGATGCTGCTGCCGAAGGCGGGATAGTACCAGACGAACGTGCCGGTGATGCTCATCGAGGGAAGAAGAGAAGATGAGGATATCATCTAAATAGACCACGACACAGGAATACAACAAGTCCCGGAAGATGTCATTGACGAACTCTTGAAATACGGCAGGAGCATTACAAAGCCCGAAGGGCATCACCAAATACTCGAAATGACCGTCACGGGTATTAAAGGCAGTCTTCCATTCGTCTCCCTTGCGGATGCGGATCAGATTGTAGGCTCCTCTGAGATCTAGTTTGGAAAAGATCCTGGATCCACGAAGACGGTCGAAGAGTTTTGGAATTAAAGGTAAGGGGTATCGGTTCTTTACCGTGATCTTGTTAAGACCCCGATAGTCAATACAGGGTCGGAGAGAACCGTCTTTCTTCTGTACAAAAAAAAAGCCTGCCCCAGCGGGAGAAGAGGACTTCCGGATGAAGCCCCTCTGCAAATTTTCTTGTATGTAAGTAGACATTGCTTGAGTTTCGGGGACGGATAGTGGGTAGATACGGCCACGAGGAGGAGTAGTTCCAGGCAGGAGATCGATCGGGCAATCATAAGGACGATGTGGCGGAAGGATCTCAGCTTGCTTCTTGCAGAAGACGTCAGCGTAGGCCCGGTAAACTTCGGGTAGGCCCGGTAGAGATGTGGTAGGATGATCGGTTCGAACTGGTAAGGCTTTCAAGCAATTCTTTAGGCAGGTTGTACCCCACGCCTTGATGTCCCCTGTGACCCAGTCAAGGGTAGGATTATGGAGTTGAAGCCAAGGAAGACCCAATAGGATTGGGGAAGTACAATGGGGTAACACAAAGAGTTCCAGGTATTCCTGGTGAAAGAGGCCGATCTTAAGGAGCAAAGGCTTGGTACGATACTGCACCATACAATTCAGTCTATCTCCATTAACTGAGGCGATGAATAACGGTTTGGCCAAGCGGTTAACTGCTATGTCGTGTTTCTTGATCAGGGAGGCCTCTATGAAATTGCCCGCCGAACCAGAGTCCAGGAAGACCGGCAAATTAAGCACAGAGGCAGATGAGAGACAAAGCTGTGCAGGTACGGTAAATCTTGGAGAGGAAGCACACACACCCAGAGACGCCTCTCCCAACGAGTCTAGGTGCGCCCGTTTCCCAGTCGAGAAGGACGAATGGGGCAATCTCTTAGAAAATGATCAGGACTGGCGCAATACAGACAGAGATTTTCATTCCTCCTGCGAGACCTCTCCACGGGGGTTAGGCGAGAGCGGCCGACCTGCATGGCTTCCACCTCTGGAGATGATGGTACAGACAAGGGTTTCTGAAAGGTAGGAGCCAAACGAAACATCCTCCTGTCGCGTTGGGAATCTCTCTCCAGGCGAAGTTCTTCGCGCCTCTCAGCAAAGCGTATGTCAATGCGAGTGACGAGATGTATGAGTTCAGAAAGGGAGTCAGGGATCTCTCGGGCCGCTAGAACATCTTTGATCTTGCTAGAGAGACCTTTCTTAAAACAAGCGCAGAGAGCCTCATTATTCCATGCTAACTCGGAGGCCAAAGTACGGAATCGAATAGCATATTCACCAACAGAAAGATCGCCTTGCGTTAAATTCAATAAAGCGGACTCGGCAGATGAGGCTCGAGCGGGTTCTTTAAAAACCTGACGGAATTCTGTAACAAAGGCCTGGACGGTGAAGGTGAGAGGATCATTACGGTCCCACAAGGGAGTGGCCCAAGCCAAGGCTTTTCCGGAGAGCAGACTAATGATGAAGGCCACTTTAGAGCGTTCGGTGGGGAATTGGTCGAACAATAATTCCAGGTGCATAGAGCACTGGGCTAGAAAGCCTCTGCACAACTTCGCGTCCCCCTCATATTTTGCTGGCAAGGAGAGGCGGATTCTGGATGAGGAAGCCGCTGGAGACTGCGGTGGCGGCACCGGTGGCGGTGGAGAAGGCGACTGCTGCTGGGTCAAGAGTTGCTGCATCATAGCGGTAAGCTGATTAATCTGCCGGGACTGCAAAGCCACCAGCGCTGGGAGTTCGGAAGTCTCCGGCAAGGGCACCTCAGCGGGATCCATGGCCGGATCTTACTGTTACGCACCGGGTTGAACGTGCGAAGAAGTGGACCCGCTGGATCTGCAGAACTGTTTGGCAGATACCGCGTCAGGGGAGCGGAGTCTAAGGAGCCACTGGTTTTCACCAGAGCCCACCGCAAGGCGGGATGGTCTTGTGCGGCAGGTGACTCCCAGGTCGCTACCCCCCAACAGCGGCACAGTTCCACAAACTGCTGAGGTGACGTGCAGTAGAGACAAACAGTGGTCGAAGGAGAAGGCCGAGGTCAGGACTGGCAGCGCGGGTTCAATAGCGGAGAAACAAGCCGAGGTCGGGACGGGCAGCACAGGTTCGAAGGTCAAAGGGAGAGCCGAGGTCATACACGAGGAATCAAGCAATACAGCGACTGTCATACACGGAAGAACACCGAAGATCCGGCACAGGAAGTAAGGCAGGGTCCAATTTATGGGAAGAGCCGAAAAGAGATTGGATGGCCAGACACCAATTATCAGGACCTTGGCCCTTTAAATCTGTGAGTGTTGACGCGCGCGCCCCCTAGTGGCCGGGAACGTGCGCGCAAGGAAGGCGGAACTGCAGCAGTAGGAGGAAGCCGGCGGCCATGCCGGCCAGAGGAGGAAGCGCGGGGACCAGGTAAGGAGGAAACGCAGCCTGGGGGGCCAGCAGCGGACGCCCTGATGGTGGTAGAGCGGGGAGCGCTGCAGGAAGGGGACGCAGCGCTCGCCCGAGGAGAGGCACGGAGGGGAGCGCTGCGCGGGGAAAACGCAGCGCTCGCCCTAACAATAACATTTCAAATGTAATTTAAAGCTGAGTTAAAATAGAAAATCACTAAATTTAAAAAGTTAAAAAGAAAATCACTAAATTGCAAGTGTTAAATGTTAACGAGACCAACATTACTTTCCAACAGTTTGAAAAGGAACTCCCGAGTTCCACTCCTTGGGGTATTGGAATGCCCCACTGTGTGAAACCCTAAGCATCCTCAGATCCCCTCACCTTCTCCCAGAGCCCTCACCGCATCTTGGCCAGGTCTTTCTAAATGGGAGGCACGGGCACACTCCATCTAAAAGCTCAACAGTGGCTGACAGAGCCGAAGAGAGCTGAGTGAAATTGAGCGCGCTGATTGGCTGCTCAGACAGGCTGGCCCTTGCACCCTGTTCTACAAGCCCCCCCCCCCCATAGCAGGTCCTCAGGCTGGTTATGCTGGGTAGGGGGACCCCACACCATTTTTTTAATTTAACCATTTATAGTGTATTTGTAAATGTTATAAAGGGCAGGAACTAGGGGCTACTGATACATATGTGGTACCGTTGTAATTGGGAGAAATGGGGCTTTTACATGCCATATGGTTTTCTCTAAAAATAAATGGTTTATTTATAATAAACGAGACCATTTTTAAAAAAATAATGTTTTCTTTTTTTTTTACTTCTTTCACTCAAAAATATTCAATAAAACAGTGAAAAAATTACAAACAAAACATTACATGTTAAAGTCTAAACTCTGTCGCAAAAAAATATGTAATTTTCCTTAGCCTGTTTTTTCTTGTTTGCATATTTATATTTTATGTGTTTTTTATTCTGCTTTTTTATCCGAAGAATTCTTCAAGGGATTACTTCCAGAAAGATGAGCCCACTACAACAAGCTGGGTAGGCCTAGAAAGCTTAACATGTGTACTTTCATGGAATTTGTAGTTTGTGGGGGGTATTCCAAAATACCAAAAAAGAGGCTTGTTTTGGTTGAAAAAGTGCAAGGTGTTCGCTTTGTCTGCAGAGCTGAAATTTCCAAGTAAAATTACTGTTACACGCATGTTTTACTTTGGGGTATTTGCCAACTCTTCCCTTTATAGTACTTATGCGTGTTGAGTATTATTCTGTACAGGGGACCTTGCTTCTTCAGATTTAATTTGTTTTTTTCTTGTTTACATATTGTTTTATTTTAGTAAAATGTGGCTTTGATTCTCTCTTTTTAGGGAAACCTGTGCAACCAAAGAATTCATTGAGGGATTACTTCCAGAAAACTGTGCTGATGTCAACAAGTCTGGTATGCCTAGAAAGCTTAAGAGGGCATAAAGTGAACATGTGTGCTTGCACACTTGTAGAGCTGCTGGGCATGCAAGGGGAGGAAGAAGTGCGGTGTGCCACTCAAGCCAGGCCAGGTGACAGTCAGTTCGGGGTGCCGCCTGAGGACACCGCTGAAGCCAGAGCAGGTGAGTGAACCTTGATGACACATACCTTTTCTGCAAAGTATTAGGACGCTAGTCCTAGTGCCATCAGACTCAATCAATGGGTCTGAACACTACATTCTAGAAACTTGTAGTCAGGATGGGGCTATGGATTATTCCTTCTCCCTCAGGATGGACTATAATCCATTTCAGCTTGGACAGACAGAAAAGAGCAGGCATTCTTACAGTCCGACAAAATGTTGGTGGTATTAAGTTGGAGAGGTTCTATACTTTTTATCAAATATAAGAGAAGTGAGAAGGACAAAGAGCATGTTGAGATCCTGAAAATCCTTTTCAATAACCTCTTTATTGTACAAACGTATGATATTTTTTGCTTTCAAATTACTGCCACTTTTGTGGCTGAACACAAACCTAGCTCTGATCATGTGAGAACACTGTTCTCCGGTCCAGACATCGATGACTATCTATGAGCAAATCATTGGTCCCAGAAAATTGCCAGGAATCAATTAAATATATAAACAGTTAGGATGGATATTTGTGAATCGTTTTACTTAATGGCAAGGATACACCATTGTTTCACAATTGACTTGATTTACTAAAGGTTCTCAAAAAAGCTCTTATGAGACATATCCTACCTCAAATGAATTAGAACGGATCATATTTGATCTCATAATAAATGTAGACTCTTTGTATATTATTCCATCTGACTACCAAAATGCAAGCAATATTATTTATTGTCATGCGCCCAAATCAACTCATAAATGCGCCCAAATAAATAACTTGCACAGTGAACCAAAGAAAATGATTACCAAACTAGGATTTGGAGGAGGAAAGTAAGAAAAAAAAATATTCTAAACCCATCCCGTTTTCCATGGGCAGTGTGGCATTCTCTCCCCCCTCCCATTTTCCATAGGAATAGTCACATTCCCTCTATCTCATAGGCAGTGTGGCATTCCCCCATCCCATTCCCCATATAGGCAGTGTGGCATTCCCCCCCTCCCATTCTCCATTTAGGCAGTGTGGCATACCCCACTCCCATTCCCCAAAACACAAAACACACGACAATAACAAGGAACCAGTGGGCTAGTAGGCAACCTATGGCAACACAGCCACTATCATATTATAAAAAGCAAACCCCTTCATAAATAAAACTTAAATGAAATATAAACTAAATAAACTAAATATAAAATCTGTGTAATACTCATGCACACATGCACAAAAGAACACTAGTGCAAATTAGCTTAAAAATACACTGACCAAGTTAAACAAAAAAAAAACAAAACAAAAAATGCAGAAGGTTAAATGGCACAAAGTGATGAAAACCAGTAAGCTCAGAAACATGAATATCAAACCTAAAAAAGTGCACTTGTATTTTATTTTTCAGTTTTTACTCCAAAGTGCACCTGCTGCTAAAATGATAAGTACCATATTTATTTCCAAACTTTTATCCAAATTTTTATCATCTATTTATAACAACAGCGCCAAAAAACTAAATGTAGAACCATAAAAAAATACAACATTGAAAAACAAATTATGAGATTCCTAGACCCACCCAGATTCTAAATAAGGCTATGTTACCATACATAGGTTATCAGATGATCCAAAAAAGACATTATCAGATTTTGTTTTTCTACTTACATTTACTTTACTTTTATGTTTAATAATTTAGCATGATTTTGATTTTTAATGCACCCAAAGGTCCAATTTGGAAACAATGAATAAGAAAAATGAATGTATAGAACAGGATGAGAAGACCCCAAAGAAAGATAATTGTACTCACCCGAAAGCAAAAGGGAAGTTCAGTTGAAAGTAAGTTCTGCAGTTCAGACCGGTTCAGTTTTAAATTGTCTCCCTCCTTCTCTGAGTATTTGTGAAAAACACCTAATAGATTATAGACTGCGGTTTCCACAACTGCCATGGTTCAGCCTAATTCATCGCCTTCCAGTAAGAGTCAGTGTTGTGTGCTCGATGTACACCTCTACTTTACTATGAGACTGTCTCAGGTGTCATAGTTATAGTCTCTTCTGATTCTGGCTATTGTAATGTTATATATGACTGGAAGCTGCAGGGTTAAGTACCTTGATAATTAATGTATATGTGATACTCCCTGCCATCAAAAAGCAGGGTTTAGGTTCCAATGTATTATATTATATATATTACTGCTATATTGCCAAACAACATGTAAAGCTACAGCCTGACCCAGAACTACTATATTTTCATCAGGTTTAAAATGCTAGGTTTATCTTTTGGCTGGATCACTGCATTTCATTTTCGGCTACTCACATCACTTGTCATTATAAGCAAATCCCACCATCTTTCTTGGATTCACCAGGGGCAAGTAGTCAGAGAGGGGTTCACAAATAGCGTAATAAAAATAAAACACAACTCCCTTCACCCTTCATTTTGAAAACACTTTAATAAAAAAAATAAAGTATTAGACACTTGTGTATAGAATCTTCATCCTAGTCCTAGCAGCTTGCCTAAAAATCTCCAGCTTGCCTAAAAAAATCTCTCAACAATACACAGATTGTAGAATAAAAGAAATGTACTTAGAGGCTGATTTATTAATAGCGACATGTAGCGACAGTTGAGCGACTGTAGCAGTATTTTCACAGTGCCCGCTAGTAGTCGCTGTGCTTGGCCATTGTTCGGTTGTTGACAGCGACTCAGTCGGTGTGGCGTAATGTTGAATACAAGGTTACGAGTCGCTATTTGACAGGTTCCGCGATGTATGGGTGCGCATGATAGCGACTGGTCTGGTTTTAAATAATTTAGTAATATGAATACATTAATATCAGACCTGTAATATCAATTCTGTACATTGAAATGCATTGGAGAGCGCCAGGTAGCGAGAGGTCATACCTGTCGCTGTTCAAGGTCGGACGCTGGCGCTGTGGGCTGAGGCTGGAATAATGATGAATGAGTGGCTATATGGCGCTATCTCTGTCGCTAAGCAGGATTGGCTTGATAAATGTGTGATTGTGGTGGGGAGCCGGCGTTCTCGTGGCGGGGCCCGTCATTACCGGCTGCTCACCAGTCGCTACCTGTCGCTATTCCTTCATAAATAAGGACCTTATCTTCGGCTAAATGAGTAAAAACAGATTTCAGGCTGGGTAAACTCATATGCAGTCCCGCTAGCTCATATGCTGTCCATTCTCTCTCTCTCTCTAGTCTCCATCCTAGGGAATTTTACTAGCCCTTGGACTAGCTCAAACTGGTTTCAACCAGTTAACATGTATGTTGGCTTAGGACAAAGGGAATGTGACAGATACACAATAATTAATGCAATTTAAAATAGTAATCAATTTCATAACACATAACATGTTCCTTGTAAATCAATATACCAATTAGACCCCTGCTACAGGGTCAAGTGTAACAATTACCCAAATCCGAAGTGCATCACTAGATGCCCCGATGTGCCCTCAGCTATTTTTACAGTGTGAGAGGAAAGTGTGCTTGATGGAAGATCTAATTATTCAGAGAAACCAACCAACAATCACATTTATAGTGGCCATTTTAGTGTCATGAAGTTAGGTGGAATTACTGTCGTCAGATCTAGCAGCATGTGGCATGGGTCACAGATTTTAGGGGGCAGAATGGTTTTAGCAGCCGGTTGCAGCCCCATTAAATCCCCCAGGTGTATGGAGGGCTGACTGGACAGAAGGCACTGGGGAGCAGTTGGAGTATCGAACCTGAAACCTTCTTGTCTGACATGAATATGGTTTCTTGATTGTTACATTCAAGGAACATGAAGTAAGTAGAGCAGTAGAATAGTTTTTAGTCAGTTTATTTGGTGTTCTTAGTCTGCCTGATTTCTAGGAAGAGGTCGGACATAAGTGACACGCTGAGCAGCAACACCATAATGTCTTCAAAATTTATGCGATTCTCGCAGTCTTGTTCCAGGTCTGTCATCAGTTCCTTATACTTTGGTTTTGTATCTTGGCCCTATATTGAAAAAATTAAAAATACATTTTTTTTTTAATGGTTTCACGTATTAAAGAGGGCAGCAGATCTCCGCTGAAAGTCACCATTACTTTAATATTTTAGTCCACCAATCGCATTGTGGTACCCGCATTTTGTTCCCCCTTCCCTGGCAGAGACACCGATAGAGGGCTGCACAAGGTATGTGCATGATGAAGAATTATATTATATTATTTATGCTCAGCACGTAAATATTTACGATATACATACTGTATGTACGGTAAATAGGGTAGAATGGGTGGGCGGCAAACAGTGGGGAACTGGGGCCAAAAAACAGCCAGGGATTTTTCCGGCCGTGACCAGACGACTATAATCCTGCTACAGTAAGCTTCTCCCCATGTGTTTCCTGGCCTATCAATTAGTGTGCTCCAAGGCTATAGCATTACAAAAGATCATGGACAGGGGCAGAGATGGCAATTCTTAAAGTTATGGTACTAAAGCTTTAGTATTGCAGAAACAGATTCTGAGACTATAGCAATGAGGGAAGAACATGGGTTGGTTTTTCGATGTACAGGGGGCCACAGACATCAGATGGGGATCTTGGAAGCAGCAGCCCAGTCATCCACGAAGAAGTGTGGCACACAGGGAATTTACCCAGGTCTCCCTGTGCTTTCCTCAGAAGCTATAGGTACACAGGGTTATAAATGGTTAGACTTATAAATGATCCTTAAAGGAGCAGTATCGCGAATTTTTCTTGGTGACTTATATTTAAATGGTACTTTGAATGTAGGTAAGTGTTGGAGTAAGAATTACAAATTTAGAAAAAAATGACGTGTGTGTTGTGCAGCTGGAGACTAATAGCTCATGTTTATGTCTTCTGAGTGTCGGAGCCCGACACTCTGACCTGTTCCATGCTGAGGAGAGGGGGAAAACAATGTATCAAAGTCTCAGCTGTTCAGTGCTGGCAGCCGTCCAGCATCAGATAACAACATTGCAACATTGCCTGGCCAGAACTTATATATCTAAAACAGAGAGAAAAGCTCTAGAAGTCATTTAGCTGATTTTGACAGTTTTCCCTTCATGTTGGCTCTGCTGCAGAATCTTTCAGTTTACCATTTTCTCTTTCATATTCTTATTTTTCATTTTTCCATATGATCTTTCTTTCAGCTTTGTGTGTTTTGAGCAAAGCCCAACCCAGGATTTTCACTATCTGGAGTTTTGTTTTGTGCCCCTAGGGGCATCCCGACTTGGGATGCCCTGATATGTGAAATCCCCAAGTTCGCCTGTGAAAACGTACCTTTCCCTGTCCCACAGCGCATGCGCGGGCTCTCATCCAATCAGCTCTGTTTGCACACAGATGGGGAGCCTGAGCAGTAACCTTCCTGGCCGCCCGGCCTGTCTAAATGACTATCTGCGTGAGCGCGCCAGAAAAATGAGGGGATCTGTGGTTATCCAGGGGTCGTTTCACACAGTGGGGCATCCCGATTTAGAATGCCCAAGGGGGAAGGTCAATGGCCGGGTCTTATAGACTTCAGAGTTGGCCACTCAGGGTTTTGTTCCACTTTAATACCTTTAGATTTTCCTGCACAGTTATTCAAAGAAGAATTTCAGTTATTTTCAGTCAGTTTAGTTTATTTTGTATAGATTTTACACATTTGAGTCACCTGGTCTCATAACAAAAGCAGCACCTCACACACACACAGCCGTTACCACTGATTACAGTGTCAGCCTCTGAGGTAAAGTGTTGCTAGGAGACCAGTGGGCTAAATGAAGCAGCTCACTAAATACAACCCAGCAGATCCCCCTATTCAGCAAATGGACTGAGCCATTGGCATTATACAATTTAAAAGAGAGGCAGATATTTTTTTCTTTTTCTATCGCCAGATTATTTATATATGTTAGAAGCTATTGTGTGGCTATTTAATTATTTATCTTTTTTAATGCAACTTTCGCGATACTGCTCCTTTAAGTTTGTATAGGTGGGTCCCAAGTAAGTAGAGATCACCCTTCCTACGGTGCATGCGCAGCCTCTCGTCCAGTCAGTTTGAATCCGCTCCAGGCCCTTCGTCAAGGAGCTCATCTAAGGCAAGCTGATCCGAGTGTGCTGGTGTTGGCACCCGCGTTACCCATTACCATATTTAAACCTATCTGCAGCTAAAATAAAATACAGCTTAAAGTCACCCTACCCAGACCAGATGATCCAACGATGAGCTGACAGAAGAAGAAGGCTCTCACTTATGTTATCATTTATCTTTAACAGTTCTGCTCTGCTTAGTGGTCCCTGGTTCTTTCTTCCTTCAGTCACTGCTGCTGATTTGGAATTCAATGAAGCCTGTGGGGCAGCACAAGGCTACAGAAGACAGCTAATAAAAGGAGGAGGAGGAGGTCTCTTCTGCTCATTAATGGAGCAGCGAACCCGGCAGGGAGCTATTTTTTCATTTTCAGCTACAGACTAATATCAACCCTTTAATTTTTCCCGACTTTTGGCTCAAGTGGGGCTTTACCATTAGCAGCATTTAGTATCTAGCATCAGCACTTCTTACCTGTGTAAAATTCTGGAAGTGTGTTTGCAGCAGATCCTTTGCCTCGGCCTTAGTTATCTTGCCATCGCTGTCAGCATATGAATTATACACCAGAATCAGTGTAGCAACAGCTCTCTCCAGGTCTGAGCCTTTTCCCAGCGCTGGTGGGAGACAAGACATGAAAGGCTGAGTGGAGCTGCCGCTTTATCACTAACTATACTGTGAGTTGTGCAGTGTATAATTACTCCATAAAGTCTGCCATTCACCTGTCTGGCAGAGAGAGACGGAATTATATTTAAACTCATTGTTATGTAAGATCTTTTATTATTTACATTTCTAGAAGATTTTTTTAAGGCTTCTGCTATTCAAAAGCTTCATCCAAACTTTTATCTATAACTGATGGTGGTTATTTACTAAAGTGGGAAGAACTTCTTGCTCTAATTAGAGGAATTTCCAACCTTATCCCAAGAAGTCCTTTATACTTCAGTAAATAGCCTGTCTGTATTATCTGGAAAGGTTGCCCTTTTGTATGTAAAAACCCAATCAGGAGGGTTACTATCATTAATGCATGGAGAACATGTCAAACTCTTTCTGGGTCTTCTCTTGCTCACCTGGAAAGGTTTTACTTACTTACGTAAATACCCCATCTGGTAGAGAGAAAGTGGAGAGAATACGGGGGTTATTTATCAAGGACTAGCGCCAGGTAGTGCTTCGTAGTGGCAGGCAGCGTCTGGTGAACGCTGGGCGCTGTACGCAATACCACATTTATGAAAGTGATTCTGGTAAGCGACTCTAACAGCGCCATGTAGCGCCCAATTCATCATTACAAGCAGCTCAGCGTATAGCACCGTAGCTCTAGCTTCCAGAGCGCCAGGTATTACCTGTCGCTACCTGTCACTCTCCCATACATTTCAATGGACGTTCCTTTTCTTCTGTTTAAACTGGATTTTTTCTATCAAATAATTGTGCGACCTCTCCTGGCCTAGAAAAAGTCATTTTTGAAAACTTTTTTGATTTTTTTGTTTTTTTATGCAGAATTGTATGTACAGGTCTGGCACTAAAGTGTTAATGTCCCAGTGTTAAAACAATGTAATTCCATGTGTTTTCACTTTGTTACTGGTGTATATGTGTTCAAAAACAGACTTTAATCACACAGTGTCTGGCGCTCTATGCTATAGCGACCTGATTTAAAACGCCGGTGCTGTGTGTGTGTCCTCTTTTGTTAAGTATGGGGTGGAGCGCACTGACTGAGCTGGCGCTACATCTCTCTCCCTGCAGCCTGTACATATCACATTCATCAATGCAGGCCAGGTTGCAACAACTGAGGTGCTATGTTACAGCGCCCGATAGCCGCTTACAGCGTCTACTAGCAATCACTCTAAGCGCCGATATACAGACACTCATCTGCCGATACCTGGCGTTAGTAATGAATCAGCCTCAAAGTGTAACTTACTAGAAATAATCACTGGCAAATCTGTAGAGGCTTCTTACTTAAGTAAATAATTCATCTGGGGGTTATTAGCACAAAAGTATGGTAACATGTTGAACATATTTTTCCCTTACTTATGTAAATATCCCAAACGAGGGGTTAGTATCACTAAAGTATGGAGAACATGGCCAACTCATTGGAGGGTTAAAATTGATCAGATTTTGGGGGTCCCCAGTCACTGATGCCTCTAGGGGTAACTTCTAGTTACACACACCAAAATACATTTGAGCAAAGAAAGCAATTTCAGAACAATAAAATTGGGCCTTGTGTCACTATAGAGAAAAACTGGGTCAAAATGACTTCACCTTCACAGAGTATAATCACATATAATCACATTATTTGCAAATATTAGATAATAATATGTACATGGGTACAACATGTAGTCATATACAAAGAATCATCAAAAAAACCTTCCAGTGCTTTGGAGGGTTTCCAAAATTATACATTTAAAATGACAATAAAGTTTGTGTTTTAGGTAAGTCAGGCTAGGGTTTGGTGGGATTTCCCTTCAAAAATGTAAATTGCAGGTAAGCTGAGTGCTGTCTGATGGTGGGAAAAGTAGATATATTTATATATTTATTGGAGGCAGTAAAGTGTGTGATGGATGGGAGCAGCGGTAAGTGTGCATTAGGTAAATACCTATGTAGTCCCAGGGTAGGGTGCAGCCAGTGGGTACCAGTACCCTAAGAGTGGAGGGAGGGGCCAATAAAAGGTGGGCCAATCAGCTCCAGGGGTAAGTATGACCCTGTTGAGACCTTGTGGGTCCTTCTCAGACAGGAGATTTCTGCACAGTACACCTGAACACTGTCTTGTAGGCTGTAGTTGCTGCTGCACAAAAAGTTGGTAATCAACAGATGACTTATGACTGTGGCTTTATTGGTAACTGATTAAATTTGTTGTTGTTTAAAGTTGTTTGTTTATTATTCTCACATTAAGGCTCTGTTCACACCTATCCACTTATGCTGCATTAGGCGCTTTATACTTACTCACTTGCGCTGTGTTGGGCAATGCAGTAAATATGTGAGGGGAAATGCTGCCCATCATTTTGGGCCAGTTCACATATATGCACTGCATTGCACAACATATTGGGAAAACATTGCAAGCAGTATTTTAGCACAATGCAATACAGGCCAATAGAAAGCTTTGGTAATGCAAGCACAACATATGTATACTGCGGGTAAGGATCCAGCACTCATTTTGCTGCTGGGTGTAGTCATCGCCAGAAAACAGTTGCGGTAAGGAACCCTCTGCTCTGCCTTAGTGCATTGAAGGACGGGGGGAGGGGGATTCGGCCACACTGCCTGTTGTCGAGCGATGGGGGGATTGGGGAATTCGGCCACACTGCCTGTTGTCGAGCGATGGGGGGATTGGGGAATTCGGCCACACTGCCTGTTACAGGGAGATTGGAGGATTGGGTGATTCGGCCACACTGCCTGTTACAGGGAGATTGGAGGATTGGGGGATTCGGCCACACTGCCTGTTACAGGGAGATTGGAGGATTGGGGGATTCGGCCACACTGCCTGTTACAGGGAGATTGGGGGATTCGGCCACACTGCCTGTTACAGAGATATTGGAGGATTGGGGGATTCGGCCACACTGCCTGTTACAGGGAGATTGGAGGATTGGGGGATTCGGCCACACTGCCTGTTACAGGGAGATTGGAGGATTGGGTGATTCGGCCACACTGCCTGTTACAGGTAGATTGGAGGATTGGGGGATTCGGCCACACTGCCTGTTACAGGGAGATTGGAGGATTGGGGGATTCGGCCACACTGCCTGTTACAGGGAGATTGGGGGATTCGGCCACGCTGCCTGTTACAGGGAGATTGGAGGATTGGGGGATTCGGCCACACTGCCTGTTACAGGGAGATTGGAGGATTGGGGGATTCGGCCACACTGCCTGTTACAGGGAGGTTGGAGGATTGGGGGATTCGGCCACACTGCCTGTTACAGGGAGATTGGAGGATTGGGGGATTCGGCCACACTGACTGTTACAGGGAGATTGGAGGATTGGGGGATTCGGCCACACTGCCTGTTACAGAGAGATTGGAGGATTGGGGGATTCGGCCACACTGCCTGTTACAGGGAGGTTGGAGGATTGGGGGATTCGGCCACACTGCCTGTTACAGGGAGATTGGAGGATTGGGGGATTCGGCCACACTGCCTGTTACAGGGAGATTGGAGGATTGGGGGATTCGGCCACGCTGCCTGTTACAGGGAGATTGGAGGATTGGGGGATTCAGCCACACTGCCTGTTACAGAGAGATTGGAGGATTGGGGGATTCGGCTACACTGCCTGTTACAGGGAGATTGGGGGAATTCAGCCACATTGCCAGTTATTGGGGATTCTGCCACACTACTACCTGTAATAGGGGAATGGGGGGATCTGCACACTGCCTGTTACAGGCAGGTTCGGGGGATTCTGTAACTAACTGTTATAAGTGGATTTAGCCACACTGCCTGTTATAGGAGGGTTGGGGAGATTCTGCCACACTGTCTGTTACAAGGGGTTGGGGGATCTGCACACCTGCTGTTTTATAGAGTATTGGTGGCTTCTGCCACTCTGCGAGTTATAGGGGGAAAAGGGGGATTCTACACAATATCTATTATAGGGGGATTTGGGGTTTTCTGCACACTGCCTATTATGGGGTAATTGGAGGGATTTTGCACACTGCCTATTAGGGGGGGATTTTGGCACAATTCTTGTTATAGGGTTTTGGGCGATTCTGCACATTGCCTGTTATATGGGGATTGGGGGGATTCTGCATACTGTCTATTATCGGGGGATTGTGTGGGGTTCTGCATGCTGCCTGTTAAGGGGTGATTGAGGGGATTCTGCACACTGCCTGTTACAGGGGGATTGGGGGCATTTTACCACACTGTCTGATATAGGGGGATGGGGGGATGCTGCCACACTGTCTGATATGGGGGATGGGAGGACTGGTTACTTCCTGTTAGAGAGGGATTGGGGGATTCTGTCTGTTATGGGGTAATTGAGGAGGTTTTTGACACACTGCCTATTATTTGGTGATTGAGGGGGATTCTGCTACACTGCCTGATATAGGAAGATTGGGTGGGGGGAATTCTGCACACTGCTTGTTATAGGGGGATTGGGGGGAATTCTGCTTAGTGCCTGTTATATTAGGATTGGGGGGACTTCGCTACCCTGCCAGTTTTGGGGTAATGGTGGGGGAATTCTGCACACTGTCTGTTACAGGAGAATTGGGGGGGGCTTCTACACACTGCCTGCTATGGGGTGATTTGGGGGCTTCTGCCTGTTATAGGGGGATTGGGGCGGATTCTGCTCACTGCCTGTTATAGGGTGTTTGGTTGGGGGTATTCTGCACACTGTCTGTTATAGGGGGGTTGGGGGGATTCTGCCACCTTCTGTTATTAGATTCTTTAGGGCAGAGTTGTTTTATCACACCCTTTAGTTCAGAATTTTTTTCTTATTTTCCTCCGTTTAACCCTAGGTGCAAAAAATATGATAGTTTTGGTTTCAGAAACAAAACAGTGAACCTCTGGCCAGGGCCGGCTACAGGTTTATGTGGGCCCTTGGGTGGAATGATCTCAGTGAACCCCTTTGGGATGGAGAGTTGAGGGTTGGGGGTCTATAAATTTCATGGCCAAAACTAAGAAAGGCTGCTTGCCCTCCAACCACCTATTGGACTTTTTTTTATTTTGGTTCCACATGAATGGGTAGAGTATTGAGGAAGAGGGATGATCATAACAGGAAGGGCAGGAATGTATGGGGCAGAGATGAGGGGACAGGAATGGATGGAGCAGAGAGACAGGGAGACAGGAATGGATGGGGCAGAGATCAGGGGACAGGGATGGATGGAGCAGAGAGACAGGGAGACAGGAATGGATGGGGCAGGGATGAGGAGACAGGGATGGATGGGGCAGAAAGACAGAGAAAGGAAGTGTGTGCACTGTGTATCTGGTATTACCTTCTTCTAGCGTGTGCAGTAGTTTCTGTTGCAATGCTGGGGCCAGGGAGCAAGGTGATGAAACGTCTCTGGGGGCGAGGCTTGCAGGGAGACTCAGCTCTACGGGGCAGCGCTGATCATAGATCAATACACGCAGGGCTGTCAGGGCTGAGCAGGGGTTAAGGGGAGGAGCAACTGCCCCACCAATGCAATAGCGTGCAGCTCAGCCTCGATACGAGGGCCCAATGCAATGTTAGTGGCAAAAAGGTTGAGTTCTTTTTTTTATATATATTCTTTATTTAATTGAGAATTAAAGGTTATTACAAACATTCCGGCATTGTACAGAGATAGAAAAGACAGAAATAGACCTGAATAATCCATAATACAACTGGTACCGCGTCAAACTTTTGTGAGCCAGAGCCCCCTGTGCCCCCCCCCCCCGACCCCACCGGACCCCAGTGCCGGCATCCGCGATATCAGCAAGCAGTTCCCAGGCCCCACCAGTCTGGAAGTGCCTAACCCTGCCCATCCCTCCTCTTATCCACCTCTCAGCTGTCCCTCCTGAGACTCCCGGTGGAAATGCAGGGTTTCCCAAGATCGGATATAGCGGCGAGAAGGCCGGAGAAATGTCACTGTGAGACTGGTACCTTTGGAAGACCTTAATGGATGCTCCTATTGTCGGTTGCTTTATCGCAGCCCCCAAGTGCTGTTTTGCTAACCAGGGTAGGAATATCAAAGGGAGAGGGGTGTTGCCCTGTTCGATCTGCACCCACTGTTTTTTTGCGAGTGCCTGCACCAATCCACTATTCTGCACAGGTGTGTGGCAGCATAATATAGACTGGGGTCCGGCAATCCTATTTCCCCATTCTCCTTTGTCCTCCTTAGAATCTTTTTGCTAACTCTAGGACTCTTAAAAAAAGGTTAAGTTCTTTAACCACATTGTGCCAACTGTCAGTGGGCCCCCCGGCAGCTGACCAGCCTTGCCGGGCGCTGACGCCGGCCCTGTCTCTGGCATACTCACAAAACAGTTTTGTTTATTATATATAAAAAAATTATTATAAAAGAAAATGAAACCCCCCTAAAATGCCTCCTTTTTTATTGTAGATCTGGAATCTTGGTCTTGTGTAAATAAGGTTGATGTGAAACATTTTAAATGTACAACCTGCTGGCATAATTCCTTGGAAACATGTTCCCCATGTTCAGAACAGTCAACAGGTTATAATGTTAGTCTAGTCCAGGCCCTTGTGTTTAGGATATTTATGATGAGAATTGTCTAATTGTTAGAGGAACAGACAGACAAACATCTTGGATTACTTTGCTATAGATTTACAATTTTACAGGCCACAAAAGTTCAGCGCAATTACATTAAGCTGTAGTTGGGCTTTAAATAGAATGAAATGGAATCAGACATCCAGTATCTGACTTACCTTTAATGGAGGCCAGTTGTTTGGAGATGGGGATTGTACTGCTGCATAAATATGAAAAAGAAAGACATTGTTTAGAAAAAAAATCTATTTTAAGTCTTTTGATTCATGTGGGTAATTATTTAGGCCAATTTTTTCTTTATCTGTGATGTCCATGACCTTCACTTTCTGTACCATAAAAGTTGGACAGGAAGTTGATTTCCTCTTTGCTGTTCTGATGCAGGTTGGACAATTTTTGGTGGGAATATTCAGATTGTGCACCTGAATCGCAGTATCATTCATGCCTATAAGAGGAAATTGTTTGTTTCTGCAACTAAAAAAAAAGATATAAATCAACTAAAACAGCTGAATGCCTCCAAATTGCATCAGGGGACCCCGAAACACTTTGGGAACATTGAGATATTGGAATATTATAGTGGACCATGATTGAGGTGTGGTCCTGAGGCATGTGTGTTCCAGCTGGAGCAATGTAGTGTTCACAGTGTCGCGTTGTGGATACCCTGCCCTATGGGTCAGCGCCCCTGCCCCCGTCCCTGTCACTGTCTTGTGCTGTTTGGTAGCACCCAGTCATGGAGGCAGGTAGTAACCTTCTGAAAGCACAAGCAGGAAGAGGTTGACTTTGGATACACTCCCTTATAATAACACCTTGACCCACTCCGAGGAATCATGGGCTCTCCCTGAGCACGGGGGTGGGGGATAAAATGATTTTTTTTTAATGCCTTTGATTTACAGCATTATTAATACCATGTTCAGTACAAGAAGGACACTGAAAATAATATTACTTATATGATCAAAATATATGCTGTATTAAATCTAATATAAAACTATAAATCTTTATATAAACAGCTCTACGGCCAGGAAACACTACCAAGCAATGTTACAAAGTAACAAAGTTACAAATACAAAACTGTGGTCAGAGCTGTTCAGTCTTACCTATAATTGAGAATATCAAATGCAAATTAGGGAACATCAGAAATGAAATCTTCGACTTTTATCAAATTCTTCCTTTTGTTTAGACTCTTCACGAACGTGTGCGTGTTGTCACCTGACCCTTTTCGTCCTCCATGGGGACTTTGACAAAAAGGAGGTTGGTGCCGGAAGCTGATTTTTATAGTGATGCTATTACTAACATAGCTGCTGTTGATTGGATGCTGTCCACAATCTCCAGCTAATTGATTGGTCTATTCCAGCTTAGCTTTAATTGGTCTCAATCCTTGAGATTTGTACCCCTCAATGGCTATTACTCACGCTTTATTAACTTAACTTAGCATCACATCTTCTATACCTGTAGCATTATTTACCTACTCTAAAAGGTTAAAGTCAACAATATATACAAAGGATACACATTTAAACGTAAGCTCTTATAGATGTTTAAACTAATATAGCAGGTTATTTATGGCAGACTTCCCAGCCCTGTATTATACCTGTATAATCCTGGCGATAGCCAGGAGGGCATGCCGTCTCCTTTATAAATTATTTCAGGCCAACTTCAAATACCAATTTGACAATCATTTCATAGAAACATAGAAACATAGAAGGATGACGGCAGAAGGAGACCATACGGTCCATCTAGTCTGCCCTTATGTGTATACTGTATGTTCTCTTTATCTTAGGATAGATGTGTGCTTATCCCAGGCATGTTTAAATTCAGTGACTGTTGATTTTTCAACTACCTCTGCTGGAAGTTTGTTCCAAGCATCTACTACTCTTTCTGTAAAATAATATTTTCTAACATTGCTCCTGATCTTCCCCCCGACTAGCTTCAGGTTGTGCCCCCTTGTTCTATCGTTTAGTTTCTTCTTAAAAACACTTCCCTCCTGAACCTTATTCAATCCTTTCACATATTTAAAGGTCTCAATCATGTCCCCCCTCTCCCTTCTTTCCTCCAGACTGTACAAATTAAGTTCTTTAAGTCTCTCCTGATAAGTTTTAAGTTTAAGTCCTTCCACCATTTTCGTTGCCCGCCTTTGGACACGTTCTATTTGAATAATGTCTTTTTGCAGGTAAGGTCTCCAGAACTGCACACAGTATTCTAGCTGTGGCCTTACCAGGGCTCTATACAGCGGCATCACAACCTCCCTCTTCCTACTGGTGATGCCTCGAGCTATGCAGCCCACCATCCTGCTTGCTTTTCCCACTGCCTGGCTACACTGTCCACTCATCTTGCAGCTATCAGTAATCAGTACCCCTAAATCTCTCTCCTCCGAGGTCCTGGCTAACACAGTGCTGCCCATACGGTGCTCAGAGCAGGGATTCCTTCTACCCAAGTGCATGATTTTACATTTAGAGACATTAAACTCTAGTTTCCACAGTTTTGACCATCTATCCAGTAAAGCTAAATCATTTTCCATGTTGCAGACACCTCCCGGAATATCCACCCTATTACTAACCTTTGTATCATCAGCAAACAGACAAACTTTTCCTACCAAGCCTTCTCCTATGTCACTTACAAATATATTAAAAAGAATGGGGCCCAGGACAGAGCCTTGCGGCACACCACTTGTAACTCGCCTTTGTTCAGATTGCACACCATTTACAACAACGCTCTGATACCGATCCCTCAGCCAACTGGAAATCCACTGAACTATCCAGGGATTGAGTCCTACCTTCAATAACTTATCTATGAGCTCCTTATGTGGTACAGTGTCAAAGGCTTTGCTAAAATCCAGATAGGCGATATCCACAGCACCACCTTCATCTAACACTTTAGTGACATTGTCAAAGAAATCAATAAGATTGGTCTGACATGATCTGCCCTCAGTAAAGCCGTGCTGTTTTGGGTCCAATAGGTCATTAATTTTTAGATGGGAAATTATCTGTTTTTTTAAGAGTGTTTCCATTAATTTGACCACTATAGATGTTAAACTAACTGGCCTGTAATTACTGGCTTCTTCTCTACTCCCCTTTTTATGGATTGGTACGACATTGGCCATTCTCCAATCATCTGGAACCTCACCAGTTGAAAGGGAATGGTTAAGTAAATCAGTCAGAGGGGCTGCAATCACAAACCTAAGTTCCCTTAGAACTCTGGGGTGGATTCCATCTGGACCCATCGCCTTACTTACCTTTAGATGTGCCAGCTCGGATAGGACATCAGCCTCCAGAAACTCCGGCGCTGTGCCCTCCCAGCGGGATGCTGTGCTATGGCCATGCCTGCTACTATCTGAAAATACCGAACAAAAGTAGCTATTCAGATGGTCAGCCACAGCCTTATCTCCGTCAATATATTTATTTTCCCTATTTCTAACTTTTGAGACTGCATTGTTTTTCTTCTTTCTGTCACCAATATATGGGAAAAAGGTTTTATCTCCCCTCTTCATAGATTTGGCCATTTCTTCCTTTTTTGCCGTTTAGCAGTCCTTATAATTAGTTTTGCTTCCCTCTGTTTAATTTTATACGCCTCTCTGTCAGCTACACTTCCACTTACTTTTTACTTCTTATAGGCAGACTTCTTATCTTTTATGATAGTGCTGACTTCCCTAGTAAACCATAATGGTTTCTTCTTCCTTTTATTCTTCTTCCATTTCAAACAGGGTTATTCCACATTTTCAAAAAAACTTGACTGTGCAAAATGGTTAAAACACATGATTGTGAAGCATCTAAACGCTAGGAAGAATTTTATAAAAGTAAAAGAATTCATTTCTGATGAATGCCCTATTTTGCATTTAATCTTCTCAATATCCCTAAAGAGGACCTAAATTATAGGGAAGACTGAGCAGCTCTGAACAAATATTTGTATATCACTTATATGACTTACCTGGCTCACAATTCCTGCATATGGAACTAGATACCTAAATCACTTAATGGATTTAATGTGAGTGCTTGTCTTTATTGCGGAATCGAGTGATGAATAGAAGACTATATATGAACTAAATATTTATTGTATGTATTACCGGTATATTTGTAGCAAGAAAATTGGAGGCATTAGGGTCGATTCAAAGAAACATGTTACAGCTTGGATTTTGGTGCCGATCATCCTATTTTTCCCGAACGCTCGTGCGTTCGTATGAACTTGCGAGTGATTCTATAAGCAAATACGTTTCTATCCTAAAATATACGTCCGTTCGTATGGCAGTTCGGGAATCAGACCTATGTCAGTTTCCATCCTGAATTTTCCGTTTCATTTCTCAGGTTGCCACATTGGTTTTGCCCTTTTTCCTTTTTTGTCTGGACGTAAATCCTTCTGATCTTGCGGCTGCGCACTACAAACTTACCTCATTAAAGTGCATTCTAAATATTTGGTCTTTTATTTTTCTTTATTTCATTCATTTTGTAGTAACCAACCATTAATGAATGCAATCTTACTTTGTTTAATTTTTAGTTAACTTGCATTTTTTACTTGTGGATTTAATTTTAATATTTTGGCTTCAAATGGTACAACTTAAAATTTGGTGTGTGGTTACCCACACCCTCTACATACAGATTGCTCTCAAATATTAAAAAACACCCAGCAACTTCTGCATGTTATGAGTCTAGAAACAGCCAAGATGGCGGCTCAGGTATTCTTGGGCAGCCTGCAAACAGAAAGGGCCTTGTGACTGTGTTGCTCTGCATTCTTTGATTTCTGACCTTTCTGTGCCCCCAGCTCTGCTGTGTCTGTGCAAAATACAGCAGTAACCCACATCCTGCACTTTATCCCGCTCTCCTCTCCTCAGTAAGTGTGATGCATCTGACCAAAGATGTGCTTAAATAATTAAACAAAGCAAAGGTAAACAACTACACCAATAAATGCAATCTAAAAATATTATTCTAGTACATTAATTTAAAAATAAATAACAAAGGACATAAGTTTCTTTAATTAACGCAAATATATGGATGTATTGCAAAATAAAGGTTTACATGCAAAGGACTAATTAAGGTCCACATTAAAATGCTTTTATAAGGCATACATGAATCAGGTATGCATTGCCATACAATTTATGGCCTCGGCCATGCTGATACATGCAGTTCATTGGAGCTCAAGACGCGCAGACTCCTCCACATAGCCAAAAAACCTGTTCAAGAACAGCAATCCGGCTGCTAAAAGGTGTCGGCAGTGGCTTTCTTTTAAAACGTATTTAGAGGTTGGAAAACTGTTCTCTGAATCACACCTAAACCCATTCGATTATCCTAAGTTTTACGTTTTGATCCTAAGTTTTAGGATTTGATCCTAAGTTTTACGTTTTGATCCTATAATTTAGGAACGAACTTGCGATGATCGTAAGAGCATATACGCATTCGTACGTAGGCTCGTGCGAGTCGGAAATGGCCAAAAAAACAGGAAAAAATGACTAACACCCACCCAAACTTACGATTCTCGATCCGAAATCAATTGACTTTTGCTCTTTGAATCGAGGGGATTGAATAAGATGTGCTGGCGGGAAGGGTTTTGTTCTAAAAATAGCAATTGAAATGCTATAAAGTTTATTGTAAAAGATATTTTTAAAGCAACAGTAAAGTCTACTATTAGTGGCGATTTGGAGTATGCGCAGGAGGCTAAGCCAAAGCCTGATCGTACATGGAATTGTCAACCCATCCATTTATCCGCCATCAACATTATTTTTCTATACAGATTTTTAACATTTTGTTAGGGGAACTTAAAACATAACGATGTCTTACTAAAAATGGGGGCTTATTTTATTGAAAATCAAAAGGCCTAACAGGACAAAGAACCTCCTCCTGCCAGCCACAGTGTGCAGCGCATCTTGTTCCCCCACTTTTCATCCCCTGGTGCCTGGGAGTACTAATATAGAAAAGCTCAAGTATCACCTATGTTACTAGTGCCACTGATCGGGAAACTTGGGCCCTTATTTATGAAGGAATAGCGACAGGTAGCGACTGGTGAGCGGCCGGTAATGACGAGCCCCGCCACGAGAACGCCGGCTCCCCACCACAATCACACATTTATCAAGCCGATCCTGCTTAGCGACTGAGATAGCGCCAGATAGCCACTCATTCATCATTATTCCAGCCTCAGCCCACAGCGCCAGCGTCCGACCTTGAACAGCGACAGGTATGACCTCTCGCTACCTGGCGCTCTCCAATGCATTTCAATGGAACAATCTTTAAATATTCATAATTAATTGTTATTAATGTTTTTTAAATGTGAAAAATTCTGTGACCACTTCTGCCATGTTAGTACATTTTTTTAAGGTAAAAAAATAAAAAAAGTACAGAATTGATATTACAGGTCTGATATTAATGTATTCATATTACAAAATTATTTAAAAAACTTGTTTTTCTTGGTTTCCAAAAATATGGTGGTTTGGGGGTTAAAAAACTACTTTTAACACATCGCCGCCAGCGCTCTGGGGTTTAAACATGCATTTCACAGCGCTTTAATTTTTTGAGCGTGATTTTTTGATGAATACGGTGGAAGCCGGTCGCTCTGACCAGTCGCTATCATGCGCACCCATACATCGCGGAACCTGTCAAATAGCGACTCGTCACCCCGTATTCAACATTACTGCAAACCGACTCGCTATCAACAACCGAACAACGGCCAAGCACAGCGACTACTAGCGGGCGCTCTGAAAATACTGCTACAGTCGCTCAACTGTCGCTACCTGCCGCTATTGATGAATCGGCCTCTTGGCTTATTATAGTTAAGGTAAAGATTCATCTTTCATCCCTAAATCATTTTGTGCAGAGGGCAACTTAAAACCATTAGATACATTAGTATAATCAAGCTTCTTCTATATAAAAATCTACCATTTGGCCCTTGCCATTGACTGCAAAGGAAATGCTACAATTCAATCATTTTTCTAAATGAATATAATGCTGGCTGAATTTCACCTAGTTGTTACCAAAATTTTGTTTCGATCAAATTGAACCAAATAAGCAAGTCTTCTCCAAATAGGGGTTGAAGCCAAACAGTGGTGTTCTTAACCTAAAGCACAACCTTAGCTAACTGCAAAGCCTCTCTATTCCTTTAGATGAAGCCACATCTTGCAGTAGTTGAGAAAAATCACTAATATTTCATTGTGTTTAAATAGTATTGTATTAACAAGAGTGAGTAAGTAATAAAATCATAATACATAGATCAATATGCAGGAAATGTCCCCGTCTTAAATACATGAACCCCTGTGATTACCTCTTTGGCATGTTTCAGGTTTGGAGTGTTCTTCAGAAACAGCAGGAAACTCTTTTACTCTGTGAGGGAATAATTCATCATAATGCTCGGCTTGTATTTTTTTTTTTACGTTGACTTGGTAATTCTGCTAAGCAACATACAACGCAAAGCGAGATAGCAAACGCCGTACATTATGTTTACTGAGTGCGTCTAATGTTTACTTAGTTTAGTCATGAAAAAAGCTGACAAGGTTAATAATTCTTAGCCAAGGATGTTGCGTAATTGTCATTTGTGTCTTTGTGCTGGCACGGACTATTTATTGTATTGTTGTTAGTATAGAAATAAAAGACACAGATAATAGCTATCGTTACTGCTGTAGGGATCAGATTCTCTCATTTATACACATTACAACAATAAAAACAATAGCCTACCATTGAAACCATATTATTGAGTAAGATATAGGTGACTCTACGTAACTGCTGCTGTTCCGTTTCTAGATAACAGAGCATTTGTTCTGCTACTAGATTTAAATGTTTTGAAATGAAATGAAAAAAGAAAATTAAATGTTTTGAAATGAAATGAAAAAAGAAAATTAAATGTTCTGAAATGAAATGAAAAAAGAAAATTAAATGTCTTGAAATGTCTTCTGCCACCCATTGCTCTCAAGGACATTTTAGATGGGTTAAGCCTTTTAAACATAACCAGTGGTAATACAGAACTTAAACAGGACCCTCACCCTGAATAAGAGCCTATATTATATATTTCCTCACCCTGTACATACTTATTGCCCACATTAAATATCATCCTACCTGCACCCATTGCATTTTCTGAGCCTTTTCAAACCCATGATGGTGGCCTGTGAAGTCTCAAGCTGCCTGCAGACAGGAAGTGTCTTCTGACTATACCTCTCTGCATTCTGAGATTACTGTCCTTTTCTTGACCCCAGCTCTACTCTGTCTGTACTAAGCACAGCTACAACCCTGCCCCCCTGTACTTTCCCACCTCTCCTCAGTAAGTGATGCTTTTGAGACAAGATGGCGGCACCCGTATCCTGAAGTCCTGAACAGGGTTGCAGCCCAGCAGGGGAAAGAATATTAGGTAAGTGACTAAAACATAAAATATATTAATTTTAGATGCTGGGGAATAGTTTTTAAGAGTTTGGGCTTTTCATTTAATCATGCTGAATGTCCACTTTAAAGCTCACCTGGGCTGAGGGATATTATTCAGCTGCTGCTTCAACTGCTAGTTTTGATGGAATATGCCCCTGAAGCAGTTTGGGTAAATTTAGGGGAAAATTAAGTTAAAGTGATGATTGCTAAAGTTTATTATTATCCCTTTCTATTTTAAAATACACAAATGAGCCAAATTAGAGTTCTGTGTTTATAACATGATTTATAAAGGACTTCTTCTCCCACGCCAACAATACATTATGGCAATTCTGACATTGTATAAAGAGATTCCCATTTCATACTACACATTCATTTCTAAGGAATAGCACAGATGTTTTTAAATACTTAACTAGGGATGTCTTCTATTTGTTTAGAACGCCTTTATAGGGGGGAGGCTGATTATTGACGAGTCAGCATCATTTATAGCCACTTAACTTAAAGAAATCACTTTATGTTCATTTTAAGAAGTGGCAGCAAATTTATAATTTGCATCTTTTTCACTCTGGTGACAGTGGCGGACCGGGGCAAAAAATCAGTCCAGGATTGAATTGGCCCTGGCCAACCCATGAACTGCTGAGCTCCACTCCCAGATAATATGGTCCAAGAGTATGTTCTTCACCTGCAGGAAGAATTCATGGGCAGGGGTGAAAATGTACACACTTAAGGAGATGGTAATGCACATTAGATATTGTAGGGGAAGATACTATGTGCCTATTAAATACAGAGCCAATATCTTCTGCATGTTATATGTTAGGAAATATGGCGCGTGGCCTTTATAACAGGCTGATTCATCATTAGCGGCAGGTAGCGACAGATGAGCGTCTGTAGCAGGCATTTTCAGAGCGCCCGCTAGTAGTCGCAGTGCTCGTCCATGAGTCGCTACTTTATAGCGACTCAGTCGCTGTTCAGTGATGTTGAATACATTGTGAGGAGTCGCTATTTGACCAGTACAGCGCTGTATGGGAGCGCATGTTAGCGACTGCTCATAGCGACCGACTCACAACATATTCAGCAAAAAAACAGCCTCACAAATCTCTGGCGCTGAAAAATACTTGTTTGAAGCCCAGAGCGCAGGAGGCGGTGTGTTTAAAGTGTGTTTTCAAGCATCTATCAACTAGTAACAAAGCGAAAATATATGGAATTACATTGTAACAACATTGTAACATGAACACTTTAATGCCAGACCTGTAATGTCATTTCTGAAGAAAATTATGAAAAAACTGCTATTTCAATGCCAGAAGAGGTCACAGAATTATTTGTGATTTTTTTGAAAAAAAAAAAAAACCCGTTTAAAGAGAAGAAAAGGTTCGTCCATTGAAATGTATAGGAGAGCGACAGGTAGCGAGAGGTCATACCTGGCACTGTGCAAGGCTGAACGCTGGCGCTGTTCGCTGAGGCTGTGAAAATGATGAATCAGACGCTACATGGCGCTATCCCAGTCGCTAAACAGATTCTGCTTGATAAATGTGTAATTGCGTGCCGTGTCTGGCGTTGACCAGTCGCTATCTGTCGCTACCTGTCATTAACCAGGTGCTACCTGACGCTATCCCTTCTTAAATAAGGGCCTTAGTTGGTGGAAGAGAGTAGCGCTCACTGGCACTGTTAAAATCTGCATAAGGGTCCAAAGGTACACAAACAGGCACTAACACAGGCTGGTAACCTAGTGTGACAATTCAAGCTGCGCCAATCTGGAAATATAATGGTGCCAAAATATTAAGAAAATGATGCTAAATGAAAGAGAAAGACATACTTTATAAATTCAGCACAAAGAGTTTATTTCAGATGCAAACACACACTTGACTGATCATGCTTTTCTGGCTATTGCTTATTGATTACTATCCCATGTATTGCCTGGCTTGTTATATCCTGGGTAGCACTGCCATTCTATAGAATATTTTACCTTTCCCAAAATCTATTGCTTTCTGCCAAACAAATCAGCAGTGGCTAGGTCATGCCATTAGGTCACAAGTGTCCTTCATCTTTGATATGCTTAGGCATCCTTATTGGATATCTAAATCAGACCAGACTTGGATAAATACACCATGCCACCCCCTCAAGAATTTAATAGGATTTGGGAGTGTCTGAATGCTGAATTTTTTTTTTTTTTATAATTAAACATTTTTATTGATGGAGACAATGGTTACAGCTCATGGCCAGGAAAGAGAAAAAAAAAAGAAAAATGCATGAATTACAGCCATTACACAGAATACTAATCTATAAAATCAATCACCAACAATCAAAACCATATAAGAAGGTGGCGGGATGAAGGGTGTGGCTGCTTTGAGCCTAGCTCCAAGTGTTTCAGACTGCAATTCCGCTTAACCACCTGATGTATCAGCTGCAACCCATGTCCCCAACTTTTATAAACGGGTAATAGAGCTGGAAGGAACAAAGAATAAACTATTGGACAACAAGAAACACAGGGGGGGGGGAGGCGGGAGGGAGACAGGACGGGCACATCAGGGGAAAAGTACATAGGGAAAGAGGGGAAGGAAAAGGAATGATAAGGGATGAGGGGGGGGGGGCAGATGGGAGGTCCAGTCCTCAAGGGGTCTGAGAAAACCAGGCTACGTATAGAGGAGGAAATCAGGGGAGAACGTGAAACTGTCCCATATCTGCCAGGTTCTCCTGTGCTTTTCCAGGGTACCTCTTAGCGAGGCAGTAAGCTCGTCCATCCTACAGATGTCCCGGACAACGGCCAGCCACTGTGCCATTGTGGGGGGCTCAGGAGATCTCCACTTCGCCGGGACGCAGGTTCTAGCCGCACTCAGGAGGGGAGCAAGAAGGGACCTGCGCCTAGAACTCAAGGAAACTGGTGCGAGGTTAAGCAGGTAGCATACGGGGTCTTCACCCAGATCAACATCTGTCAGTTTCCTGACAATCTCTCTGACTCCTGCCCAGAAGCTGGAGAGTTTCTCGCACTCCCAAAAAATGTGTGTCATAGTCCCCCTGGCCCGCAAGCACCTCCAGCAGAGGGGGGAGGAAGAGGGAAACATTTTCGCTAGCGTCGCTGGAACCCGGTACCAGCGTGTCAGGATTTTGAAGTTAGTCTCCTGGTACTTGCAGGAGATAGAGCTCTTATGGGCCAACTGGATCATAGCCAGTTGCTGCTCATCTGTAAAGGTCCTACCAAGTTCCCTCTCCCAACCCCTCACGTATGAAGGAACAAAGTCCTTCGGAGGCTCCGTCAACAGCGAGTAGGAGTATGACAGGGCACCCCTAAAATGACCCGAGTCCAGGCAGGTATGTTCAAATTGCGTTAACTGCCTGGGCGTCGTGCGTTCCACAGAACGCTGATAATGCAAAAGTTGAAGAGACTGTAACTGTGTGATAGGTCTGAGTGCAAGCTCTGCGACCAGGGTCTCCGGCCTCCTCCACGCATCCCCACTCTGCATGTGAAGTCTCCTATAGCAGCTCTGAAGGGACCCCCCGCTATCTCCACCGGGAAATCAGGGCGCACCAGGACGGGTGTCAGAGGGGACGGGGAAGGGGAGAGGCTCGTCCCAGCCAGGAACCTGTCCACTACCCTCCTGGACGGACCAATCATAGGGTGCGTATTCAACTGTGGGAGTCTATTCAACGGTATCCATGGCAGTCCAGGGAGAGGGCACGGAGAGGCAGCCTGCTCCATTCGAACCCACTGCTTCAAGTCGGAGTGTCGACACCAATCAATTACTCGGCTCAGATGGGCAGCGGCATGGTAACGCTTCCAGTCTGGGAGACCCAATCCCCCCCTAGATTTAGAGACCGTCAGTAGGGAGGCCGCCACACGATGGGAGCGACCAGCCCAGACAAATCTAGTACATAGTCCTGTAAGCTTTTTAAAGAAGGTGTGAGGGATGTCTATTGGGAGGGCCTGAAATAGGTACAGCACCCTAGGGAGGACGTTCATCTTGATGACACTGACCCTCCCAAACCAAGAGTAAACCCCTTTGTTCCACTTGAGGAGGTCCTCTTCCAGCCTCTTCAATAGTGGGGGAAAATTTAAGGCATACGTTTCCGGCAATTTGGAGGGGATGCGTGTGCCCAGGTAGACGATGGCCTCCCGCTCCCATTTAAAATGGAAATTCTCCGTTACACGTCTCAGGCGTTCCGCAGGAATATTAATGTTTAAGGCGGAGGACTTCTGGTAATTGATTTTATAATTAGACACCTCCTGAAAGCTCCTGAGCTCGGCGAGGAGATTAGGTAAAGTGATCTCCGGCTTCGACACAAAGAACATCAAGTCATCAGCGTAAGCCACCACCTTGTGTTCAATCCCACCCACCCTCACTCCCGAAACGTCCGTGTTCTGCCTAATCAGGCGTAGGAATGGCTCTAGCGAGAGGATAAAGATAAGGGGGGAGAGCGGGCAGCCCTGTCGCGTCCCATTGAATAAGTTAAAAGCCTGAGAAGGCAGGCCATTCACCACCACGGACGCCGAGGGGCAAGTGTATGAGGCCAGGACCCTGTTAAGCATCCTGTCGCCCAACCCTATGTGGCGCAAGGTCTCCTCAAGGAAGACCCAGCTCACCCTGTCAAATGCCTTCTCGGCGTCCGTGGAGAGGAGCAACGCAGCCTCCCCCATCTGTCGGACGTGGTAAATCACGTTCATGACTCTAGTGGTATTATCCCTCCCCTCGCGATTCGGAACGAAGCCCACCTGATCCCAATGAATGAGGTCCGGGAGGAGGGGGGCAATTCTGTCCGCCAGGATTTTGTTGTATATCTTGAGGTCGCAATTCAGCAAAGAAATGGGCCTATAGCTCCCGCACTGTGCTGGGTCCTTGCCCGGCTTAGGAATCACGGCAATGCTAGCCCGTAAGGTATCACGGGGGGGCGGAAGGCCATCACTCAAAGAGCCGAAGGAGGAAATGAAGTGCGGACCCAAGGTGCCCGCAAGTTCCTTATAATATTCCATGCTATATCCATCCGGGCCAGGTGCCCTTCCGGGTTTCATGCTCTTGATGGCCTTTGTAAACTCCCCCACGCCAATCTCCTCCTCCAAGGCCTCCACCACGCTCTGCCCAAGCCGGGGAAGGCCCGATCTCTGTATGTAGGCCCTCACCTTTTGTCGATGCGCCTGAGACCTATTTTGCGGTAAATTGTACAGGGTGTCATAAAAGTTCCTAAAAGTTTTGGCTATATCCCCTATTTTATAGTGCCTGGTGCCTCCGGGGTCGAGGATGCCGGGAATATAGTTCCTCGAACGCTGCCCCCTCAAAGCTCTAGCCAGGGCCCTACCACTTTTATTACTAAACTCGTAGTAAAACCTACGGCTTCTCGCAATCTGGCCCCTGACCTTTACGAAGCTTATGTCTCGGAGGGTCTCTCGCAGTTTAGTCAACTTGGCAGATAGCGCGGGGTCCAGGGACTGTTTATGTCTAGTCTCCAGGCTCCGGAGCTCCTGGAGCAGGAGGGCCGCTTGTTTTTCCCTTTCTTTCTTGAGGTAGGCACCCCGTCTAATTAAGAGGCCCCGGATCACACATTTATGAGCCTCCCACTGAGTCATACGTGTCACGTCAGGAGTATTGTTCTCTGAGAAGAACTCAGTGATTGCCGACTGAATTTCCGCCTTGAACTCCGGGTCCTGCAGGAGGGAGCTATTGAGCCTCCAATGCCCGGAGGGGGGGGGGAGAGTCCGGAACCGATAAAGTGATGGAAATAGGGGCATGGTCAGAGGTCGAAATCGAGCCTATGTGCGGTCGCGAGATTAGATGTACATACCTATGGGGGATCAGGAACCAGTCTATACGTGAATATGTGTTGTGAGGGGGGGAAAAGTAAGTGTAATCCCTCCCCCGGGGATTAGCAATCCTCCACACATCAAGGAGTTGATGGTCAAACAGAAGAGCCTTAATCCTCCTGATAGCCGAGTAAGGAACGCTAGAAGTACCCCTAGAGGTGTCAATTTGAGGGTCAAGTACACAATTAAAATCCCCTCCCAAGAGAAGAATGCCGGCAGTAAACTCTGCCAACCTCTCCAAGGTAGATCTCAAGAAGCTAGCCTGGTTCGCACTTGGACAGTAGCAGGTCGCCAGCGTCACCCTCTGTGTGTAAAGGGTTCCCCTGACAAAAAGATACCTACCTTCACAATCGTGGATCACCTCCTCCAACGTCCAGGGGAGATAGCCCGCCAGGACAATGGACACCCCCCGTGACTTAGAGTCAGGGGAAAGGCCATGGTACTGGTGTCTGTAGTAACGGCTCGACAAATTATGCACTCTCCCCCCCTTAAAATGGGTTTCCTGGAGAAAGGCAATCCCTGCTCCTAGGCGCTTCAGCTCAGCCAATACCGAAGCGCGCTTTACAGGGGAGTTTAAGCCCTTGACATTTAGCGAAGTGCACTGGACTCTGGACATCGCTGTGCGGGGTCAACGGTTCTTATCTCAGGGATAAAAGATACGAAAAGGCGTGGGTTCTCAGGCCAAGGATAGGACAAAGGAGGGAAGTAGAGGAAGGGCCAGTGGGGGAGGGAAGGAGGGATGAAACCGAAAGAATACCAGACAACAGGGGTAGACAACCACGGGAGGGGGAGGGCAATACAAGAGGAATAAACTCACAATGAACTAAAACTTACGAGGTAAAACCTAACGTGTAAGGGGCACTAAAACTTAGGGGGATCTAAGTGGGGAAGGAGTTCTCCTGTCCCAAAAAAAGAGAACCCTGGGCGCCCGAGGCCAACAAAGGGCCAACCCAGGGGACCACAGGGTCTCGACCTACAGCGGGGGCGAGACGGGTCTGAAAGTCAGAGGAGGTCCCCCCGGCCGACCCCAGGTTAGAATAGTTGTGGGGCACCCACCCAGAGTTATAATATCAGGAAAGGGCCTCAGCATAGGGCATCACCCGCTGGGGTATTAGTGTGGAGAGTTTTTGGTGCAAGACCAGGCCCGCCGACCCGCCACGCAACGATCGGCCCGACGGCGGCCCCCAGGGCCTACAGGCCCACGGTCAATTAATGCGGGCAGTCAAGCAGGTGGCACCATCATATGTGTAAACAGCTATCACTGCAAGCGAATACGTAAGAGGTTTGAGAGTCGCCAGGACCGTCGCCACGGTGCAGCCCCCGGGGCGCCCAAATGGTACCCACACAGCGGGAAGCCAAGGGCGGGAAGACGGAGCGCCGCGCACAGCGCACCACCCCGTGTCCCCTCACCCGCAGAGAGAGCGAAGAGGAAAGGCGACGGCCCAGCGAGCCCGAAGCTCAAGGAACCAATATATATAAAGTGCGAACTTCAACTTGCACAACGAGATAATACAAAATAACCATCTGTAAACCTTACAGTCGTAAGCTGTTAAACAAGTAGATAAGTGAATAACAGGATTCAGGGCTCGCCGAAAGCCGACCCCCGGCAGCAAGCCCCGTCCCGCAAGAGCGGTAGCTCATTGCGTAAGGCCAGTCAAGAAGATAGGCACTGAGCAACACGGCAAGAGCCCCCGAGACACAGTCTCAACGGGCGAGCCGAGTGCAGGAGGGTCAGCCCGACGAGTCCGAACCGCAGCAATCAAACGTATACAGTTTCAAGAGTAATCAGTAAAGCAAGAGCAGAAATTGAAAAGACCGCTGGTGACCATGGAGCTCGCCTAGTCCTCACTGGACAAGCGACGGGGTTCTCCCATCGGCCCACCGCCACGTCCCCTGCGGGCCTCGGCTCCACCCCTCGCCCGACGGGTCCTTTGTGGCCGACCCCCGAGAGGCCGAGGGGGGCCAAAGGAGAGGGAGACATCGCGCCAATCCGGGATCTCCACCGGAGGGGAGTCCAGGAAGGTGAAGAGATCTGGGAGGTCCGCTTGAGTTTTCACGGTAAAAGTACGCTGATTCCTGCGGACCACAAGATGAAAAGGGTATCCCCAGCGATATGAGCCGCCACACTCCTGGATCTTAGACAGCAAGGGCCTCAGGACCCTCCTCATCAAGAGGGACCTACGTGAAACATCAGGAAACAACTGTAGAGACACTCCATCAAAACTAATCTGACCATGCGCCCAGGCCCTCGTCAAGATGTCCTCCTTCACGGTGTAATAATGCAGGCGGCAGACAACGTCCCGCGGACGAGTAGGGTCGGAAGGTCTGGGGCCCAGGGCCCTGTGGACCCGATCAATCACTATCTCGGTGTCTGGAGGGTGGCGGAGTAACTCGTTGAAGATGCCGATGACGGTTGGTCGCAGCTGGTCCGGGCCCGTCGCCTCGGGAAGGCCCCTGATTCGGATGTTGTTGCGACGACTCCTATTTTCGAGGTCGTCCAGGTGCAGGACCGTCATCTGTGCGACAGCCTTCTGCTGGGCCAAGTCCCGTTCCAACGTCTCCAGCCTCTGGGTAGTCGTGGTACGAAACTGCTCCAATGAGTCGACTCTGGCATCGAGGCCACCCACCGACTGCTGCAGATCAGAAATGTCCTTCTTAAAGGTGCTCTCAACCCTGTGAATGAAGGATTCAAGGTCGTCCCTGGTAGGCAACATCTTCAGCTCTGCCTTCAAGGCCGCGAGGATGGGGTCAAGAGGAGAATGCGTCGTTAGGGGAGCGTGCAGGGCTCGCGAGGTAGTCTCGGGAGGTGCCGACGCCCCTCCCACTGCCGAGGAGCTGCATGGCGTCTGGTCTCGAGGGCATCCCGAATTCACGGGCCCGGGAGGCCAGGCCGGGCGGGTAGTGCTGTGGTCGGGCGCGGGCCCAACGTCGTCGCGAGGGGCCGCCACATCTCTTCTCCCCTCCATCGGGGCGCGGCCGCGCGGCCAGGTAGATGAGGAGGAGTCGCTCCTTTGTTGCCACGCAGGGGACAAGGGCATCCCAGGCGAAGCCCCACGATCATACCAGGCACTGGGCAAGCCAGGAGGGGTAAATGCTGCAGCTGTTGCCGGGGGAGCACCAGTAGCGGCCGGGGCATCCCGCAGTGGATGGAACTCCATTTCGGACCCCAGAACTGGGCCAGGGCTGAACCCCATCTCGGGAGGGCCCCTCCATGGCAGCGGGGAGGGGGTGTCCATAGGTAATATACCTGGGGAGCCAGCCTGGGGCCCCGTCTCAGCCAGGCGCCCCTCATGTTGTGGGGAGGGTGGGAGGTCAGGGCTGGGGCAGATGGATGTGGGAGAAGGTATGCAAACATTCATTGGCTGCCCTTCAGCCATTATATGGCCCACAAGGGTTGGGCTCTTCTGCCCCTGATCCCCTGTAGCTGTGGATGGCAACAGAGAGTGTCTTCCCCCCCGAGCGGTCTCGCAGGTAGGGCTTTCAGGCACATCTCCCCTCACAGCCTGCGGAGGAGCGCAGATCCCGCAGGGGCTCGAGCGCTCTGAGCAGCTGCTACTGCCTGGGGAGCTCCGTTCAGGCCGGCACCGTTCTCCGTCTTCATCTGCGGCTGCTGCTGCTTCACGGCCACCGCCACCGCCGCCTCCTCCACTAGCGCTGGGCAGCGCAGGCCAGTGCTGTACTCCGGTGTCCCGCATCCCACAGCCAGCGGCACCGCCGAGGGGACCGGACCCCCCCGCCGAGGGCCGGGTGCCCCCCTCCTCGTCCGGTACACTCACCGGCACCGGGACCGACGGTCTTCTCGCTCTCTCCCGAGGCTCGCCATGCACGCCGCCGGACACGACCCCCTCAGCCTCCAGCGCCGCCATCTTGGAAGTCCCCTCTCCTCCGCCCCTCGAGCGATCCGGGGCCAGGTAAGCGTCAATCTTCCTGTGTGGGGGGGATGGTTTGCTTCTTGTCTTCCGACCCTTAGCCATGACACCTGGCACCGGGTATGGGTGGGTAGGAGCCCGAAAAATGGCAGGTAAATGGGTCGGCCGGAGGGAGCTCAGGAGGTGCACGTCCTCACACTATCATCGCCGGCCACGCCCCCCCTGAATGCTGAATTTTATCTGAACCAAATAGCTCAACACTACCTGTGACCCAACTGCAAATCTCAATTGACTGCCCGTCACATCCTTGGCTTGACCCACAACCGAGTACTCTACTGGAAGACATGCAAGGCACATACTGTTAAGTAAAAGAGTGTCCAAGAGTGTCCATGAACTCTGCAGCTTAAAGCGGACCTTCACTCTGAATAAGAGTCTATCTTATATGTTTCCCACACCCTGTACATACAGATTGGCCACATTAAAAATCATCCTACCTGCATCTACTGCATGTTACGAGCCTTTAAACAACCAAGATGGCGGCTCATGGAACATCAGGCAGCCTGCAAATAGGAAGTGTCTTCTGACTGTGCTGTCTGCATTCTGGGATTGCTGTCCTCTCCCTGACCCCAGCTCTGCTCTGTCTGAGCAAAGCACAGCTATAACCCCACCCCCCTGTATTTTATCCCACTCTCCTCTCCTCGGTAAGTGTAATGCTTCTGAGTCAAGATGGCGGTGCCCGTATCCTAAAGAGCTGAACAGAGCTGCAGCCCAGTGGGGGAAAGAATAATAAGTAAGTGACTAAAAACTTAAAATATATTAACTTTAGATGCTGGGGAATTGTTTTTTAAGGGTTTGGGCTTTTCACTAAATCATGGTGAAGGTCCGGTTTAAGTGAGCCACTGTCAATATACCATATATGTAATTACTGTTGCAGTGGGGTATTTAGACTCAGATTATGGTGTACATTCAAGGATATGCTTGTGTTGCTCTGTGTGGGTCCCAAACGCTTTTTCTTGAGAATGTTGTCTGTCTTCCTGTCCCAGGTGCTCGTAGTTCCCCCTTACATCTTATAAATTCCTGTGCATATTCCCTGCTGGGTTTGTGTATTTTTTAGTTGTTGTGCAGTGCAATGTGTCTGTGGGCCTTATTTATAAGTTATTATTAATAGCGACAGATAGCGACAGATAGCGACTGGGGAGCCGGCCAGTAAAGCCAGATACCGCAACTAGAATGTCGGCTCCCCTCCGCAATCACACATTTATCAAGCCGATACTGCTTAGCGACTGAGATAGCGCCACCTAGCAACTCATTCATCATTATCCCAGCCTCATCCCACAGCACCAGCGAACATCCTTGAACAGCGACAGGTATGACCTCTCGCTACCTGGCGCTCTCCAATGCATTTCAATGGCAGAATGTATTTTAATTAATAATTAATTTATAATATATATTTTGTTTTTTGAAATAAAAAACAAAATCTGTGAACACTTCTTCCTTTGAAAATGTATTTTTTGAGGATTTTTTCAAAAATTTTTTTTTTTTTGCAGAATTGATACTACAGGTCTGATTTTAAACTATTCAGGTTTGAATTTTATTTCAAAATAATTCCACTTTTTTTTTGGGTGGTTAGGGGGTTAAAAAACTACTTTTAACACATCGCCTACTGCGCTCTGGGATTTAAACATGCATTTCACAGCGCTAGGAATTTTTAAGGCTGATTTTTTAATGAATATGGTGGGTGCCGGTCGCTATGTCCAGTCGCTATCATGCGCTCCCATACAACAGCGAACCTGTCAAATAGCGACTCAGCATCTTGTATTCAACATTACGGCACACCGACTGAGTCGCTATCATCCACCGAACAATGGCCAAGCACAGCGACTACTAGCGGTCGCTGTCAAAATACCGCTACAGTCGCTCAACAGTCGCTATCTGTCGCTATCTGTCGCTATTAATGAATCAGCCTCTGTGTACCCTCTATCTGCACGCCTAGCCCTCACAATGTTTTTGGCTTTTCTGCTTGTCTCATACAGTAGTTTGTGTGGCTCATGGCCTTCTGCTGTTTTTTTGCCTCTCTGAGTATACACCCGTTTTATTGGGTTTAATCATACATATCAAGAAATCACAGATTTTAGTTGTTGAGTGTGCTTTTTTAATGTTGAGATGAATTAGTGTTGATTTTAGTATGAATGAGAGATCAATGTTGCAACTCTGTTTAAGAGTGGTCTTTCTCTAAAGAGTCTGAATAAATTGGCATGTGCAGTGCAAAGACAGAAATTGTAGGTCATTCATTTGTTTGGTGATATTTTGGGACTATTTTTGTATGAATGATGGAGTAGGAGATGATTGTATTGTTCATTTTTCAGCCTTCTATTGCTTGAAGCAGGGTAATCTGCTCCTTTTGTAGGGTATTATGCCTCTCTTGCCTCGCCTCCGTTGGCAGTGGTCAATGGCATAGCCCTGTACTCTTAATTTCTGTGTTACCTATTCCTGGATGGTCTACCTATTCCTGGTCTGCCCTCCAGTTATCCTTCCTGGTCTGTTCTCCAGTTATCCTTCCTGGTCTGTCCTCCTGTTATCCTTCCTGGTCTGTCCTCCTGTTACCCTTCCTGGTCTGCCCTCCAGTTATCCTTCCTGGTCTGTCCTCCTGTTACCCTTCCTGGTCTGCCCTCCAGTTATCCTTCCTGGTCTGCCCTCCTGTTACCCTTCCTGGTCTGTCCTCCAGTTATCCTTCCTGGTCTGTCCTCCTGTTACCCTTCCTGGTCTGTCCTCCTGTTACCCTTCCTGGTCTGTTCTCCAGTTATCCTTCCTGGTCTGTCCTCCTGTTACCCTTCCTGGTCTGTCCTCCTGTTACCCTTCCTGGTCTGCCCTCCAGTTATCCTTCCTGGTCTGTCCTCCTGTTACCCTTCCTGGTCTGTCCTCCTGTTACCCTTCCTGGTCTGTTCTCCAGTTATCCTTCCTGGTCTGTCCTCCTGTTATCCTTCCTGGTCTGTCCTCCTGTTACCCTTCCTGGTCTGCCCTCCAGTTATCCTTCCTGGTCTGTCCTCCTGTTACCCTTCCTGGTCTGCCCTCCAGTTATCCTTCCTGGTCTGCCCTCCTGTTACCCTTCCTGGTCTGTCCTCCAGTTATCCTTCCTGGTCTGTCCTCCTGTTACCCTTCCTGGTCTGTCCTCCTGTTACCCTTCCTGGTCTGTTCTCCAGTTATCCTTCCTGGTCTGTCCTCCTGTTATCCTTCCTGGTCTGTCCTCCTGTTACCCTTCCTGGTCTGCCCTCCAGTTATCCTTCCTGGTCTGTCCTCCTGTTACCCTTCCTGGTCTGCCCTCCAGTTATCCTTCCTGGTCTGCCCTCCTGTTACCCTTCCTGGTCTGTCCTCCAGTTATCCTTCCTGGTCTGTCCTCCTGTTACCCTTCCTGGTCTGTCCTCCTGTTACCCTTCCTGGTCTGTTCTCCAGTTATCCTTCCTGGTCTGTCCTCCTGTTACCCTTCCTGGTCTGTCCTCCTGTTACCCTTCCTGGTCTGCCCTCCAGTTATCCTTCCTGGTCTGTCCTCCTGTTACCCTTCCTGGTCTGTCCTCCTGTTACCCTTCCTGGTCTGTTCTCCAGTTATCCTTCCTGGTCTGTCCTCCTGTTATCCTTCCTGGTCTGTCCTCCTGTTACCCTTCCTGGTCTGCCCTCCAGTTATCCTTCCTGGTCTGTCCTCCTGTTACCCTTCCTGGTCTGCCCTTCAGTTATCCTTCCTGGTCTGCCCTCCTGTTACCCTTCCTGGTCTGTCCTCCAGTTATCCTTCCTGGTCTGTCCTCCTGTTACCCTTCCTGGTCTGTCCTCCTGTTACCCTTCCTGGTCTGTTCTCCAGTTATCCTTCCTGGTCTGTCCTCCTGTTATCCTTCCTGGTCTGTCCTCCTGTTACCCTTCCTGGTCTGCCCTCCAGTTATCCTTCCTGGTCTGTCCTCCTGTTACCCTTCCTGGTCTGCCCTCCAGTTATCCTTCCTGGTCTGCCCTCCTGTTACCCTTCCTGGTCTGTCCTCCAGTTATCCTTCCTGGTCTGTCCTCCTGTTACCCTTCCTGGTCTGTTCTCCTGTTACCCTTCCTGGTCTGCCCTCCAGTTATCCTTCCTGGTCTGTTCTCCAGTTATCCTTCCTGGTCTGTCCTCCTGTTATCCTTCCTGGTCTGCCCTCCAGTTATCCTTCCTGGTCTGCCCTCCTGTTACCCTTCCTGGTCTGCCCTCCAGTTATCCTTCCTGGTCTGCCCTCCTGTTACCCTTCCTGGTCTGTTCTCCAGTTATCCTTCCTGGTCTGCCCTCCTGTTACCCTTCCTGGTCTGCCCTCCAGTTATCCTTCCTGGTCTGCCCTCCTGTTACCCTTCCTGGTCTGTTCTCCTTTTACTTGTCCCTGCTCTACCCACTTGGTTTGTTCCCTCACATTGGTTCTTTAGCAGTGTTTACTGCTATTCTGTAATCAGACCTGGCTTGACCATGGACCTTCTCTGGCTCTGAATCCTATGGCAATGGCTTCAAATTATATGTACATTTCAACCCAGAGGCTGGTCTCATACACACCTGTGAAACCCCCCCAGAAAGGGCGTGCAGCTGCTATTCGTCAATGGTGCTATCTAGAAAGTTTCCTGATTTGTGCTATTGCTTTGTTCTTCTCTGAATCAATGTGTCACACAGATGGTTGGTTGGCAAGCATGAATGTTTCAGAATACCGCATTGCTGGAATAAGTGGGTATTAATGAACAGGGAGGATTACCTTCTCCTATCTATGCCTTTAATTTACCATCTGACAGTGTCATCAGGCTGATAATTCAGAAGCAATACAACATGTTTAAACTGTATATTTCCCTTCCTTCTCCAGCAGCATGCTAAATTACATGCTATTTCAGAGACAAGGCAAACACATACATATTACTGGTGTCCATCACCAGAAAGACCTTAATTACTGATGAGGCAAAGGATTGTTATTTTCTTAAGCGCTCATCCACAGGACAAAATAGATTGCCTCTGCCCTAGTTAACAATATTTTCTGCATGTGGTTCACATCCACAATGGAGGAGGCCCAGGAGGCAATTTAATGGTTCTGTGGGCTGCAGAGATGGAAAAATTATTAGAGCCATCCCTGCCACTCAATTTACTAAAGGAGTTGTTATTTTTTCTCTGGCACAGGACGTTCTCCTGCTCATAATCCCCTGCAAAATGTGCAAAATAGGATTAGTTATCTGGTCCATGCTTCCTCATCCAATGTGACTGTTGGTAGCCAATGGGGGTTTGCTGGGTGAACCTGATTGGTTGCTGGGAAAGAATGGTAAAAGAGGGCTGTGTGTTGTTTTTTGTCTAGTGACATCCACCTGCTCCAAGCACGTATGTGATGTAACCACAGAGCCAAGACTGTCTCAAGATTCATGTGGTCCCTTTGGTGAGACACAGTAGAGTGCGCCACCCTTTTAGCTCCACTGCCATTGATGGTTCCTCTATTTCCACAAGTTACACCCCACCCCCGAGGCCCGGAGGCCTACAGATTATAGTGCTATGTTGCACTTGCCCTTAAAATAACAATTCTTGCTCCTTGACATGCAGGATACCTGGCTTGTCTGTCAGGTAGGGGAGCCCATGAGCAGATCATATGGAGGCCCAAAGGACAATTTTTATTTGTCTTCATGCGTATGGTGATCTGAAAAAGAAAGATCATGTTTTGAATGTTTGTAAATCTTTCACAAGATGGAAAAGTCATAGAGGGGTAAAAAATAGAGGTCATATATTTGGACTTGTGTTTGCATGATTCACTTTGAAAATAAGAAATATATACATGTACTGGAGGCTGGGAAGGCAGCTACTATGGGGCCCATTATAGAAGAAGGCCAGATCAGATGGGTGTGAGGAGCTGCTCTGGAGTTAGGGTGCTTCAAGGAGCAGGAGGTTGTCAGCTCAAAGCAGTTTTATGACCTATTTCAGATACGCAGGGTTGTTGTAGCTAGATATCCATGCCATATGGTACTGCACGCATGCATTTCCAGTTCCAGGAGGGGAAGAAAAGTCCCATATGGTTTCTGTAACCTGGAGAGCAACAGTGACTGAAATGACTATGGGGCCCTGTTAAAGAAATAGTTGGCAAATATGGTAAAATGCATATTTATTACATTATAAGGCTGGATTAGATATTATTTAAAAGAACATCCATGCATTAAGTTAAGAACTGACCCCTGTTTTTGGATTGTGTGATGGAAAAACTGATATTCAAATATACCCAGTGCATAATGGGCAGTGGTACCCAAATAAATAAAGGACAGTGGCCAGTTTGGTCATTTTATCCATTTAAGTATGCACTCTGCTCCTCATTACAGGGCCATGTTACTTGTAACTGAGCATGTTGGACCCTTCAAACATCAAACACAGTGGTTAGGTCAGCCTACCGCTCTGGGCATGTGTGCACTCAATGCCTGTGTTTGTCTCACCGCAAGCATGGGTTAAATACGGAGGACAAATTCCTATATGTGCACAAGCATGCAATGGCCATATATGCACAAAACGAAAAAAAAAATGAAAAGTCAAAATTTTGCTTAAACAAAAAATAATTAAAGTAACATTTTATGCAACAACTTTATTTGGGTCAAAATGCAATTACAATATAGATTGTCCACTTAGATCAATACATTGTTTACATGATATAAATGTAATAGTTACTACATCATTTGTGCTTGTTTTCAACCAAAAATATTTACGACCAATAATAGACTAGGAGGTTGACTTCATCAGATATGATGCCCCTAGTTAGGAATAAGAACCAGTAGCTCAACTACACTCTCACAAACTCATGATTACTAATAGTTTTTTTTTTTTAAAAAAGATCAAAAACCAAAAAGTTAGGCCATCCCTTACTAGCTCTCAGTTGCTATTTGGCCTTATTCACAAAAAATATACAAGAAACTTTTTAGTCAGTAGAAATGTCCTATATCTTTTACAGCTACTGCATTATGTATTCTATTATCTATTTTAGGCACAAAACACCCAAAGAATCAGCAACATGTTGCATCAGTTTACATTAAAAATAAAATGCAATTAACTTTAAGTGACAAAGAAGACAATTTGAACCTGCCATCTACAAAGAAGGCTGTAATTTTGTAGGATGGCTTAAAAGTTGAGTGAGTTCTATTAATTCAAGTGGCAATGACAAGGCTTCCAGACGATAGCGAGATTCAAAGAGAACAGCTATACTAAAAAGAAATGCCAGGGACAGAGCCAGATTTAGCCTATACCTGCTAGTTATAAGCTGGATAGTCCATAATATCTTTGATACAATAGCTCCGGCCACAACAACGTACAAATCGGTATAGGGCCCCTTATACATCTTACTAGTTAACAAACAGCTTAAAAAGAACGAAATACGGTTTTAAAATTTAAAAAAGACCATCACCATCTTCCTTCATCCATACCCCACTGGACAGCCTCTTCTGTGCAGATCTACCAGGTTGGGGGCTCCCTCCAGATCCGGAGGATGCTGGTAGGAGCTGCTTTTGCAGCCATCCCTGCTTGCATCTGTAGTGAAGGGGGACACAGGTTCCCCCTCCTCCTTCCCCAGGGATCCCTCTTCATCCCCCCCCCTCTAGCGATATCATTAGTCACATGGGAGGATTTGACATAGGTTCACCCTCTGTGTTATAAAAGCCTTCCTGTCCTGGTGGGCAGGCATTAGCTAGGTGGGAGACCACGGAAGGAGGAGGGGGGACTGGTGGCAGTAGTGAGCTATAGAATGCATAAGAAGTAGGTAAAAGGTGATAGATGGTTTTGTAGGGGAAATAGTAGTAAACAAGAACCTGATAGAATTAGCGTGAACTAGCCTGAACTAGTCTGGACATTACCCCTGTGACATGTGGCCTGAACCTTATGTGGCATGTGGCTAAGAGTGTTTTTAGAGGTATTTAAGGGGACCTCCACAGATAGCTAGGGTTCTAATTTCTACAGTACTGATCCAACTGAGGGCAAAGAAGTAATGTCTGAGAGGAGCTGGAAAGGAAGCAAGCTAACAGCTCAGACTGGGAGCTGGGAGCAAGCAAGACCCCATGGCAGCCCCAGTGATAATGAGACTGGAAGAAGGTTCTGAGACAGATAGCCTGACCAAACTCAGAAGGAGAAGCTTGTATAAAAATATTCTGTTAAAACCTGAAGAAAAAAGAGATTGCCTCATGTGTACTGTCACAACAGAGAATAAAATGTACTATTTTATCAGAGGAAGTCTGCAACTGCAAGTGATTGTGCACCTACACCAATACCACACACCTAACAGGGTGACACCAGGGTCCAGAGAACTTCCTCACTCCACATACACCACCATTGGCCCAGTGTGTGTCCCTAACATCCACCCATAGCCTTCTACTACTAGATCACTGATTTTTAGTGAATTAATAAACCCCACACTTAATCATGGACATTGGATAGTCTTCTTCTGCCTCCTTGTAGGTAACATTAAGTATGCTTTAAGTTAAAACATAGATAGTGTGTAATATATCCTTTACAATATAAATATATATATTTATATATGTATTCCCTGGAGAGCAGATATAGCATAGATTGTAAACATATACCACAGTAACTTGGTCCTCAAATGACACAAACAGTGAAAGCCACAACTTACAAAATATACATTGCATACGGCAGATATCTGCTTCTGAAATACTGCTAAAAGTACAAACACTTCACAAGTGGTTCTAACATACCATAAAAAATATCTGACTATTGTGTTGGGTGTCCTGGGTTCCATGCATAAAGTTGACCAAAACTAGAATTTGCACACCCAATTAGATGTAAAAAACATATTTCCCATCTACTCTTGGTAAAAGAATAACTAAAACAAAAATGGTCAAAACTACAACAAATATCACATATTCGGCACAAAGATACAGTAAATAGATTTACAATACAGCATATATTTCATGCAGTATGTACCGGTAACTGCAAAAGGTGGAACATGAACCATATCATACTGGATCATGCCAGAAACTGCCGGCAAAACAGAAAAGGCAATATCAAACAAGCTACTGTCAAGATTAAGATACCATGCAGGAGCTGAAGGTAACAGTACTATGAACAGTAAGGTAAGATTAGCATCTTCTTCACATATTAAGTGTCTAGGTAACACACAAATAAATGCCATTTAGTACATTACAGATCTTCACCACTTCCTAGGGGGTACAAAAATACCACCACCTGTATTGTGTCAGGTATTACTGGAACTGCTCTGCATCTCAGAAACATTATATTGCTCCTTCTAAAAAGTAGACCTTATCAAGATGTCTGTTATCAGATGAAGGACCATGTTAAATCTGATTGCCAAATGATGTTGGACCAGTTTGGTTATATCGAGCTTGGTTATAGTTTTGTTGTCCAAGACCTCCAGGCTGACCAAAATTAGGTTGCTGTCCAAATCCTCCTTGTTGTTGGTTGTATGGTTGAGTTGGTCCATAGGGATCTTGATTGTATCCACCTTGGTTTAAAGATTGGCTACCAGACTGTTTTTCAGTTGGCTCTTGGGGGTATCTGTTTGCAGAAGCAGCATGCCAGCCTGTCTCCTTGAACACAAACCAGATATTTCCCGCCCATAGAATAAAGTTTAGAAAGCCAAATACCTGAAAGGAAAGTATAAACACATATAAGACCTAATGTTTTCTATTATGACTCTTATATTGCAAATGTGATTACTATGTATATGTAGGTACCACCTGGGAATGTAATGCTAACATTTATTCGTAAAGTGGACCAAAACCCAGGATTTTGACTATCCTGGGTTTTGGTTGTGGGGCACCGCGCTGTGTGAAATCCCCCAGGTCGCCGAAACCAACTCACCTCTTCCTGGTTCTACGGCACATGCGCGGCCGCTCATCCAATCAGTGCGCTCAGAGCCACTGATGCCACGTCGTCTAAGTCTTTGTCTAAGGCCAGTGGCTTCAAGTGCGCCTATGGCCGCATCCCCCTGCTGCCCTCTAACAAGGTGTGTGCCAACGCTGGCCATTCACAAATGCTTGGTGTGGGCACGTGCCCTGCTAGAGGGATAGTGGGGAGGTGGCCGCAGCAGTGGACAGTGAACTTTTACATTGTCTCAGTCTCCATTGAAATAGACAAAAGTTGAGGAAGAACACAGATTTGGGGAAGCATCTCCAAACATAACCTCCTGCCCCTCTGTCACAGGACCAGTGGTTCAAAAGCATTAGTTATCAACCATCTTAGAAGGCATGAGTAACTGTGAGGTACATCATTCTCATTTTAAATAATCATTAATGAAGGATCTCTGGCTTGATTAACAAGGTCAACTAAAAAGAAGAAGGAAGGTTCTCTTTAGGAGTTGTCTCTGCAAATCTGGGTTCTGCTCTTTGAATTTTTGTCTTTGTCTTCTTCATTGGAGATGTAGTTTACTGCCACTTGATGGAATACTCAGGAGTAAATGGGCCAAAAGACAGGAAGGGAGACATTTATGAAATGAGAATAGAAATAATAAAGAAAGAGGTGCAAAAACAAGGGGAGGTAGGCATATCATGTTTGTTGGGTTACTGAGGGCATATCAACAGATACCCAATGATCTGTGCACAGGGGTTTAGAGCAACTGGGAAATAAAGAGTTTGAAAGATAGTACAGGTATGCATTTATGGAAAAAGGAGAGCATGCTATGGAGGAAGAAAGAAAGAAAGAAAGAAAGAAAGAAAGAACAACTGATGCCTTATCTATTGATAAACTATATTGCAGATATAGGAACATAATGTAGATCAAAATCTAATAATACAAAATAGAGAAGGCTATCTTATTTACTAAACCAAAAAAAGCACAATAAATTTGTTATTTTTATGAACTGTAAAAAAACATGACATTTGATTTTGGTTCTGTTGGTGAGATTTTGATAAATGAGACCACACTTGTAGCAGATGCTCATTAATGATCCTCTAACAAATAATGATACACCTCTCTACAGAAAACTGTTGCTTGGCGCTAGTATGGGTGCTCCTACAGCTGTTTCATCTCGGCCAGAGAACGCCCCAATATAATAAAGCATTTATCGGCTTTGTGATGTCCTGCAGAGATGGTGTATGGTGTCACCTTTCAAGTTCAAATTGAATCTAGTGATGAATGAAGATGTAAGTGACTCCGGAATCTATTATTCATCTCTCTGGTACATCTGTCACACGTCTGGCATTTATATTCAAATTATTGAGTGTCACAGGCAAATGTAATCTTAAATGCTTTGTAGATTGAATTTCCAGACTGTATGTGTTCTAGTGCGATCTTAATTAGTCATCCGTGACACTGCATGATTTATTGAACCTAGTTCAATCTTTCTTTACTTATAAAGATTGAAAACACCTATTGTTTAAAATTGTTTATAAAATGTTTCAAGTATTTCAATAGTTTATAGCTACTCATGTGTACTAAATATCCCAATCCCCCAACAATATAATAAACAGCAGTTAGAAAACAAATAGCTTTTAATAAAGAATCAAAAATCTGACCAATGAAGGTCCAGGAGACAGGACTGAGATCCATTGGGGAACTATATTTGAGGCCACACTCACTGAGTGTGAGTTTGACCATGTTGTTACTGGTGCCACACTGAAGGAGACTCTGAGGGGCTGAATCAGTGGCTTCGGTAGTGGAAATGACTTGCGAGCTGTGGGGGGTGTCTGCTGACATAGAGCATGCCAGGTTAAAGGCAGAAGTAGCGAGTAGCGAGTACTGACACGCACCCTCTACTGCAGCCGCTGTTTTGTCATGATACCTATTAAAGTGGAGCTATAGTCAAGAATAGGTTGTGCTGCCGCTTCTAAGTAGTCCTGCATTTTTTATTGTAGTTCCATTTTAAGCAATATTTGGCCGATATGTGGTTGGAGCTTTCATAAATGACACAGGCTGCAAGTCCTCCAACTGATTTAACTGTTGCCAATTCAGGTGTGCACTGTTGTTGGGCCAGAAATCCTGGCTAACCAGGTGCCAGTGAATTAACTGTGGTCAATAATTTAGCATAGTGGTCTTTTTGATACTTTAAGAAAATCTATGTGTTTTTTTTTGGGGGGGGGGGTATTTTCATTGGGTTTTGGCTCTTTGGGTGTGGTGCAGGCATTTCACAAGTTGGCAGCAGGTGCTGGGGCAGAGACAGGAATCCACAGGAATATGCTAGATATAAAGAGTAGGGGGTCACCTATACACTCTGCCGTAAAGAAAAAAGCAAGCTTGTCCTTGAGACTTTAGCATTCCTTACCTAGATTGCCAAGAGCCGTTCAAGTAGTTCTTTGCACTGTCTATAACTTCCAGATACGCTTGCATACCACCCTGCCATCCACACATACTGTACAAGACTTGCCATAAACCATACAACTTACTGATGCTACCTTGGCCCCCTCACTTATAAAGGGCCATTATACTTTACTGCATCCTACCCATGCCATCCATTAACCTTCATACATTTTTGCAGCACCAACTCCCAGAATTGTTATAATGTTATAAACATCTCTGTCCTTGCCAGAAAGGGAGGTCGGGTCCCAATAAAAAAGTTAAAAAAAGATATGAAAGAAATGGCAAGTAAACGTGGTTTCATGTATTGCCTTGTTGACTGCCCTAGTTGTGGTAAAAAGACCAAAAAAATACATGTATTCCTAATATTTTCCTTATTAATACTAACTTAGATCATGTGAATATTTATCCTCTATAAGCAACTCAGTATACATCTAATTAAGCCACTTGACCTTTAAAGTCATAAAAACCAGATCCACACCCTAGAGCATCTCTCTGGTGACAGGTAGGTAATACAATGCCCACAGTCACCTTCCCCCATCCAACCTGTCATATGAAACAGACTTACCACTGAAGTATTTAGACTTGACATGACAGGACCTCGTACTGATGTACACTTGTTTGTAGGTTGTTTACAAGCTGATATCAGTAACAGAATTTCATCAGGATCCGTGGCTACCTTAACATCAGAAAGTCCTTTTGCCCAAGCCGAGGAGCTTACCAGCCACATGAAGGAGAATATGACAGTTACGATAAAATCCTAAAAGAAAAACACAATATATGAAGACTGAAGCATTACAGCAAAAATAAGGATGTTTGGAACTTTCAAAGTGTACCAAACGTCTAAGCAAACACTTGGCATCTTGCTTAAGGTCCCTGGGGCACAAGAGAGATCTGGCTACCTACTCACCTTCTTCCGGGTACTCACAGTGGTCAAATTCAGTACAATGCAGAGCAGTGGCACAATAGTGTCATTTGTATCACAAAGCAAGAGACCTAGGCAGGAAACCAAGACTCTGCTTAAACTTTTGGTCAACTCTATCATATAGGCATTTGCTGTTACTGTCCAAGTTCTGATTTTACTAAATGATTTGGCTGTTACAGCAATTGATGTTTTAGGACTTATTTAAGTTGCACTTACCTGGCTCCAAAATTCTAGTCTTTTCTAGTTTATTGTGGTCTATGGGTCAATTCAGAGCCAGGAAAGGAAACTCACTCCTTTTTTAGGAGAGACAACTGTCATTCACTTTAATTATCTAGCTTGTGGTTAGTCAACAACATAATGTACAATGATTGTGAATGGCAGTTTTCTCTCCTAAAAATGCAGCGAGTTTGCTCATCTGGCTCTGAATTGACCCCTATAGGGTCGATTCATGGCCGTGAGTAAAGTCATTATGTATGTTTTACCCCTTCTTACCGATTCTTACCTTCTTACCCCTTCTTACCGTGTAAATTTGCACATAAAGTAAGATTTCATATGCAAATTTGCTTTCATGCGATTCAATTTTTGTGCAATGTGTATGAATGAGAAACTTGCAATTGCACTTCACACATGGTACTTGGTGTGATGCGCATGTGCGTGAAACTTGTGCATGGTCCCAGGAATCGTGCAACAAAGTGCAAGTTTCTGCATGCAGATTCGCTTGCGCATATTTTTTTGCTGTTTTAGGAGCACGGGCATGAATCAACCCTTATGTCCTACATGTGGCTCAGGAAAGAGAGATAAGCGGTCATGTGATGCCCAGGTTACTTCACTGAGCTCTGCAGAGGGTGGAGGCTGAGGAGGCTCGTAAGTATACCAAAGCACACTTCCCATAGGGACCGCTTTGTGTGTCATAACAGATCTCAAAGGGTCCCATCGGAACCTATATATAATATATATATATAGATATATATAGATATATATATATATATATTATATATATAACTATATAAGTGGTCATGTTTTCTGGGCTTGCTCACGATAAAAGCAAGTGAGCACAGGGGTAGATGGGAGCACACGTTTGGAGGTGGTTATGGAGGAATAGAATGCTTTACAGACTTTAGAGACCTAATTCAGCATATACGCCAGCACCCTGTAGAAAATCGAGAAGTAGTAACACTTGGACAGGCTTCAGGTAAGATTCTTGCTGCCTAATTATTGCCATTGCCTGGACTATCACTTTAAAGGAATCTCTTTCACAATCTAATATTAAAAATCAGTATAAACATACTAAATAGTGAGGAGTTACACTCCAACCCAAAAAAAAATCTTGCCAGGTGTCATGATTGAAGATGTGGAATCACTGTCCTCTGACCAAGCTGGTGAGTTTACTGGGCCATGGAGTCTAAAGGACAGCCAGTTCCTCTGTAGTACAGTCCCAGATGGTGACCACCAGGGTTTCAAGGACAGGTGTGTGCCGACTGTAAACAGTAGAAACAAATAAATGTACTTTAATAGCAAAGGAAGGTGGCTCATGGCAGGACTTCTGAATTAACATGGATGGACAGCAGAGCAAGATCTGAGAGTCAAGGATCTGAGAGTCATCTGAGAGCTGAAAAAGCAGTTTCAGCAGGGGAAGGCAGTGTAGATGAGGTATGTGTACAGGAATCAGATGCAGCAGACATGGTCTGTGGACAGGTATCAGATGCAGCAGACAGGGCCAGGGAAAATTCATGTTGTTTGGGCACAGGCCTCAAGCCTGTGTGGGATTTTGAATACAAGGAACAAGAAGAGACGCTTGCTCAGAGTGTGATTGTTCAGCGCACCCCCAGCATCCCTATAGATTTGCAACCCCTTTGCTTGGAAAGAAGGAATTAGGATCTCATCGGTCTCCAAGACTGCCGGGGTTGCAGCAGTGCAAGAACAGCATTGCTGACAACAAGCTTGTGTATTTCTGCTACTGGTAGGGATAAAATCCAGGGTTTTTGTAGATGCCATTCCACTTTTACAGGGGGGTCTGTTCCATTCCCAATCTCCTGAGACAGCCTTTGGGGAACAGCACCAGTAATCATTCTTAAATCTGGTCAAAGCATTGAATGATTGGTAAAAACATCTGCACACATCAGAAGCATTGCAACAGCAACGAGTTGTTTTTCCAGCAAGGGATAGCTCGTGGGACAGGCTATTAGCCCTGAGCAGATCTGTCTTGTATATGCAGAATGGTATATTTAAAATCTGTCTCCCCTGATCCTTCTTCCTTAGTAAAAGAAGCAAGCTTGGCTAGAAATTTTTGATGTAGAGCAAATAGGTTGTACCTCCTCTTGCTGTCTAGAATATTTATGTGGACATGTAAACAATTTATAGCTATATGTTGAAACACTGAGGTGTTTTTCTGAGCATTTCCAATTATATCGGAATTCTTTGACAACCTAGTAGTAAAATTGTATAATTGTATAACATTTCCAACATAAAAATTCGGATTCGATGTTTCCAGTCTGCAGGTATCCAGGACAGTTTGCTGTATCTAACAGACTACATACACTTTTACAGTTACTCACCTATGTATAGAGCAGACAGCATGCTATTACCGAGGTGAGAATTAAGTAGCTAAAATGTAAAATCAAGATGAAAATACTCACCTCTCCCCATCCGGTTACTGCAGATCACATTGACAGACCAAGATAAGACTGGGTAAATGTTTCTATTCCAGGTAAGAATGGGCATCCTTTTCGTATCCTGGAAAAACTGCCACAAAAATTACTGCAGATATGTTCAAATCCCCAACCCCAGGTTGCAATGCCCCACAACCCTAATCAAGCCCAAAATGGGGCAAAGTAACTTAAATGGTTAGTGTGAGAGCGAGCACCATGAGTGGCTGCTGTCTGGCAGGGATAATAACTTTTAACTGGACGTAACATAAAGAGACTTAACATTTGGGCACTTTGAGTGTTTATTTGAGTGCTTTGTTTTTTTTTCTCAACTGTCCAAAGTGCCATGTATGCGCTGCTTGAACAGCCATATGAGGGTACATATTTCTGTGTAGGGTGTGTGCATTGCACATTTGGAATCCGTTTAGATACAGATTTTGGATCAACTGACAACACTAATATCTATCGATAACACAGAAGGTAGCATGCTGCTCACTGAGCAGGCACACTCTGGGTCAGGGAATGGGAAGGGTGGTAGCATGGAGGGATAGGAAAAACAGGAAAATGAGGCAGGTAGCTGGGTAACAGTTAGAAGGCAACATAGGGGTAAAAGTTGTAGGGTGGCTAGCGCTGACCTGGCACCACCCAACAAGTTTGCCTGGTTGACAGATGAGGAGGATGTTACCTCAAGGGTGGCGCAGCTCCAGTAATGAGGGGAGTGGAAATTGGCAAGACAGGTGCTGGTATTGGTTGACTAAGTAATTAGGTGAACAGACAGGGCAATCTGTCACAATCTGTCATAAAGACGGATCACCGAACAGTGTGTTGCCTTCTTGGAGTTTGGCATATTGCAGATCAGGATGACAGATTATTGGGAGGGGCTGGCGAGAGCCAGTGATATAGGTAGAAGTAGGTGGAAGGTCCTTAAAAATTATTTCAAATACTTAGGCTTTAATCTTAAACTGGACCTTCAGCATCATTTAATGGAAAGCCAAAACCCTTAAAAAACTCTTCCCCAGCATCTAAAATTAATATATTTTAAGTTTTTAGTCACTTACTTATTATTCATTCCCGCTGGGCTGAAACTCTTTTCAGGACTCTAGGATACGGGCGCCGCCATCTTCCCTCAGAAGCATCACATACTGAGGAGAGGAGCGCCGGATAATGTGCAGGGGGCGGGGTTATAGCTGTGCTTTGCACAGACAGAGCAGAGCTGGGGTCAGGGAAAAGAACAGCAATCCCAGAATGCAGAGAAAGTGTCATAAGACACTTTCTCTTCGCAGGCTGCCTGATGCTCCATGAGCCACCATCTTGGATATTTAAAGGCTCATAACATGCAGTAGATGCAGGTAGGATGATTTTAAATGTGGGCAATCTGTATGTACAGGTTGTGGGAAACATTTAAGATAGGCTCTTATTCAGGGTGAATGTCTGCTTTAAGGCGAGTCCTGCCCATAGGTAAGGCTATACACATAGGCAGTTGCAATTTGTTACAATAAATAGGAAAACACTGAGTAAAGCTACAATGGACAAGGACATAGGGGTGTTAGTAAACAATAAACTAGACTGTAGTAATCAATGCCAGTCAGCAGCTGCCAAAGCAAACAGGATCATGGGGTGCATCATGAGGGACATAGGTGCCATGACCAGAGAATCATTTTACCCCTGTATAGGTCACTGGTCAGACCCCATATGGAATATTGTGTACTGTTTTGGGCATAAGAAAACATATCAGAACTTGAGCATGTTCAAAGGCAGGCAACTAAATAATTACATGTATTGGGAGGTCTTGAAAACCTTGAAAGATTGTCCAAATGAGGTTTATTTAGTTTTTGAAACTAAATGCCTGACTGGTGATCTAATAACTATGTATACATATATCCAAGGTCAATACAAAGATCTATTTAAACCCAGGTTTGTAAATACAAGGGCAAAAACTAAGATTAGAGAAGGCTCTTCTGACAATGGCATAGAAGGGGTCTCTTTACTGTAAGAGCAGTGAGACTATGGAGCTCTGTCAGATGAGGTAGTCATTAGAAATACACTAAACAAGTTGAAAAATAGCCTGGATGCCTTCTTTGCATGTAATAACATTAACAACTATGGCTACTAGAGCATTATAAAGAGGCTGAACTGGAGATATAGCAGGTATGCGGCTGCGGCACCAGGAACTGAGATCCACGGAAGAGGTGAATGGAATGGGCGATTATATGCCAAATAAATTCCTAGTGTAAACATACCACTTGTCAAAGAATAAAATAAATTCTGATTTGGATTTTAAATATTCCAATAACTGAAAAAATACAATTCTGTGATTACTCACCTGTAGAATTGATATTATGAGTATACAGTACGTCCTGCTCCAGATAAGAATCATTACACATAGGAATTACTCCGCCAGATGGCGCTGGACTGCAGAGACAGCGAAATAGGCTCCTCCCGGCCCCTCAAATACCCGGGGACCTCCCACAAATCCCCAGCATTGAAAAGCAGTTAACGAGAAGCCGGGAGAATTTAAACAGAACCAAACTAGTAACTATGAAAATGATAACAATCACCATACAGGGGATCCAGGAAAATGCAAAACCAAGGGTGGGGTGGAGCAGGACATACTGTATACTCATAATACCAATTCTACAGGTGAGTAATCACAGAATTGTATTATTCTTAGTATACAGTACGTCCTGCTCCAGATAAGAATCATTACACATGGGACGTCCAATAGCAGTGTCCATTAAGTAGGGTGGGATCCCCAAAGGTAACAGCAGGCACGTCAGACCACTGCCGCCTGCAGAACCTTGCGGCCAAAAGCAGCATCAGCTGAGGCCCTAACATCAACCTTGTAAAACTTTGAAAAGGTATGAACAGAAGACCAAGTGGCGGCCTTGCAAACTTGTTCAACAGAAGCCTGGTGTTGAAAAGCCCAAGAGGCACCAATAGCACGAATGGAATGAGCAGTAAGGCGGAAGGGAGGATTTTTCCCCTTAGCAGAATAGGCCTGAATCACAGCCTGACGGATCCATTTGCTGATAGTAGATTTGACAGGTGCCAAACCCTTCCTAGGACCAGAAGGGACCACAAAAAAAACATCAGTTTTTCTGAAAGGTGCAGTAGCCACCAGATAGTACTTCAGACACCTAACCACATCCAAAGAATGCAAGACCCTCTCCTTAGCATTACTAGGATTAGGGCATAAGGAAGGAAGAACAATGTTCTGATTCAAATGAAAAGCAGACACGACCTTAGGCAGAAAGTCTGGCTTGAAGCGAAACACCACCTTGTCCTGGTGTCTCTCAAAGTAGGGGGGCTGGATGGAAAGCGCCACCAACTCAGACACACGCCTAACAGAGGTGATAGCCACCAAAAAGACAACCTTGGGAGTAATAATGGCCAGGGCAGCCTCCTGCACAGGTTCAAAGGGAGCACCCTGCAAGGCAGACAAGACCAAATTCAAATCCCAAACAGGCAACATAGGCTTACATGGGGGACGCACATGAGTAACCCCTTGGAAAAAAGTCCTGATCAGAGAATGCTGGGCAAAGGACTTCTGGAAGAAAACAGCCAGGGCAGAGATATGACCCTTCAGAGTACTGAGTTGGAGCCCCAGCTCTAACCCATGCTGCAGGAACTCCAGGATCCTGGGAATAGAAAACACACAACAGGGAAGAGACTTAGACTCACACCAGTCAATGTAGGCATGCCAAACCCAATAGTAAATGGAAGAAGAAGAATTCTTCCTAGCATTTATCATGGTATCAACAACAGAGGCAGACAGCCCCTTCTCCATCAGGATGAAGGTTCAGTAGCCAGGCAGTCAAAGCCAGAGTTTGTAAATTGGGATGGCGTAAGTGACCTTGAGTGAGCAGGTCTGGCACCCTGGGCAGAGCGTACTGATCCACTGCCAGCTGCACCACGTCTGTGAACCACACTCTTCTTGGCCACCTGGGGGCCACCAGTATTGCTGGCACCCCCTCCTGAGCTATCTTGCGCAGAACCCTGCCCAACAGGGGGAATGGAGGAAAGACATACAGGAGCTGAAAGTCCTGCCATGACATTGCTAGAGCATCCGTGGCCAAGGCCAGAGGATCCTGGGACATGGAGACAAAGGCCGGGAGCTTGTGATTGTGGCGGGACGCAAACAGATCCACATCTGGTTGGCCCCAACGGTGACACAGAGATTGAAACACCCTGTTGCAGAGGGACCATTCTCCCAGGCGAGAGGTCCCCCTGCTCAGGGAGTCTGCCTGCAGATTTTCAACCCCCGGGATGTACACAGCTGATATGCAGGGAGCATTGTCCTCCGCCCAGGCCAGGATCAGAGACACTTCCTGGAGGGCCCTCTTGCTCCGGGTCCCTCCCTGATGATTGATGTAGGCAACCGCCGTCTGGTTGTCCGAGCTTACCTGAACAGGCAGGCCCCGAAGGTGATGAGTCAAATGAGTCAGAACCAACCTGATCGCCCACAGTTCCACAATGTTGATAGGTGTGTGGGCCTCCTGAGGGCCCCACCACCCTTGGAACTGCAGGGATTTTCAGAAACCCCCCCAACCCGTCAGACTGGCATCCGTGGTGACTGTCGCCCAGCAGGGGGCCAGAAAGGATCTGCCCACCAACAGGTTCCTGGAGTCCAGCCACCACGAGAGGGACCGCCTGACTAGGGGGGAAAAAGCACAAGTTCCTGGTCCAGGGACGCAGGATCCTTGTCCCATACTGACAAGAGGTGGAGTTGCAGCCTCATGTGGAACTGGGCATAAGGGACTGCCTCGAAGCACGACACCATCAGGCCCACCAGTTGCATTCCCTGCCTGATGGAGGGATGAGGGCAAGATAGCAGGAACTGAACCTGCGCTAGCAGACTGCCCACCTTCTGTTGTGGAAGAAAAATACTTGACTGAACTGTATCCAGATTCATTCCCAGGAAGGGTGTCACCAAGGAGGGAGACAGGGAAGACTTGTGATGGTTGATCACCCAGCCAAATGACTCCAGAGTGGACACTACCAGCTGAGTATTCAACTCCGCCTGTTGGAGGGACTTGGAAGTGATGAGAATGTCGTCCAGATAGGGCAGCACGCGAATGCCCTGAGACCTGAGCAGAGACATCACTCCTGCCAGCACCTTGGTGAACACTCTGGGAGCTGAAGTGAGACCGAAGGGCAATGCCACAAATTGGTAGTGTTGATCCTCGAGAGCGAACCTGAGGAACCTTTGATGACCTGGGAACACAGGAATATGAAGGTAAGCATCTTTGATGTCCACAGACGTCATAAAGTCCCCTGGAGGCAGGGAACAGATGGCAGAGCGCAGAGTTTCCATGCGAAAGCGCCTGCACCTGACAAATTTGTTGAGGATCTTCAAGTCCAGGATGGGCCTGACTGACCCATCCCTTTTGGGCACGGTGAAAAGGTTGGAATAGAAGCCCTTGCCCCTTTCTCGTAAGGGGACCTGACAGATGACCCCCAGCTCCAGAAGGCTTCGCACCGCCAGAACTAGAGCCTGAGCTGACACAGGGTCCTGAGAAATCCCGGGATCTGATGAATCTTGGGGGTGGCCAGGCAGCAAACTCTATCTTTTAACCGGAGGACACTACCTCCTGAATCCACCGGTCTGAGACATGAAGCCTCCAGATGTGAGCAAAGTGCTGAAGCCGTCCCCCCACCCGGATGGGTGAGGGCGCCCCTTCATGCCTGAGGGGGCTTGGGAGAAGACTTAAGCTTGGAGCCCCAGGAGGAGCCAGGGCGCCCACGTTCCCTGCCCCTACCCCAGAAATCTCCTCGGGCCCCGGTAAGGGAGACCCCCCTCCCCTGTCTGGCACCACGGTAGGGGGAAGAAAAGGAGCCCTGCCCACGAAAGGGCCAAGACTGCCGCCTGCGCTGGGGTAACCTGCCTCCCTTAGCAAACAGGTCCAGGCGGTCCCCAAACAGGCGTAGTCCTTTGAAGGGAAAACCAGTGAGAGCTTTCTTGGCAGCGTTGTCAGCAGCCCACTGGCGCAGCCAAACCGAGTGGCGTATAGCCACTACCAGGGCAGAGGTTCAGCCACACATCCTAATGGTATCATTCAAGGCAGAGAGGACATAAGTCACCAAAACCTCACAACGAGAGAGTGCATTAAACTCCTCACTAGACACATCATCAGGGGCACCATCCAGAATACTTCTAAGCAGGGTCCTAATGGCCACAGCCGTAGTGTCTAGAGGCACAGACCGGGTGCAGCGCCGTCCCCACACATGCAAAGGCATGGGACGCCAGCTGATCGATACGCAGGTCCTCACCATCCCGCAGCGTAGTAGAGTCAGGGGAATGCATGACAGAGATGTTAGACAACCCTAGGACCGGAGCATCCACTTCAGGAGGGGATGACCAACGCTTCACCACATCAGCAGGAAAGGGATACCTCTTATCCCAACTCTGAGGTATACCGGGAAGCCTGCTGGAGCGCTCCCATTCCCTGAGCACGAGGTTATTAAAATGGGCCTGCTCGGGAAACTCTAAGCGTGGCTTAGCAGTATGAAACAATTCCCCCTGTTGCCTAGGGGCCGCAACCGGGGGAGAGATAGACAGTACCTCAAAAATCTGAGCCAACAGCCTATCAGTATCATCTGGGGCCCAGGGGTCAGAGCCTCTCATCAGATGACTCCGAGTCAGAGAATAACTCCCCTTCTTCCAAAGGGGTATAGCCAGACAGTTCCAAAAACTCATCAGCCTCCATAGGGAAAAGAGTGACATCAGGCGTTAAGTGCCGCTTTTTAGCAGAGGCCTTACGCGCCAAAGTATTAGCAAGCAACTTCTCAACACTAGCCAGTCTGGAAGACACATCAGGCTGAGAATCCCCACTGGTATGCAACTCAATGGGAGTCAAATTTAAGCTTGGGGGAGTAGGTGAAGCCGTACGTGGCGCAGGCCCAGCTACTGGTAAACCAGGCTGCAGCGCAAGCACCTGCTGGGCACAAGGTACACGGACCCACACATTGTCAGCACTAGTAGGGGACACCCCACAAGCAACACACAGCCGGGCTTGTCCCAAAGGAACCCCGAGCACATTATCCTGAGACGCCTCCATATGGTGATTATAGCTGCACAATAGGCCGATAGGTATACACGCTGTAAAAAGCAACCCGGGATGCCCCAATAGCCCGCTAGGGAAGTGGGAGTAATTTACACACTAGGCCTCACAAGTTTAATAACTAAATAGAGGGAGTAGGACCGGGAGAAACCAATAGAGGTCGGCCCGTCTGAAAGATATAAGCGAAGAGAACCCCATAAGTGACATGCATAATGACATAGGGTAATAAAACCGCCCGCGAGGGCACTCACGGACCACGGTAGGTAGACACTAGTCACGCAGGGGCCGGATACAGAGAAAATGGCGCCGGGTATACCTCGAGGGGCGGGCCGCGGAGACAGTGACACGGAGCGCGCCAACCACGGGCCCGCCCCCCCGAAGAGCGCAAAGCAGCACACGTGACAAGCAGCCAATAACGGCGCACCAGTGCCTGAGGTAATGCCACCGCCAAGCGCGGAGCACAGCGGAAGCGCGCACGGCGGTGGTGGCAAATTTAAAAACGCAACCAGTGCAACCAAGTCAGCGTGGCGACTGACACCAACCAGACAAGACAAAATACAGTGAAGCACAAAGGCATATTCACACCCCCCCCGAGAGCTACAAGGGAGAGCGAGGGAGGGCAGCAGCCACTTAACATAGGGCCCACCGATAGAAGGGGCAAGGGGCAATAGGGCGGGAGGGGCATCCCATAGAGGCTCACCATATGCCTATACCGCCTACCCTTTGGTGGGGGATTGCGGTGGAGCAGCGCTCCTAAGCACCTGACAGCGGTGCTGCCTTTCATCACCCGGACCAGCGCAGCCAAGGCTGGGAGGCACATTAAGAATGGAACGGGTGGGAATAGTCCTACAGGGCCACAGGCTAATAGCCCCACTCACCTGCGAGAAGAGAGAGACATCTTCTTGTCCTTTGCAGTCCAGACTGCAGAGAAAATCTGGGGATTTGTGGGAGGTCCCGGGTATTTGAGGGGCTGGGAGGAGCCAATTTTCGCTGTCTCTGCAGTCCAGCGCCATCTGGCGGAGTAATACCCATGTGTTATGATTCTTATCTGGAGCAGGACGTACTGTATACTAAGAATATTAACCACAAATAGGACTTCTGTTCTGTCTTATGTTTGCGTAAACATATATTATTTTTAAACTTTAAACCTGGACCTTATAATAAGATGTGGAAGCAAACTCTGATTCTTGACACAGCCTCTTATTGCTTGAAACATAAGCCCATTCAATTATTAAGGGATCACTTCTCCTCTAGCTTGTATGAGCTTGGATGTGTCGCGCCTCCACTTCGCTAACCAGCCTTTAACCTAATAAAACAAATTAAATATTTTTCACGCAAGCACGGATCCACCATTGTTCACACCTCTGTCAGATTACTCTAATTACTAAACTGGTCTTATCACATATCGCTGACATCAGAGTGAAATCAGACTCGGTAGAGTCTAGCGTGAGGATGACATTAATGAATTAATGAATTCCGCTCCACTGCCCTGCTGGGATGCAGATAAGATATCTAATAAATGTTACTTTTTAAAGACGCACGCCTGAGAGTTTCAGCTGGAGCTGTTTTTTCATTCCATGTGATAACCTTTAAAATAAATGTATACCGTATTTATATGTTATTTAATTTTGCATTGTTTACTTTCTATTTGAATTCAAAGTTTTTATGATAAAAAAATGGCAAAACAGTCTCAGGCTGGCATAAGATAACTAATCAAAAATCCTATAAGTTAACCAACATGTTTGAAGACATAATAAATGTTAGTTGGCTGAGACTACCACCACTTGCTTCTGAAGAACATGGAACATTCCCGTCATGGTAACATCACCTAAAAAACTATAGTTATCTTCCACCACCCAGCGACTGACTGACACCCCTCAATGTCTACTCTTTCTCCTTCCTAGGTTAGTATTCCTCTAAGTGGCATAAATATGGTATAAAGGTATGACCAGGTTGCTCCTCTCCCTCTTGCTCATTCCCATCTCTCCAAATACCTACTCCATCGCTCAGTCCCTCAATATTAATACCTATGTATTCTCTTTCCTATCTGGGATCCCGCTCAAATGGTGCACTGGAATGTCTGCCATGTAGGAGACCCCTGGTGCAAGACAACCTCCATCCATCTCAATTATAATCTTCTCTGTGTACCAAAATGAACCTTACTTCTCCTCTTTCCTATCAGGGACATTGGCATGGCTGCCCAGGCATGGGTCTTGTCACAGGAAGATGTTTATCCCCTTCCTAGATAACATTCCCCTACCCCAATGTACTTCCCATTTTATCTAGTCTCTTTCCCACAAGGAAGAATACATCCATTTTATTTGCACAATGTTTCAAGCTGCACATCTGAATTTTTTCCTCTTCTTCCTCTGTAGCCTTTGCTTTTTCAATGTTAAGGGCCTTCTCTGGTTACCTACTCACTCATAATCACATAATCATAAAACAATGTCACAGCGGATATATCTAAACAAAATGCCTGAGCTGATGACGTCATCTCTGTGTCACAAAAGTACAACTGCTACAAAGGGCCGTTTAGGACATCAATGTGGTGAAATATTTAAATCTTATTTATTGAAAAGTAATAAGTCAGAAACTTTAAGTGGTTCCTGCATGGGTATTCCAACCCACATAAATGATTTGCGTAAATGATTATCACAGTGGTGGGTAAACCAGCAGTGTGGAAGGCACCTATAAAGGCAATCCGCATACAGGACTGACCATCATAATCCAGCTGGTCTTAATCCAGTTGTTTTACAATCACACTTTCAGGAGCCTAAAGGGTAAAGCCAGGTGTGTCTATATGGATACTGGATCTTGGGTGAGCCCTGTGATGATTGGAACATCAGATAAAAATGGTCAGCCCCGTTTATTTTATTTTTTGTTGGATGCAACCTATTATGTTCTCATAAATCTGGTTAGTGGGAGACCAATGTTAAATATGTTCTATCAGACACACCAATTTCCCCAAGCACGCTCCAATGGTCTGATCTAAGTTGACATGTGTGAAGCTTCCACCACCAATAGTGTATATTTTCTGATATCTGATTTATCACATCAGCACATTGAGGACATCCTTTTGCCACAAAAAAAAAAAAAAAAATCAACACGGTCAAAAATGGCATTGAATGTGGACTTTCCTTTTAAACTTCATTGGAAACTTATAAAGTTTAAGTGGCCCAAAACCAATGACTTTTACTTACCCAGGCTTTGGTCCTTGCTCTTGCTGTGTGAAACCCCCCAGGTCCTACGGCACATGCGCCACCTCCTGTCCAATCAGCTCATTTGATTGCGCTGACGTTAACTCATCTAGGTTCATCTAAGCTCTCGGCTTCAGCTGAGTTTAGCTTAGCGGAGCCGCATGTCCACTACTCTCTTAAAGGGGGCATGCCCACACTGGCCACAAATGGGTGTAGTAGAGAACGTCCGCTACTCGCACATGCGCAGCTAGATCGGAGAGAAGGTGAGTTTACTGGGTGACCTGGGGGTTTTACACAGCAGCACATCCCAAATCTGGATGTCCCGGGGGGGGGGGGGGGGGGGGGGTATGCCTGCCCTGGCGTCTCATAGGTCTACTTTAAGATGTAGGGTAGACTACATCTGAGACTACATTTTCTGTGAAGGAGAGGGAGAGCATAGATTCCTAAAATCCTTTATATATCATCTACAATATTATTGCTCCTCTTATTCGATCTTCATGGTGAACACGCACAGTCTTGAGGCTGCCGGAACTTCTTTGTCAGGTTCAGTGGAGCAATCTCCTAAAAATCTGTATATATATCAGTGTCACAAGAATGCATTACCTGCCATTGCCCAGAGCATCACACCTAGGCATATAGAATATTGGATAATATGGTCATTTTGACCTTCATTCTTGAATTCCCTTCAGACATAGAAAAAGTCATAGAAAATTGCTAGAGATCCATATTCAGAAAGGATAAACATGCAGTGATGTTTTGCACCAACAGCACACATTATGTTTCTGACCAACTGTAATTCTGCCAGTTTTCCTTGAAGTATAAATTAGGAATGACATATGGTTATGATCCAGCAGTATGCTGCAATGACACCCGATAGCCCATTAATAGAACATCTATAACATCTGCTGCACAGGAAATATGACCACAATTAACATCTGGGGCTGCAAGTAACAGACAATAGACAGCACTGCATGGATTAGTGCTCACTCCAGGAACGCTTGCTGATAATTAAAGGCTCTGCTTCATCCTTCTAAAATAGATTCTGCTTCTTCTTTGAATACGTAATATAGCCTTTAAGCAGAAGTTGTTTAAGCAAAGACTTTACTCGATAATAGGGAGTGATAATTACAGTTTATAGAAAGTGGCACCACTGAGCATGAACCATTGCAATAGAGGCAATGAAATCTTGCTCAAAGCTCCACAAGGTACAGTACTGACCAACTTTCTGGTCACATTTTTATTGCTTTAATCATGAAATACACAGAATGAAATTGGCTCCCAGACCTTAACCTTCACTGATCATCTTACCTATCATACCTCACCTGACTCACATTCCATATTTGACCCAGTCAAAGAAGAAGTCTCCAGAATCCTTGCTTCCTCGCGCCCTACCACATGTTCCTCCGACCCTATCCCCTCATACCTGCTGCAGGCTCTTATTTACATGTACTGCCTCAGCAGAGGGTGCTATGGCTGCCACAGGGGTTATTGCTAGCTACTGCCAGGTGAGATGAGAAAAAAAAATGTGGAGCAGCCTTGGCCAAAATAATTCTGCATCTGTCCCGGGCAAAAAAAAATAATGTGGCTGTCCTGGGCAAAAAAATGTAGTGCTTGAAACCATTGTATTAGCATTTTGTTCTGGGTTTATTATTAACCAGCGCTTTGAAGGCGACTAGAATGCTTATTTGACCCTCGGTGTTATTGAGTTTGACACCCCTGCTGTAGACCATAATATCTTACTCAGCAGGCTTGATATTGGCCTTAGAGACGCTGCTCTCCCTCTCTTGCTTTTCTTCCTATGTTCCTGGACCCTGCTTCGGCTGCTGGATCTACCTCCTTTCCTCTCCCTCTTTCTACACAGTCCCTATTGGTCAGACTATCAGTGGATTTGGTTTCAAGTACCATCTCTATGCTGATAACACCCAACTATATACTTCAGCCCATGACCTCACCCGTGCCGTATTTCAGAACACCAGCAACTGTCTCCAACATTATGTCTTCTCTTTGTCAGAAACTAACCAATCGAAGAACTGAGCTACATGTGTTTTCACCATCTACTAACCTACCTACATTTAAATAACATCAACTGATTCAGCAAAGCTGATTAAATTCACCCAGTCAAATAGGCTCAGAAATGCATGCTAGAAAATACATGTTTGCGTATGAAAATGACTTTAGTAAAAGAAAAGTTCATTATAATCGGCTTATATTTTCCTGCAGAAAATCAAAGTCATTGGTATTGTACTGGACCATATTTAGTAATAAATCGAGGCAACTGGATGTCTGAATTCAACATTCAACATTAAGAAAGGCAGCTGGTTGACTTGTGAAACATGTTGAAGCTAAAAACTAGCTATTGCTATAGACCAGATTTATGCCTACAGACCTGCAGGAGTTAACTTTATTTCTTATTTTTACTGTTTCACTAAAATAATGCAGCTTCTCCCAGTCCTGGCTTACTAGCCCCTTAGGCATTTGGCCCTGTTAAGGTGCTTTGCATAGGGGTGTAATTGATATTAAAAGAGTAATGAAAAATTTAAGTTAATTTTGCAAGTCCTTTTTTTACTGAAAAAAACATGCTGTCAATTGCTGCCATGGCTTTTTTAGTTAAAAAACATAAGGGAATATGTTGAGTATTTTTTACACTGGCTCAGGACAGGTGTAAAATATTTGTTTAAAATAGTAGTAAAAACTAGTATCAAAGCAGTGCTTAATCACATTTATTTTATTTGTAAATTTCATTGTATTTTTTTCACTTTCGACTAATCTCACTTATAAGAGATCCTTTCCCCAGTTACAAACATTAATATGCAGACCACCAGCGGATCGTGACCCCTGACAAATACATTAAAGTTAGACTAAAGACAAGCCTGATTGTTGTTTCATTGTCTCAGGCTACACGTTGCACTTCCCCAAAATCCGTTTTCAAAAAGACCCTGTAGTTCCTAAGTTATTTGTAAAAATATTAGAGCATTGGTGATGCAGAGAAAAAATGAGAAAAAACAGTCAGCATGGAAACAGCAACTTTACATATATCATAGTAAAAAAAATAAGTGCACTGTTGTGCCTCTAGTTATTACTGCTAGGCCAGCACATAGTGTGACCAGAAAAAGAGATGCTACAGGCTAAGAGCGTCTCCAGAGAGGACAGTGGGGTTTCATAGTTAAAGAGAGAGGCAGCTAATCAAGACCTTTAGGGAAGGGAGTGGGTGTTATTTCCTTTCTCAGTCCCCTGAAAGCTGATTGAAGGACCAGGCCAGTAGGGTGGAGACTGAAAGCTGAATGAGGAAGTGATTTTCTCACTAAGGAGACCAACATAGCAGGAAGGAGAGCACTGGAAGGACTCAATGTAAGGTAAGCTACTGATATTTATTTTTTTACTTTTGACTTGCTAATCACTTTAATTTGTAGAGTGCCAGCAGATCGTGTCCCCTGACATAAACATTAATATGTAAAGTGCCAGCTGATCTTGTCCGCTAACAAACATTAATATGTAAAGTGCCAGCAGATCCTGTCCCCTTACATAAACATTAATATGCAGAGCACCAGCAAATCTTGTCCCCTAACAAACATTAATATGCAGAGTGTCGGCAGATCCTATCCCATGACATAAACATTAATCTGCAGAGCACCAGAGGATCCTGTCCTCTGACAAAAGCATTAATCTGCAAAGTGCCATTGGATTCTGTCCCTAGACACAAACCATAATATACAGAGTACCAGCAGATCCTGTCCAGTGCCATAATCATCAATATGTGTAAGCGCCAGCAGATCCAGTCCCCTGACACAAACATTAATATGCACTGACCTGCTCCTCCTCCCAGAAGGCTCAGCAGCAGAAACGATCCATCATAGGTAGAAGAGTAGGAGGGGCAAAAACTTGGGGACCAGATGGAGGCAGCAAGTACCAGAGGGCAATCAGTAGCAGAAAAGACTGGGAGACTGACAATAAAGATCTGGAAGTGGTGGTGAGTACAAGCCCGACCCACAATACAGTGCAATGCATCCCAGCATACAACAATTTCCAGGTCCCCTTTTCAAATAATGCACCAATAGAAAAGGTTAGGTATTTTTGCACTGCATGGCAGAAGAGGGGGGTTAAAGAGGATCATCAATCATCAGGGTTTGCACTATCCTTGTGATCGTTTACCACGTCGGTGATCCCAAGGCGCATTCATGTATTCAGTGGCTAGCACTCTATTCAGCTTTACTAAGCCACTCTGCCAGAGCTGACATCAGAGTAGCTTAGTAAAGCTGAATAGAGCATAAGCAGCTGGGTTCTCTACTTTGGCTGTGTGTACCTATAGCAGCCATTTAGAAATACCTGACACAGGTGTGTGCATCAGCCAAAGAGAAGCCAAAGATGGCAATGCAACCCACACATGCACCATGAGAACCTTGGTGGGTATACTTGGCAATCTGGAGTATTTCACATAGTGAATATAGCAGGGCATTCCAATTTTGAATCGGAATCGGCCCCTGGTTTCTTTAAGCTCCCTTTAGACTAGGAGCCCATACATTGTAAGTTTGAGGATACAAAAGGGCCCAGGCATGGAGTCCCCTAGTACAAAAGTCTGTCTCCTGCCCAGGTAAAGCCAGAGGGCAACAGCAGCAAGCAGATTGTCCACAATGTGTTTCATATATTTTAAGCTTGAGGATGAAAGTGTGAAGAGCCCTAAAAATGAGCATGCCTCCTGCTCAGGTACAGACAGGTAAAGGACCACTGTAGCTAGCACTATGCCCACAAATGGTTTCATAAATTTTAAGTTTGAGAATTAAAGAGCCCAGGGCACTGACAGGGCTCCTGCAGTCCGAAAATTACCTCACCTTCCACCCATATAAAGGCAAAGAGCCACGGCAGTCAGCAGATTTCCCACTAAAGGTTTTATAAACTCATGTGAGCTAACGTGTTCACCTAAGTCCTTGTGCTGCGGGATTACTAAATTGTCCTCTGGCTGGTCCTGCCAACCACAAACAATGGGGTTTGTGACGGAAGAAATGAAGACTGAGTAGCCTCAGCCACCTCTTGTGAGTCTTCATCCTCAATGTTCCTCCTAAATGGTCTTCTTGGTCTGATGTCCCTTGCCACCTCTAGACCTGAGTAACAGTGGTAAAAAGTTTCTTGGATGGATCCATACTTTCTTACTTCTGAGTCTCTTGGGAATATGGCACTGTGTGGCGTAGTGGGCAGGTTGGAGAGAGGAGGAGGAGAAGGTTGTCAACCTAGGCTGATTGCTGTTGTAAGGAATAAGAAGGAATAAGAATAATAACAACCAAGCCTTAAAACAGCTTGGTTGTGCAGTGGCTGCTTCTCGAACTAACCTTCTTTGCCCCTGTACTCCTCGATCATGCTGTCTCTATTTATAGTTATTTCTTTATGGCACCACTGTGCCAAAGCAAAAGCAGTAGAGGGTGAATTGCAAAAAATGAATGGCAATCAATGCCAATTCCAGATATACGGGCTGATTTTTAATTGCCATTCTTTTAAACTGTTTCAAAGCAAAAGCCAACAATGAATGCCAAGCAGATGCCAATGTCAGGTATACAGGCTGCTTTTGAATCAATTTTTTAAGTTTGATTAAATGATATTTCAACACAACTGCCCTGAAACAAAAGCAGTATAGGGTGAATAGCAAGAACTGAATAGCAAGTGATGCCAATGCCACGGGCCTCTTGTTTAATTAGTGTGCGGTAACATTTAATGTTCAATTACACAACAGTGGCAAAACAAAAGGAATATAGTTACCAGAAATGAGCAGAAAGCAGGTGCCAATTACAAATGTAGGGCCTGCTTTCTAATTGGTGCACAGCAAAGTTTAATGTTTTACTATTTTTTCAACACTGCATCAAAAGAAAAGTAGTATTTGGGGAACTGACAGAAATGGATGGCAAGCAGGTGCCGATGCCAGGTATACAGGCTGTTTTCGATGCAACTTCTAATGTTTGTTTTTAACACAACTTGGCCAAACACCCGTAAGGGATCAAGCAGGGAGGCTGGGGATTTTATGTTGTATATTATATGGCTGCTTACAGATTTATTTATGTTAAAAAATGTTTGGGGCTGCCTACTGCAGCTAAGCACCATCCTATCTACCTAACTATATCTAATATCTTATCTAAGCCGACTATCTATGCTACATTAGCTTACGATAGCAAGCTAACAGCAGGCGAGTGTAAGCTCCTATGGTGATAGCAGGTGAAAGCAAATGAGTGCAAACACTAACAGGTGAGTGCAGGTTGCTGTCATTCAATGACAGGCGTTGTCCCCTAGCAATGCAAAGTTGCAATAAGACTTCCTAAATGCAAGTTAGGGATATCTGGCGACCTGTGTATATGATGTGGTGACTGCAGATTTGCTGCAGAGTACACAGGAGAAGCAGATCTGTATTACGGGGAAGTCAAATGTATATTCCCAACAGAATCTCAGGCGCTATTCGATTTTCGCTAAACTGGACTGAATGGAATAGATCTGCCCTTAAACTGGATCTGGAGCCTGTGGGCAAATGGGGCAGCTGCTGAGAGTGCACAGGGGAGGCATATCTTTAATATGGGAAAGTTCATAGATCTTCCAGACAGAATATCAGAGCTATATGATTTTCACTGAACTAGACTGAAGGGGCTAGATCTGGGTCAACTCTACCCCCAACATGGATCCAGAGCACATCGCTGACCACAGTGCTTAACTGATGTTAACTAAACCAGAGCAACCACAGTAGTGCATTTTAAAGACTTTATATGCAACTGGAGACACTTGACGCCGTTGAGCAGCATAACAGCCTCAATGGCCAGCGCCGACCAGCTCTGATAAGTCCGGACGCTGGCCATACGCATAGGCTGCTCGGGTTGACGTGGCCACTTAACTGAAAGCAGCCTATCAGTGTGCCCAGTGGCTGAGCCTATCAGCACTGATGGTGGAGACTGACAGGCTGTTCCACGGCAGCCATTGAAGAGGATGCAGAAGAGATGAGTTCCCGGGCAGCCATTTTTTTTTTGTTTTACTGGCGCCCATGCACAGCAGGGCAGCTCTGGTCACTCTGCCTCACTGCTGTATAGTAGCAGGGGCTATGGTCCCTTTTTGACTATAGTTCCTCTTAAATCGCCCCCATAAACCAACAGGATAGAGAATAACAAAGGACCATAGAGATGACAGAACTATAGACCATTATGTAACCAAAAGCTTGGTTATGTAACCAGCCTGCTTGGGTAAACAGACATATGATTCCCCCCACCATAAAAGTGCTTTCTCCATAGCCCCCAAAATAGTCCAGGTATGGAAGTGTGCAGGTTTACCTGCTCCTGCAGCTTCTGCCCTGTGCCTCAGGCGACTGGAAAACAGAGTACAGTAAGGTCTGCAAACTCCACCTTTATGATGCTTCGCTTACACACGATAGTCCACAAGTCACACAGCAGGGTTTCACAAGTCCCATTCCTGATCAACGGTATAAGTTACCTGCACACTCACTTGCTTGATGTCTTCAACACCTTGGAAGCCAACACTGAAAGACACGGTGGCAACAAGAAAACATAATTGCCCTACCTTTTTCTAGACACACAGGACTTCCCTAGACAATAGCCTTGATTCACAGCCTACTTTTCCTTCACTTTCACATGTGTGTATTTTTGGTGAGTTTTTGCAGCCTTTAACGGGATTTCCGTGTCTTATGTGTACGTGTGTGCGTTTACGTTAAAGCGAATAAGCATATTCAATGGTCGCATTATTATCAGCAAAATGTTGAGTTCCCGGGAATGATACGTTATTGGTATGGGCTTGCTCATGATTCAAAGCCTTGATTGTTGATTCGAACACGCCCAATATAACGAGTGTGTTTTCGCCCAACTTACGGGGTCTATTTCCTGGTGAAAGGGTGGCGTCGTGGTGTCATGTGGTGCAGTGTTATGGAGGCTGACTACGTGGATGAATTTGTGCATCTGCAGCTACGCGTCTGTGGGATTTCAGCTTGCTTTGTGCATGATATGCCTTAAGTCATGTGTGCGGCTGTACGCGCTGGTGCCTCCAGCTGCTGTTGATCATCCATACAGGTATTTTGCTTATCTTGACATCCTTCCTTATTTTACCAATACTGTAAATGTGTTTTATTGATATGTTTTTTGCAAAATTTATAGTAATGTTGCCTTGCATTGTGTATTTTAGTGTATAGCTAAATTTACTTTAAACCATACTTATTTTTTTAACTGTTAGATTTTATTTTGGGCCAACCAATCTTAAATATTAAGTGGCCTTTAACAATATGCATAGTTAATTTTTTGCTTTTTATGTGTCTTAATTTAAGGGGGATCGACATACCCCCTGCTTCCGTGCCTTATGAGCCCCATCCTGCGCACATCAGAAGACCCGGCCTGTTGTTGTGAGGGCATTAGAGTTAATGAAGAGACGTTTGCCAATCCCTGCAGTGTAGCTGGGTATATTAAGCCACAGACCAGTTCCTCTGCAGCAGTAAATAGAATTTTAACTGGATATCTACCTCCTGCTTGCAACCGTATACATGAATTAATATAAATATTTAAGATGGTCATTCACAACATCAACCTGTCCAAGAAACACAACCATCTATACCCATGCAACTTGTGCTTATAAATTCTTTGACCAATGGCATACTTTAAGACTGAAAATTTACTTTGCGTTTGCCACACATTTTTGGACTCCATGGCCACCCAATTTACCTGCCTGGTGATCTCCTCCCACAGTTTCAATATTATTTTTAAAATGATAGATCTGGAATTGCTTCCATATAGTTTTAGACAATGGTTGGAGACACCAGTAGCCAAAGCCATACAATGGACCTCACTAAAGGCCACACTCAAGTGCCACACCACAGGTATTGCACAACTGATGGCCTGTCTGCATCATCCTGGGGACTTGACCAAATTGGTGACATTTGTGTTTGACTTGTGGATGAACATTAATAACACATTTCACTGGCTAAGAACTGAGGAGGACTTGCTTGACGTGGCTGCATCAATGTGGGCCACAAGTGAAAGAAACATTGGGAGGATGTCAGTATTTTTGTGTAGCTATTAATTATTACATATTTTGGCATATTGTATTGTTTTTAATATTTATTGATTTTTTTTTTTACATTTTTAAAAAAGCAGTATATAAATGCCCTTGGTGGTGACTAGCCTAAATTACTGATCTAGTTTCTGGTCACATAGGTCCCTCTCTGGCAAGCACATAGGCTTTGGAGTGAAAGGAATTTAAATCAAGGAAGAAAGAAGAAGCAGTGGCATCTTACTGAAGGATCCAAAGTGTACCCACACAGCCGCTTGCTTGAAACACATGAGAACCTGCCAACACTGAATGAAATGGTGGAAAATATAAGATGAACTGTCCTCTTTACTGGTCACATTGGACTTCTTCAGCCAATGGATGGGAGCTAGAGTGAAAAACATTCTCAACAAGAGATACATTAAAAGTAGTAAAGTGAAACTCCAGTCAAGTAGCCAAGAAGTGAGGCCATTGCAGCTCCCACCCCCTGCAAAAATCCTCATAAAAAGCATGGAAATTTGGTAGGAATACTCACCTTTCACCTGTTTTGCTGAGTGGGAATGCCGAAAGGGGATATTCTGTTTGTTTTTCAGATGTCCTAAGGAGTTTCAGGTGTGCAGACATCCAAAATGGACAGAAGATTAAAAGGGAAATTTAGCCCCGACCCAACCCCCCAGGGCATCCTGATTTGGAAAAGCAGCATGAAGTCAGACAAAATAAGGGGTTCTTGGTTCCACGATGTGCCACAGGCAGGAATGTCAGATCAGCACAGAAGTAAGATCAGGTTAACCTGGAACATCGGGGAGGTTAAAACCTCACCCAAACATCACTGGACAGTTTTCCTCCCTCTCTGGTTTACTCACCTCACAGGGGGAACCATCTTCTGGGTCCCTCAGACCCCGGGCGACCTCCCGATGGGCAGCGGCATCTTGTATGCCCCCAACCTCCTGCCTGCGAAGTGCCCATGAATGGGATGCAATGGAGCCATCTTACATGCATCAGATGCATCCAGAGGGTGGCTAGGACATCCAGGCTATGCTTATTTTATGTATGTAAAATATTATGCAAGGCAGCCAATTTCATATTATAACTTTGAGGAGGTTAATAAATAATGTAAACTTAAAAAACAGTAATGTTTATTGAAGGTTTGAGGCACAGGGGTAGTCAAATATCTCTGAAATAAATGCAAAAGGGTGTAATATCTCACATCATTAACAATTTTCTTAATTTGGGGCAGACCAATGTTTTTCTAGCTTTTGGGTTTCAGATACATTTTGAATGAAAAACTGAAGAAAATACAGAAAGGTTCACTTCTTCTTTAAACAAACTCACAACAGCTAATGAAGATTTTTTTCTTCCTCTGTTTTTCTCTTGGCCCCACTCATCCTCCTAGCCTTCGTTGTCTCTCGCTATCTGTTATGTTCTATAATTAAAGAATGAGGGCAGAAGGAGGGATACTTGAAAAGGTTACATCCGAAGAAGATGCTTTTTCGGAATACTTCATCCGCCGGTGGTTTCCTTGGAAACGTGCCTTCTGTGTTGCCCAAAGGCTCCCCCTGTCCAAACCTTTCAATCCCGCCTGTAATCCTTGTCACTGACTGTCCCGAAAAGTGTTCTTTTCAGCCGACGTGATGGAACATCAAATACTAAGCGATGGCTGGGAAGACAAGCTTGAAGCCTAATGACATTTCTTCTGTCTGCTGGTGGCTGAGATATAGCGGCCTCTGTGTAAGAGCAGACAGCCCATCACAGAACTGGATTTGTGTGATTGTGCTGCCCGTCAGCCTCTCCCTCAGTTCTCAGAGATTGTTCACTTCATTTGCAGATGTATTCAAAAGCTCTAGGATATCCAAATACTTAAAGCAAACTTAGACTCTTCCAATCAAAACTGACCTTATGGAGGACCGGGAGAATTTCCTGGTGGGCCATACTGCTTTAGCTCCAGTTGGCCTGCGTGTAGCTCCCGCACACAGCCCATCTAACCCAAAGTCTGTGCAAATGCACAAAGAAGAGATTACTCACACACTGCAGTCAGCTTTGAAGCCGTTTACATTGTAACCAAGGACACAGCGGCCATTATTAAACTGTAAAAATAGCCACTCACCAGGCTGTTTACAATGTAACATCTGGACTCCTGTTTGCTACATTTTACATCACAGCTTCTGCAGGAGTTTTAAAACTCCCTGCATGAGTTTTCTTACTGTCTCTTAGTAATTGTACAACAGAGAAGCTGCAGGAGTTCTAAAACTCCCTGCACAAGTTTTAATAATGCACTCCCTGCCATAAAATCTGCCCCCTAGAAAATTAATGCTTTATTACCATCAATTGCATGTGGGGTACACTTAGGGGCTCAGCAGAGCCACTAGCTGTTAGTGATTGTTTGCCCCAGTCCATTCCTGACCCAGATCTGTAAGTGCCCTAAACCCATACTCCTGCTGCCTGTGAGCCCCAAATTTCCTCATGGAGCTCTGTATGATGGGAGACAGGAAATAGGTATCCCTCTTTAGAAAAATATCTGTATATAATGCTAAAAGCCTCTTTTAACAAAATGATACTTCATTATTTTAGAGTAAAAGATCAAACCCTCTTAAAATAAAACATCGTTGTCTAATGCTAGAGGTCCCCTTTAACAAAATAATGCATTTATGGGTGCAATATGGCTTCCAGTTTAACAAAGCATAGCATTAACATTTCAGAAGCTCCCTTTCGGATCCCCTTTAACAAATAATTTTACCAATTGAACAATGTATTTACTAACATGTTAGAATATCTCACATCGTACCACCTCATGTATATTTTTGCACCTAAATGTTAAGGTTGAGAGTATTCCAAAATATCATTATGGGCACACTCTACCCTATATGTGACTTACGATTAGGGGTCCCCGATTGTTCTCCCGGTACTTGTTCTGAAAGAAGATGTAGACCACTGTGGCGGCAAGAGAGTACAGGAAGGCAAAGACGGCAATGGTGACAAAGAATTCAGCGGAAGATGAAAAGTCTCCTATTAGCGCAAGGTTCTCCCGCCTCTTCCCCTCACATGTGGGCACATCGAAATTCACCTGATACAACCTGCCAAAAGAATACAAGCAACAGTGAGAACAGGGAGAGCAGCAGCTTTTCCAGAATATTTTAAAGTGGACCAAACCCATGGAGATCGATTCCTTCCCCTCAGTGTGTGAAACCCCCCAGGTCACCCATAAACTCACCTCCTTTTCTGGTCCAACATGCGCAAGCCGTGGCCACATCCCCACTATCGCTCTAGCAAGGCACGTGCCCGCACCACGCATTTGTGAATGGTCGGCGCGGGCATGCTCCCTGTTAGAGGGGGATTTCGCCGCCAGTGTGCTCGGATCCGCTTGCCTTAGACAAAGGCTTAGACACGCTGATTGGACGAGCGGCCTGGCGAGTGAGTTTGTTTCGGTGACCTGGGGGGTTTCACACAGCGGGGCACCCCCAATCGGAACATGGTGATATTGATAATGCAACACTACCCCTGGTGAAATTTCTGGCCCCATTTTTCTATATTTAATTGTTTGTTGAGTTTAGATGGATTGAGTATTAGGATACAGTTACGAATACTGTTTTTTCAGCAGAGTTTGGGCTTTAACATGAAATGTCTTGATTGTGATTTGTTTAGTGTGTTCCCAATATTTTTGGGTGAAATCTGTGCACAATAAAAAAAAATCTATTTTTTACAATTTGTAGTGTTTTTTTGTAAAAATGTAAGTTCTTCGATAAAATCATATTGTGTGTAAAAGTCCCATTCGCCTGGTAGACATCCTTTCCTGCCCAGGTGTTTTGTTTCTATGGAAGTGCTCCATCAATGCTCCATTCTTTGGTTGCACAGGTTTTCTCTAAAAATAGAATAAAAAAAGCTGAATCAAAGCCACATTTTCCTAAAAAGAACTATATGCAAACAAGAAAATAACCAGCAAAATCGGAAACAGCAAGGTCCCTAGAACAGAACAATACCAAGCTTGCATAGTTACTGTCATGGGTAGGGTTCCCAAACGCCCCAAGCATGAGAGTAAGGGTAATTTTACACACCTACCTACACACAAAGTATACACCTTGCACTTTTTAGTTTAATCTCTTGTTTATTTTCAAAAATACAGACAATACAGGTACATAAGGAAAGGCAGTACAGACATAAAATAAAAAAGAAAAAAAACCCAATCCGGGCTCCCGTACCCCCCCGCCTCCAGGTGCAGATGGGGCACCATCTATCTCCAAGTCCCCCTCCCACCGCCCCCAAACGGCCCCCCCAACGAACGTTTTGTAAATTGACTGTACACTGTGTTTGCATCTCTTACCCCTGATGGCGAGAGTCAGAACAACCAGGGAGAAAGGTAACCAGGCCTCGATAGGCAAGGGTCACCACAGCAGGGGAGTATTCTGCGTAGTTTTGGGCCCATGGGGGTACGCCACCCATGTAAGGTCACACCGAACCAGACCCCTCGCCTCATCACCCGAAGCCCAACGGAAGGCTAAGGGCTACCCCCCCGCTGGCTGCCAAGGAGGCAGGGGGACCTGGGGCGTACAAGTCCCATCGGCGGCCTAGCCGCGGGGTACAGGTCCTGTCCGAAGCGAGATCAGAGGGGAAAGTCAAAGGCGAGGCGGGGAAGGAGGGGGAACCCATCATGTGGGGGAGGGGTGAGTGAGGGAGACATGAGAAAAAACAAGACAAGGGAGGGAAGGGGTCAAGAGGGAAGGGAGAGAGGGAAGGGAGAAGGGGAAGAGGAAGAGAAGGAGGGGGGAGGGAAACAGGAGGGAAAGGGCGGGATGGGGAGGAAGGCTGTGTTAGAAGGGGTGGCCTCGCACCACCAGGCCGCCACAGTCCCGCCCGAAAGTCGCCTCATCTCCGGCCCACGTCCAACGCCAGAAAGGCCTTTGTCTCGTCCGACTCCCTGAACCTGATCCAATTCATCCAAGTGGCCCAGTGCTCCTCACCTCCCTCTCTACCCTCCATCATCAACTCCTCCATCCTCAAAATGTGATCCATTTATGCAAACCATTCCACAAGGCTTGGCGGAAGAGGGGACTTCCAATGTCTGGGGATAATTGATCGTACAGCTGTCAGGAAGAATTTGAGAACTCCTTTCTTAGCCTTGGCAATAGAACCTGGAATCAGGGAGAGCAGGGCAACTCTCGGTTTATTCTGCACCACAGAGCCCTCCACTTCCGTATGGATCTTGAAAACTGTGTCCCAGAGCTGTCTGATCGGGGGGCATTCCCACCAGATGTGTAAGATCCCTCCTCGGGGCGTCCCGCACCTCCAACATGCATCCGATTCCCCCGGCGCATACAAAGTAATGTCCACTGGGCATCTGTACCATCTGGTGAGAACTTTGTAGTTTTTTTCCTGTGCTGAGCTGGCCCCCGCAAGCTTATGCGTCAACGTAAAGATCTTCTGGGTTTCTTCCCCTGTGATCGTCGTATTTAGGTCTTTTTCCCATCTGGACATGAATTCTAGCTTTGAGGCGTGCCTGGTGGCCACTAATATACCGTAGAAAACTGATACCAGGTGTTCCAGTGGCTGTGACTGTGTGAGGCATTTCTCCAGGGGAGTCAAGGGTAGGGATGCATTTCTGAGGCGTCCTCCTGAGGAAAGGAACGTTTCGAGCTGCCAATGGTGTAACCATGACAGGTGACCGCCCTCGGCCCGCGCCCTCAATTCCGTTAGGGAAGGTAGCCTCCCCCTCACCCTCACCAAAATGTCACGCAGCCTAACATCCTCCGTTTCTCTCCAGATCAGGAATCTGGAGGTATTCTGTCCCGGTATAAACTCCGGGTTATTGAACAGTGGCGTGAGGGGCCCAGGCCTATTCACCAACTCCCCCTGATGCTGCAACCGGTCCCAACTGGTGAGAAAGTGTCGGGTTAAGTAGGGGAACCCTTTTCTGCTGGCATCCCCCACGGTGGAAACCCACGGGAGGGAGCATGGGTTAAACCCCAGGATATCATGTTCCAGCTGGACCCAGAGCTTGTCCTCTCTTCTGTACATCCAGTCCGCCATCTTTGTAATGACAGCCACAGCATGATAAAGCTTTAGATCCGGAGCCCTGGTTCCGCCTGCGTTCTTTGGTCTGGCCAGTATGTTAAATCTGATGCGTGGTTTCCGTGATCCCCATATAAATTTCAGGAAATCTGCTTGTATTGTTTTGAAAAAATGTATGGGGAGCATGATTGGTATGGTTTGGAAGAGGTACAAGAACCGGGGGAGTATATCCATTTTCAAGATATTGATCCTACCAAACCACGAATAATGACCTCTGTCATATTTCGTAAGGTCTTGGTGAACTTTAGCCTGCAGCGTCTTGAAATTTAGCTCGTAGAGATTGTCCAGGTCAGATGGGATGAGGGCGCCCAGGCATTTTATTGCGGTGGGTTGCCACTTAAAGGAAAAGCTGCTCCGAAGCCTCTCCACTAGGGGTTGCGGCAAGGTAAGGTTCAATGCTTCCGACTTTGCGTAGTTAATACGGAAATTGGACAACTGACCGAACCTCTCAAACTCCTTGAGTGCCGCCGGGAAAGATACGGCCGGAGATGTCAAGTGGAGGAGCAGATCGTCTGCAAAAATTGAGGCCTTGTAATGTCTACCTCCGCATTCAATCCCTTTGATGTCTGGGTTGTTCCTTATAGCTATCGCTAAGTGCTCCATTGTCAGTATGTATAGCAGGGGCGAGAGAGGGCAGCCCTGGCGTGTGCCATTTGTGATTGTGAAGGGACTTGATAGTACTCCGTTGGCTCTGACACGGGCTGAGGGTTCCTGGTATAGCGCCAGGATCTTGGAGATGAGGGTAGGGCCCAAGCCAATTTGGGAAAGCGCTGCCTTAAGGAAGCGCCAACTAACCCTATCGAATGCCTTCTCGGCATCGCAGGATAGAAGACAAGCTGGTATGTTATTCTTATGGACATGGGCGATCAGGTCAAGTAGTTTATTGGTGTTGTCTCTGGCTTCACGGCCAGGGACAAAACCCACCTGATCCAGATGTATTATTTGAGGGATCAGTGGTTTGAGTCTGGTGGCTAGTACTTTTGCGTATAATTTTATGTCTACGTTGAGCAAGGAAATGGGCCTGTAACTGCCACACACAGAAGGATCCTTGCCTGGTTTAGGGATCACTGTAATTGTAGCTTCCAGGGCCTGCTTCGGGAAAGGGCTGTCGGCTCCTATGTGATTGTAGGCTCTCAGCAACCAAGGGGCGAGCTGGGGGGCCAATGCCTTGAAAAATCTCGGAGTGAGGCCGTCTGGACCCGGGCTCTTCCCCACAGGAGCTTCCTTAATAGCTTTCAGTACTTCCGCCTCCGTAAATGGTATCTCCAAGTCTGCCGAGGAGTCTTCTAAAATCGTTGGGAGTGGGGTCTCTGTTAGTTGTAGTAGTTATCTATCTTCGCCTCTAGCGTTGCGGCTGACATTCGGGTGAGGTCTGGTTGGAGGTTATACAGTTTGCTGTAAAAGCTTCTGAACATCTCCGGGATCTTAGAAGGGTCCGTTACCTTTTCTCCTCTACCCGTGTTGATGTTTGGGATGAATGTTGTTGTTGACCTGCAGTGGAGTGACCTGGCTAAGAGCTTCCCGCATTTATTTGCGTGCTTGTACATAGTAGCACGTCGCCTGTCCCTGTATCGAAGATGGGCCTGGTCGTATAGCTTAAGCAGCTTGTTCCTGTTGAGCAAAAGCTCAGCTAGCACTTCCGGTGTGAGATCTTTCTTATGCTTAGACTCCAGCTCACTGATAGTCTGTAGAGTCTTGGTTATCAGGGCCGCCCTCTCGCGTTTCAACCTTGATCCCTCCTGAATAAAGACCCCCCTAAGGACACATTTTAGAGCCTCCCATTGGACTGCTGATATGCAGTCATCCTGTTCGTGATCGACCGCAAAATTAACGATTGCCTCCTTCACTTTGGTCATACATACCGTGTCCTTTAGGAGATTATCGTTCAGGCGCCAGGTCCAGCACCTCGGTGCTGCATTTGGTAGGACAAATGATACAAAAACCGGCGCATGGTCCGACCATAGGAAGGGGCCAATGTGAGATTCAGGGTGCCACTGTAGGGCATGATGGCTTAAGAGGATGTAGTCGATACGACTATATGAACCATGTAAGGGTGAAAAGTAGGTATAATCCCTCACCTTGCACTTTTTCAACCAAAACATCCCTTTACATTCAAAATCCCCCCCCCCCCCCCACAACAATATATTTTAACCATCTTTCTGGAATAGTTGTACAGGGTTTCCTAAAATACCAATAAGCAAACAAGAAAGCACACGGTCCCCTGAACAGAACAATAACCAACATGCATAGGTAGTCTTAACCCTTTAATAATATATTGTTTTTTTTGTTTTTGGCAGAGTTTGAGCTTTATCATGAAATGTCTTGCTTGCCATTTTATCTGTGCTTTCATAATCATTTTTTGTTAGTTAAAAAAAATGTTGTGGTGTTTTTATTTAATATTTTTTTTATTTTTTTAAGAAAACCATATTACGCATAAAAGCCCCATTCCTCACGATTACAATGGTACCTTATATGTATTGGTGGGCATGGAGTGGGGTCATGCTTTTCTTAACTTTTAACGATTAAAACCTGTAAAAATTAAAAGAAATGTCCCCCCCCCCCCCTTCCCAGTAAAACCAGCTCGGGCACCAGCTATGCAGGGCTTGCAGACCAGGGTATGGAGGCCATCCTCGTTGGTCCCCAGCCCTAAAGGTTAAAAGCTTACCATAGCCTAAACAGGCCGCAGGCTTTTCAGCCCCCCGGCTTTGGGGGGGCAGATAATAGGGAGCCAGGGTTTAATGGCAAGTCAACTGCTTGCCCCATTCATTGAAATACATTTATTTTTTCTTTACTCACCTCTGATCCTCCTGGTTCGCGCATTGTCCTGCTCTGATTCCATGACAGCTGGCAGTGATCAATGGAGGGGTGCGGGGGGACCTACTTCCAATAGGGGAAATTCATCCAAAAGTAGGGGCCAGCTGCTGCAGTATGTGTTGCAGCTTCCAAAACCTTGGCAGAGTAAGTTCCAGCTTGGAGAAGGTGAGGATCCCCATTTAACTCATTTCATCTGGTATGCTAGGGGTCAACCTTAACAAAATAATGTTTTTTTTAGAATCAATAAAGAATTCACCTTTAAAGTGGACCAAAACCCAGGATTTTGACTATCCTGGGTTTTGGCTCCTTTCCCCGCAGCACACTGATCGGGCGTACCCCACTGTGTGAAACCCCCCAGTTCGCTGAGCGCAACTCACCTCTTCCCGGTCCTACAGCACATGCGTGGCCGCTTGTCCAATCAGTGGCGGCCGCATCCCTCGCTTCCCTCTAACAGGGAGCGTGCCCACATCGGCCATTCACAAATGCCTGGTGCGGGCATGCGCCCTGCTAGAGGGACAGCAGGGATGCGGTTGCAGCTCGCGCATGCGCCGCTAGACCGGGCAGCAAGGCAAGTGTATGGGGCGACCTGGAGAGTTTCACACAGCAGGGCATCCTGATTTTGGATGCCCCAGGGGGAGGGAATCAATCTATACGATTCCTAGGAAGATCACGCTGGGTTTTGGTCCACTTTAACCCTTTTTACAATTTTGTATGATTCCTTTATGTATATTATATAATCCTCTTAAGTCAGTCCCCTTAACCCTCTGAGTCACTGGACTACTAATCATGCCGGCCACCCCTGATCATCGCCTATTGTAACTGCTGGTTGAGCCACCCTTCAAGGGAACCCCAGACTTGAGGAATAAGAGGTGCCACCTCTACATTCACAACTCCACTGGGTACTGACAGGCCGTGGGCTCTTTTGCACCCCCCTGGGCTTTGGGGATGAATGTCTGGGCCCGTTGCAACGGTTTCAGCTTCTGAACAATGGTTGGGGTGGCCGAACAGTAGGTTTATGCACAGCTACAACCCTCTGGAGGATCCATTTCCCAGAGGATTTCAGAGGCCCCGGAAACTTCAAACAACTGTTTTCTGCTTTGTAATGGCATTTTAGATGCTGCTCTCTTATTCCAAAGAATTTGTCTGACAGGAACCTTTCTCATTATGCCTTTATATGCAGTAACCAGTCTGTGATCTGAATCAGTCACAGTTCACAGTACCATGATCATGCTTACATTGTTGTGAAATGTCAAATGTTTTCATACCTTGTGCAAAATTAGGCATTACATTATTTAAAGATTTTTTTGGAACACAGAGTATGAAAAGGGTACTTCTTTTGTCCAACGCAGCTGATCGGTCTGATTCTGGCAGTCGGCAACTCACTTGATCACATCTCGCGCCACCCAGGGCCCTGAACAATAGTCAGAAATGAATCCGTGTTGGGCTCACGTCCCCGGCATGAGTCACAGGCATTCTGCCATGCCCTCTCCATTCATTGCATGGGGGGAGGGGGCGCTGAGGCCTGACACACCCTCTCTATTGTAGTGAATGGAAAGAGCTTGATGGGCGCAAGCTGGACACAGAAGTGCCACAGTTTGCTGATTGCCCCGACATTGTCAGGGTGAGATTCAGCATTCAGGTGAGTTGTTGACCACTGGAGTCGTAACAGTCAGCTGTGGGGGCCAAAAGGTGAGTACCCTTTTGTTTCTTTATAAAAGTGTGGTCAATCACTTTAAGCAGTGTTCCTTTGATTGAGCTCACCTTGCAAACTAATTGCAGGGTGTGTAAGATTTATTTCAGTGACCCAAAGAGCCCTGCAACACAAAACCATCCAGGAACTTAACTGGAAAACATAAATAACATACATATGACACCCACATTTGAATTATAATTTGGAATTCAGTGTAAAAACTGCTAGAGCCCCCCCTTCAAAAAAGTATGCACATTTTTATAGTGAAATAAGAATAGCAAAACATCTGTATATAACAATAGTGATTACTTTTAAAAACTGCTATATTCTAAGTATGTCACACACCCCGCTTCAAGAAATTCATAACGTGTGGGTAATACTGACCTGTAGAGGGCGATATGCAGAGATGCCAGGAAAAAAGAGAGCCCCTCCCGGTCCATAAATACCTGGGACCTCCCACTCATTACCCAGTCTTCATCTCTGCAGATGGCGAGCAAGTCAGAAGATGTGGTCTCCTCCTTGCACAGGGGGATTTCAGGTAGCCGGGATGACTCCCGGCCCTTTAGTTCTTTTTTTTCTGTTACCTCATGCCTCCCAGCCTAGGCTGACGGTCCGGGTGAGGGTAGAAAAGCACCCTTGGTGCTTAAGAGCAAATGCTCTCCCGTGAGACCCTATACAAGAGGGTAGGCGGTCATCCGGGACGGTTACCCCGGTTTGGGATGCCCCGTCCCTTGGCCTTACACTTTGGGTGGTCCCCCCCTTTGGGTAATGCCCCTCTCTCTAGCGGGATAGCGGAGGGTAGGAGCAGGGCCCCTTATTCGGTGTTAGGTCCAAATTTTGCAATCATTAATTCTTAATAATCTTTTAATGTATTAATTTATTTAATTATCCTCCCAATAGTTATTAACTTATTTATTACTTCATAACAGCGTGTATTTCTCTGTCAAAACGGCGCTGTGGCCGCCATTTTTATGCAGGCTTTCTCCCTGAGGTAAAAGGGGCGGGGCCGGGCGTCAGGGTCAAAGCCACGGCCCGCTCCCCTCCTTCTGTCTCTTCTGAGACCGGCGCCGCGGCCGCACATGGCTGCGGTGCCGGCCTTTTTGCATTGTCATGGCGGAGGGGAGCTTCTCCCCTCACGCTTTCACTCTTGGGGCGGGGCCGTGCTTTCCAGCGCTGCGGCCCGCCCCTGTGTCACAGGCACCACTGAGGTGCTTTTCTCTGTGCCTGTTTCCTCAGAAGGAGCTGGCCGCGCCCCCCTTCTCTCCTCAGAGCTGCTCTTCACCTCACGGAGAGAGGAAGCTGTCTTCAGGACCACAGTAAGTGGCCCGGTGGGCCCCCCTTCTGTCCCATCACCTATAATTATATATTTTTATGTCATATATATATATATAAATTTTTTTACTCCGCTTTTCTTATTAGCCTTTTTTATTATGTCTTTCAGATATAACCTACAGTGGTGTTAGGGGGTTTCTCCCGGTCCTAGGTTCCCTGGGTTCTTAATTGGCTTATTGCAAATCCTCCCACTTGGGACATTAAAGGGGCATCCCGGGTTGCTTATATGCGTAATTCCCTCGGTCATTGCGACCAACTATAAGTTCACCTTATGGAGGCATCCCCGGATACTGGGCTCGGGCTCCCCTCGGGGCAATCCCGGAAGTGTATGGGGTGTGGGGCATCCCTTATTGGCGATGATGTATATCTGTGTATACCATGCGCACAGCAGACTATTACGCGGCAGTCCGGACCCCAGGCGTCTGGTTCAGCGCCGCCGGTCTCTCCTCCCCCCCCTCCCAGTTTGATCCGTGCCCAGTCTGACGTTGTCATGGGCGGGCAGTTGCAATCGGAGATGTGTGCCCAATTGGCCAATCTTGAAAAATTATTCTCCAGCACGGTCACCAGAAAGGCTCCGGCCAAGAGAAAGCACTTGTCGCCGTCTTCACCGGCGGCTGACTTGGATGATCTTGATAATCTGGACTGGTCTGATTACTCCCAACTTGAGGAAGGGGAGGTATATGAAGAATCAGATAATTCAGACGATCAGCAGTTTGTGGGTGCTGATACCGAGCGGGGCTTGGGGAGGTCTTCGGATACTCCTAATGTTCTGGCTCAGATGTTTGAGGTTTTGGCTATTTCTCCTCCTGAGGTGGTTCCACAGCAAAAGGGGGAATTTTTCGAAGAATCCAGGCCGCGCTTGGAATTTCCTAACCAAAAGCATTTTGATGGGATTATTGCTAAGGAATGGGAGAGGCCTGCCCGGCTCCCAGGTGTCCCTCAGGGTTGGGACAAAAAATATCCCTTTCCCTTGGATACGGTTAAGCGTTGGGCGTCCCCTCCCGAGGTGGATGCACAGATTCTGGGTTTATCCAACACTACTGTTTTAAATTCTCCTGATTGCTCCACGCTTAAAAATGGTGAGGATAAACGCATTGACCAAATGGCTTGTCATGGTTTTGCCAGTGTTGGGTCAGCCAGGCCGGTTTGTGCTTCAGCGCTGCTGGTGGTGGCTACCAGGTCGGTGGTCAGGGACCTGTTGACTTAGAGACGAGTTCCTTGGCCTTAAAAGGTGTGAATTGTTTTTGTCATTTGTACTAGCCGCCTTGGATGACACACTGATGATGTGTGGCAGAACGTCGGCTCTATTGGTGACTATTCGGCGTTCGGTTTGGTTGCGCCAGTGGGTGGCTGATTTTGTGTCTAAAAAGTCGCTGACCGCTCTTCCCTTTGTAGGATTACGGCTCTTTGGTGAGAAGTTGGATTCAGTTGCCAAGGGTGGTAAGTTACCTCAACGCAAAAAACAGCGTCGTCCCTTTCGGGGGGCGGGTTCCTTTGCTCCTTCCTTTCGTGGGGCTAGAGCTGGCAGAGGAATTGTTTTCCCCGCAGCAAGAGGAGATTCCTGGAACAGGGGCAGAGGACGTGCCCGCTCAGGATACAGCTGGGGCTCTAAGCCCAAACCCGCTGCCAAGCCAGCTCAGCAATGAGGGGGTGCCCTCACCCATGTGGGTGGGGGGACGGCTGCAACACTTCTCCCAGGTCTGGGACCGGGAGGTCTCGGACAGATGGATCCAGGAAGTGGTGACTTCCGGCTACAAGCTGGAGTTCGAGCTCCGGCCCCCTCCCAGATTCCTCAGGTCTCCGGTGCCTTCGGACCTTCTGGCCGCGCAGGAGCTCCAGGCGGCAGTAAAGAGTCTGTTGGATATGGCAGTTATTTGCCCAGTGCCCCCCTCAGACAGGGGTCGGGGCTTTTATTCCAATCTGTTCACGGTGCCCAAGACGGACGGCTCAGTTCGACCCATTCTGGATCTAAAGATCCTCAACAGGTTCGTCCGTCCGCGGAAATTTCGCATGGAAACGCTGCGTTCAGCTATCCATTCTCTTCGACAGGGGGACTTTCTGACGTCCGTAAACATCAAGGACGCCTATCTGCATGTGCCGATTTTTCCAGCGCACCAGAGATTTCTCAGGTTCGTGGTGGAGGCTCGGCATTTTCAGTTTGTGGCACTTCCTTTCGGTCTTACCTCGGCTCCAAGGGTTTTCACCAAGGTGCTGGCCGGGGTGATGGCTCTCCTCAGAGCCCAGGGTATTCGCATTGTCCCTTATCTGGACGACCTTCTCATTATGGCATCTTCCTTCAGCCAAGCGGTATTGGACACCAGAACTGTGGTGTCCACTCTGGAGAGATTGGGGTGGGTGATCAACTACCCCAAGTCCTCCCTTTCTCTGTCCAGGTTAGTGTCTTTTCTGGGAATGTCCCTGGATACTTCCCAGGCCAGGGTGTTTCTTCCTCAGTCCAAGGTTCTCTTGATTCAGGAGTTGGTTCGACTCCTCCTGTCCATCCCTCGTCCGGCCATCAGACTGGGGATGAGGCTGGTGGGATTGATGGTACCCTCCTTTGAAGCGGTTCCCTTTGCTCAGTTCCACACAAGGACAATCCAGCTCCATCTGTTGGCGGCCTGGGACGGGTCGCCACTGTCGTTGGATCAGTCCTTCCTGATGACCCCCCGAGTTCGGTGCTCCCTGGTGGCTGGATCCAATCAATCTGTCGAGGGGCAGATCCTTTCTGGCCCCTTGTTGGGAGACGGTCACCATGGATGCCAGTCTATCAGGATGGGGGGGGTTCTGGAAGGATCGTCAGTTTCAGGGACTGTGGGGGCCTCAGGAGGCTCACAAGTCCATCAATGTTCTGGAATTGAGGGCCATCAGGATGGTTCTGTTTCGCTTGACTCATCAGTTGCAAGGATTGCCGGTTCAAGTCCGGTCGGACAATGGGACGGCGGTCGCCTACATCAATCACCAGGGAGGGACTCGCAGCAGGAGTGCCCTCAAGGAAGTGTCTTTGATTCTGGCCTGGGCGGAGACCCACGTCCCGTGCATTTCAGCAGTTTACATTCCGGGAGCGGAGAACACGGAGGCGGACTCTCTGAGCAGGTTCTCAGCCCGCCGGGGGGAATGGTCTCTCAGCCCCAAAGTGTTTCGCTTGATTTGCCTCAGGTGGGGGTCCCCGGTGGTGGACCTCTTTGCCTCTCGTCACAAACTTACAACATTTGTGTCTCTCTCACGGGATCCACTGGCTCTGGTAGTGGATGCCATGTCTCTGAACTGGAGGGATCTGGGGTTTCTGTATCTGTTCCCTCCATTTCCCTTGGTGGCCAGAGTGGTGCGCAAGCTGGCCCTGGAGGATGCGTCAGCAATTCTGGTGGTTCCAAGGTGGCCAAGACAGGTTTGGTTCGCAGATGTGGTAAGGTTAGCAGAGGATCAGTTCGTTCTGCCCCTGCTGCCGGATCTGCTCACCCAGGGTCAATTACTTTATCCCAATTTACCAACGCTGGCTTTGATGGCGTGGCTGCTGAAACCTCCATCTTGAAGGAGGAAGGTCTTTCCGATGCTGTGATTCAAACTCTCATTAGTGCTAGGAAGCGGTCTTCCTCTAATATCTACTATAGGACTTGGAGGTCTTATATTGATTGGTGTGAGATCAGGGCGTTGCCTTGTAGGGAATTTTCCATCTCCAGAATCCTGGAGTTTCTTCAACATGGTCTGGACCTGGGGCTCCAGCTTAGTACTCTGAAGGGGCAGGTTTCTGCACTGGCGGTGTTCTTTCAAAGGTCATTTGCCCTACATCCTTTGGGTAAGACTTTTTTCCAGGGAGTCACGCACGTGCGGCCTCCTAGAAAACCTTTGCTCCCTGTTTGGGATTTGAATTTGGTTCTTTCTGCTGTTCAGGATTCTCCTTTTGAGCCCTTGAATGATATTGCCTTGTCTTCACTTACGCAGAAGGTGGCCTTTTTGGTAGCCATCACTTCGGTTAGGCGTGTCTCTGAGTTGGCGGCTTTGTCCATTCAAGCCCCGTACTTTGAGGGGCATCAGGACAAGGTGGTTTTTCGTTTCAAGTCCGATTTCCTTCCTAAGGTTGTTTCTGCCTTTCACCTAAACCAAGATATTAGGGTCGATTCAAAGAAACATGTAACAGCTTTGATTTTGGTGCCGATCATCCTATTTTTCCCGAACGCTCGTGCGCTCGTATGAACTTGCGAGTGATTCTATAAGCTAATACGTTTCTATCCTAAAATTTAGGTCCGTTCGTATGGCAGTTCGCGAATCAGACCTATGTCAGTTTCCATCCTGAATTTTCCGTTTCATTTCTCAGGTTGCAACATTGGTTTTGCCCTTTTTCCTTTTTTGTCTGGACGTAAATCCTTCTGATCTTTTGCCTGCGCACTACAAACTTACCTCATTAAAGTGCATTCTAAATATTTGTTTTTTTATTTTTCTTTATTTCATTCATTTTGTAGTAACCAACCATTAATGAATGCATTTGCATAAGTAAATCTTACTTTGTTTAATTTTTAGTTAACTTGCATTTTTTACTTGTGGATTTAATTTTAATATTTTGGCTTCAAATGGTACAACTTAAAATTTTTGGTGTGGTTACCCACACCCTCTACATACAGATTGCTCTCAAAAATTAAAAAACACCCAGCAACTTCGGCATGTTATGAGCCTAGAAACAGCCAAGATGGCGGGTCAGGTATTATCGGGCAGCCTGCAAACAGAAAGGGCCTTGTGACTGTGTTGCTCTGCATTCTTTGATTTCTGACCTTTCCGTGCCCCCAGCTCTGCTGTGTCTGTGCAAAATACAGCAGTAACCCACATCCTGCACTTTATCCCGCTCTCCTCTCCTCAGTAAGTGTGATGCATCTGACCAAAGATGAGCTAAAATAATTAAACAAAGCAAAGGTAAACAACTACACCAATAAATTCAAATTAAAAATATTATTCTAGTACATCAATTTAAAAATAAATAACAAAGGACATAAGTTTCTTTAATTAACGCAAATATATGGATGTATTGCAAAATAAAGGTTTACATGCAAAGGACTAATTAAGGTCCACATTAAAATGCTTTTATAAGGCATACATGAAATGTATTGAATCAGGTATGAATTGCCATACAATTTATGGCCTCGGCCATGCTGATACCTGCAGTTCATTGGAGCTCAAGACGCGCAGACTCCTCCACATAGCCAAAAAACATGTTCAAGAACAGCAATCCGACTGCTAAAAGGTGTCGGAAGTGGCTTTCTTTTAAAACGTATTTAGAGGTTGGAAAACTGCTCTCTGAATCACACGTAAACACATCCGATTATCCTAAGTTTTAGGTTTTGATCCTAAGTTTTAGGTTTTGATCCTAAGTTTTAGGATTTGATCCTAAGTTTTAGGATTTGATCCTACAATTTAGGAACGAACTTCCGATGATCATAAGAGCATATACGAAATCGTACGTAGGCTCGTGCGAGTCGGAAATGGCCAAAAAAACAGGAAAAAATGACAAACACCCACCCAAACTTAGGATTCTAGATCCGAAATCAATTAACTTTTGCTCTTTGAATCGAGGGGATTGTTCTGCCCTCTCTGTGTCCTAATCCCAGCAATGACAAGGAGAGGGCCCTGCATTCTTTGGATGTGGTTCGTGTTGTGAAGTATTATTTGGAGGTAACGTCTACCTTTCGTAAGACGAATGCCTTTTTTGTGTTGCCCTCCGGGCCCCGAAAAGGCTTGGCGCCTGCCAAGTCTTCCATTAGTAAATGGATCCGTCAGACCATAGTTGGGGCCTATTCTGCCAAAGGGAAGGTACCCCCTTTTCGTGTTACTGCTCATTCTACTGGTGCGGTTGGGGCGTCCTGGGCTTTTCAGCACCAGGCCTCTGTTGAGCAAGTTTGCAAGGCCGCTACCTGGTCTTCTGTTCACACTTTTTCCAAGTTTTACAAGGTTGATGTTCGGGCCTCAGCGGATGCTGTGTTTGGCCGCAAAGTTCTGCAAGCTGCAGTGGTTTAAGTTGTGCCTTGTTGCCTTGTTTTGGATCCCCGCCCTTTATGGACACTGCTGTTGGATGTCCCACACGTTATGAATTTCTTGAAGCGGGGTGTGTGACATACTTAGAATAATACCATTTTGTGAATACTCACCTGTAAAATGGGTATTATAAGTATGTCACACACCCCGCTTCACCCTGCCCATTTGTATTCTGGATCCTTTATATGGTGAACTTTGCATTGTTATGCTTTGTGTTGGGCTCTTCCCTCTACAGGTCAGTATTACCCACACGTTATGAATTTCTTGAAGCGAGGTGTGTGACATACTTATAATACCCATTTTACAGGTGAGTATTCACAAAATGGTATTTTGTTTCACTGTAACAAATTATTAGGCTTTGGCTGCTTTAGTTTCTTTCCAGACACCAGAACACACAATCTAAATCTCTATCCCACCCACCATAGCCCTGAACGCTGTTTGGATGTGGGTCCTCCAGAATTCTGAATTTTCTGGATAATTCTTCTGAATGGCATTCGAGTCCTATTCCAGAAATGCTATCGAGTGATTAAATACTAAAATGTTTTGTAGGAAAGAAGGAAAAGAGAGAGAGATGACAGGGAAAGGGAGAGAAAGATGGAGCGATGAAGGGATGGGAAAAGACAGAAGAGGGAACAAAGGGAAAAAGAGTGAGAAAGAAGGAACATTGAGAAGAGAGGGGAAAGGAAAAAAAAGGAAAAATGGAAGGAACAACAGAAAGAGACAGAGGGGACATGCAAATAGGGGGAAACAGAGAGAGTGGGGTCAATAAAGCTTAAAGCGGACCTTCACTCTGAATAAGAGTCTAACTTATATGTTTCCCACACCCTGTACATATAGATTGTCCACATTAAAAATCATCCTACCTGCATCTACTGCATGTTATGAGCCTTTAAACATCCAAGATTATCAGGCAGCCTGCAAACAGGAAGTGCCTCCTGTCTGTGCTGCTCTGCATTCTAGGACTGCTGACCTTTACCTGACCCCAGCTCTGCTCTGTCTGAGCAAAGCACAGCTATAACCCGCCCCCCCCTGTACCTTATCCCACTCTCCTTTCCTCAGTAAGTGTGATGCTTCTGAGTCAAGATGGCGTTGCCGGTACCCTAAATTCCTGAGTTGCAGCCCAGTGGGGGAAAGAATAATAAGTTAGTGACTAAAAACGTAAAATATATTAATTTTAGATGCTGGGGAACCGCTTTTTAAGAGTTTGGGCTTTTCATTAAATCACGCTGAAGGTCCGGTTTAAGAAGGAGAGAAAAAAGACAATTCTGTGAGTACTCACCTGTAGAATTGCTTTTACTATGCATGGCATGGCCTGCTTCCAGAAGTCCTTATGTATGGGATATTCCGCCACAAGGTGGCGCAGTGTACTGCAGAAGAGTTGTGGCTCCTCCCGGTACCATATAAAAACGGAATCACCATAGACTTATCCAGTGTTGACAAGCAGTTATTCAAGAAACCGGGAGATAATAAGTAAAAAAGGTAACAAACCCCAACTAACTTGGAACAATCGCCATAAAGAGGAAACCAAGAATAACGATAACAAGGGTGGGGTGAAGGAGGCTGTGCCATGCATAGTAAAAGCAATTCTACAGGTGAGTACTCACAGAATTGTATTTTTCCTATTGCATGGCACGGCCTGCTTCCAGAAGTCCTTACGTATGGGACGTCCAACAGCAGTGTCCGTAAGGTAGGGTGGGATCCCCAAAGAGTAACAACAGGCAGTTCAAACCACTACCGCCTGAAGTACCTTGTGGCCAAAAGCAGCATCAGCTGAGGCCTTAACATCAACCTTGTAAAACTTGTATGAACAGAAGACCAAGTTGCGGCCTTACAAACTTGTTCAACAGAAGCTTGGTGCTGAAAAGCCCAAGACGCACTAATAGCACGAGTGGAATGAGCAGTAACCCTAAATGGAAGAACCTTCCCCCCGGCAGAATAGGCCTGCTCCACCTCCTGACGGATCCACTTGCTAAAAGTGGATTTAGCCGGAGGCAAACCCTTCCTAGGTCCAGCAGGAAGAACAAAAAGAGCGTCAGATTTCCTGAAAGACTCAGTAGCAACCAAATAAAACTTCAGAGCCCTGACAACATCCAAAGAGTGAAGGGTCTGCCCCTTGGAATTAGCAGGCTTGGGACACAAAGAAGGCAAAACAATGTCCTGATTGAGATGAAAAGCAGACACAACCTTAGGCAAGAAATCCGGCTTAAACCGAAACACCACCTTGTCCTGATGCCGCTCAAAATAAGGAGGTTTGATGGAGAGAGCCTCCAGCTCAGAAACTGGGGATAGAAAACACCCGACAAGGAAGAGACTTGGACTCACACCAGGCAATGTAAGCATGCCATATCCTGTAGTAGATAAAGGAAGAGGACTTCTTCCTAGCCCTAATCATGGTATCAACAACAGAAGCCAGCAAGCCCTTATCCATCAAGATGGAGGTTTCAGCAGCCAAGCCGTTAAAGCCAGCATTTGTTAATTGGGATGGCACAGTTGTCCCTGAGTGAGCAGATCTGGGTCCTTGGGTAAGACGTACTGATCTACTGCCAACTGCACGACGTCTGCGAACCACACCCTCCTTGGCCAACAGGGGGACACCAGAATAGCTGGTACCTCTTCCTGGGCTACCTTGCGCAGCACCCTGCCCAGCAGAGGAAAGGGAGGTAACACATAGAGGAGCCGAAACTCCGTCCAAGGCATTGCTAGCGCATCCGTGGCAAAGGCCAGAGGATCCTGTGACAGGGAGACAAACCTGGGAAGCTTGTGATTGTGGCGGGATGCAAACAGGTCCACATCCGGCTGACACCAGCGGTGACACAGGGAGTGAAATACCTTGTTGCTGAGGGACCACTCCCCCAGCCGAGACTTCCCCCTGCTCAGGGAGTCTGCCTCCTGGTTCTCCACCCCCGGAATGTAAACCGCCGAAATGCAAGGGACATTCTCTTCCGCCCAAGACAGTATCAGGGACACTTCCTTGAGGGCTCGCTTGCTCCGAGTCCCTCTCTGAAAATTGATGTAGGCAACCGCCGTCTGGTTGTCCGAGCGGATCTGAACAGCCTGACCTCGAAGGTGTGTGGTCAGCTGAGAAAGAACCAACGTGATTGCCCTCAGTTCCAGGACATTGATGGGGGCATGGGCCTCCTGGGGGCCCCACCAACCCTGGAACTTCAGAGACTTCCAAAAGCCCCTCCAACCAGTCACACTGGCATCCGTGGTGACAGTCTCCCAGCACAGGGGCAGAAAGGTCCTGCCCACTAGAAGGTTCCCTGAGTCCAGCCACCACGAGAGGGACTGTCTGGCCAGGGGGGACAAAACAAATTCCTGATCCAGGGACACAGGGTCCCGATCCCAAACTGACAAGAGGTGCAACTGAAGAGGTCTCATGTGAAACTGAGCAAAGGAGACCGCCTCGAAGGAAGACACCATCAGACCCCCTAACTGCATCCCTAGCCGAATGGAAGGATGGGGACACAAGAGCAGAGTCTGTGCCTGCCTGAAGGCCCTCCACTTTCTGCTGAGGTAGGAATACCTTGACCTGAGAGGTATCCAGAGTCATGCCCAGAAAGGACCTCACCAAAGACGGAGACAGCGAAGACTTGGGATAGTTGATCAACCAGCCGAAGGACACAAGAGTGGAGGTCACCACCAGAGTATCCTTCTCGGCCTGATGAAGAGACTGAGCCGCAATCAGAATGTCGTCCAGGTAAGGGAGGATGAGAATGCATTCTCCCTTACAGCAGAGCCATCACGCCCGCCAGCACCTTGGTGAACACCCGAGGCGCCAAGGTGATACCGAACGGTAAAGCCACAAACTGGTAATGCTGATCCTCAAGAGCGAACCTGAGAAATCTCTGATGACCTGGAAAGATTGGTACGTGAAGGTAGGCATCCTTGATGTCCACGGATGTCATGAAGTCGCCCGGGCGCAGGGTACTGACAGCCGAGCGTAGAGTCTCCATGCGAAAGTGCTTGAACCTGACAAACTTGTTGAGACCCTTCAAGTCCAGGATGGGCTCAGGGACCCGCCTTTTTTGGGGACCGTGAACAGTTTGGAGTAGAATCTTCGACCCCATTCTTGGGAAGGCACCAGGCAAATGACTCCTGACTCCAACAGACGTTGAACCGCAAGGCACAAACCCTGAGCTGACAGAGGGTTTTGAGACATCGGGGATCTGATTAATCTTGGGGGCGACAAGGCTGCAAACTCTATCTTGTAACCGGAGGACACCACCTCCTGAATCCCACCGGTCTGAGACGCGGAGCCTCCAGAAGTGAGCAAAGAGCCAAAGCCGTCTGCCACCCGGATGGGTGAGAGCGCCTCCTCATGCTTGAGGGGGCTTGGGAGAAGATTTGGGCTTGGAACCCCATGAGAGACAAGGACGACCGCGTGGTCTGCCACGGCCCCAAGGATCCATGTGGGTACCCGAAAAGAGGGAGCCACAACCTCCTCTGGGAGCACGAAAGGAGGGGAGGGAAGGGGAGGGCCCCCGGAAAGGCCGAGGCTGCCTCCTTCGCTGAGGCAGCCTACCATCCTTGGCTAGAACATCCAGACGCTTGCCAAAGAGCCGCAGCCCCGTAAAGGGAAGCCCAGTGAGAGCCTTCTTAGCGGCACCCACTGATGCAACCAAACAGAGCAGAGCATAGCCACCAAAAGGGCAGAGGCCCTACCACTCAGCCGTACCACATCATCCATGGCAGTAAGGACAAAGGCAACAAAATCAGGGCAAAGCAAAAGGGACCTATAATCCTCCCCCCTGCTACCGGCTGTAGCGCCATCAAGGAGACGCTTGAGCTGCTTCTTAAGGGCAATAGCTGTAATGGCAGCAGCACAGACTGGACGCAGCCCAGCCCCCACAAATGTAAAAGCATGGCAGGCCAGCTGATCCATGCGCCGGTCCTCACTGTCCCGCAGTGTAGTAGTGTCAGTGGAAGGCATGACCGAGGTGTTGGACAGCCCTAGAACGGGAGCATCCACCTCAGGGGGACACGACCATTGCTTGACCAGATCGGCAGGAAAGGGGTACCTCTTATCCAACCCCTTGGGCACCACGGGCAATCTACTAGGACATTCCCACTCCTTGAGCACCATATTAGTGAAATGGCTCTGCTCAGGGAACTCCAGACGCTGTTTATCAGGACAAAAGAGCTCACCCTGCTTCCTCTTAGCCACCTCAGGGGGGACAATGTGCAAGATTTCAAAAATGTGAGCCAACAGGCTATCAGTGTCCTCAGGGAACCATGAGTCCTCCCCAGACGCAGACCCAGGGTCACTGTCGTAACCCTCCTGCTGGTCCCCAGAGGAGTCAGAGTCCTGGAAGAGTTCCCCCTCCTCTGGTAAAGGCCACCAAAAGCATCAAGTCCCTCATCCTCCTCAGGAAAAAGGGATGGCACGGAAGCCAGGTGCCGCTTCTTGCCAGAGGCCTTACGTGGAACAGGCCTGGCAAGCTGCCTTTCAATGCTGGCCACACGCAGTGCCAGATCAGACTGTGACCCCCCGCTAGTATCCCCCTCACTGAGGGATAAATGCAGGCGCGGAGGGGTAGACAGCGCCGAAGGGGGCGCAGAGCTGGCACATGGCACACAGCCGGGATTGCCCCGAAGGACCCCCAAGCACGCTATCCCCAGAAGCCTCCATATGGTGATTAACACAGGCGCAATAGGCCAGCACAGTGTAAGGGCTAATAAAAGCCACCCTGGATGCCCCCCAAGGGATGCCCCCAGAAGCCAGTAATGGAAGATGAGGGAGGATAAGGGGTAGGACCAGGAGAAACCACAACCCCCAGTTGTCCCTCCTGAAAGACATAAGTAAAGACACATAACCATCCCGCAGCACATGCACATGCAGGAAACCAAAAAAACCCAGAAGGGGACTCACGGACGAAGCAGGCCAAAGGCACCAGCTGCCAGACCACAGGAGGAAGCGACAACAGCCAAATCACTGCCGCAGCTCCAGGAGGAAGAAGGGCCCCAGATGCGCAGCAGAAGCAAAATGGCGCCGGCAGAGGAACCTTGAGGGGCGGGCCGCGGGAGGACGACACGATACGCGTCATCCTCCGGCCCTGCCCCCCCCAAAAAAAGGGCGCGAAAAGGGCGCTCAGGTGACCGCGTCACCGTCATCACACAGCAAAAAAACGCCTCACAGTTATAGCGCCACCCGCCACGGAGCGTAGTACAAAGCGGCGGTGGTGAAAACAGTTAAAAAACAGAATAAAAAACAGCTAAAAACACTCGCCACTACCACCCGCCCCCCATCCCCAACGAACACACGTCGGGGAGGGGGGGAGGAGAGCGAACAGGCAGCAGCGAGAGCCCAGGCCAGGGATGGGGGGAACCCCAAAACACCAGTACAAGTCACATAGTCCCCAAAACACCCCCTCAGAAGCTAGGAACTCTTGGAACGGCTTGGAGCAGCGCTCCTTGAGCACTTGACCCTAGTGCTCCTCTAGCTTCACCTGATCCGTCAGCCGAGGCTGGGAGGCAAAGAGGGTCCGGAAACGGGTGGAAATAGCCATGCAGGGCCGCAGGCTTGGTTGCCCCGCACACCTGCGCAAGAGAGAGAGCCATCTTCTAACTTCGCAGAATCACTGCAGAGAGAAAACTGGATAAGATTCCGTTTTATATGGTACCGAGAGGAGCCACAACTCTTCTGCAGTACACTGCACTGCGCCACCTTGTGGCGGAATAACCCATACGTAAGGACTTCTGGAAGCAGACCATGCCATGCAATAGGAAAAAGGAAAATAAAGAGGGAAAGGTTGAAGCAAAAGGGAAAATGTAGAGGTGAAGAAATGTTGAAAAGAGAAAGAGAATGATGAAAGCTTTCTCTCTAAAGTGGTCTCCAGGTTCCCACTTAAAGTGAGATTGGAAAGATGCCCTTTGTGGTCTGGTCATACAGACAAATGGATGGTCGCCACACTCCTACCCTAAGTCCCATATCAAGCATGTGGGTGCACAGTCAGCAGAGACACCGTAAATCCAGAACAAGAAATAACCAGCACTCCAAAAAGATCTTCATAGATCAATAGATTGTAATAAATCCAAACAAATGCAGTACATAATAGTCAACGTTTCGGGGGTGTATCTGTTCCCCCTTCACAGGACATTTTTTTTTTATTTCTTTTTAATTTAAAATACGTTCCCCCTTCATCAGGACATGTAGAGTCAACCTCTTCATCAGGACATGTAGCATCAACCACTGATGCTACATGTCCTGATGAAGGGGGAACGTATACACCTTGAAACGTTGACTGTTTGGATTTATTACCTATCTATACCTATATTTATTATCTATTGATCTATCTTTGGATTTATTACAATCTATTATCTATCTTTTTGAAAAGCTGGTTATTTCTTGGTCTGGTCATACAGGTCGGACACCCCAAAGAGCATGTGATTTCATTTTGGGTGGGCTGGCTCCCCCTTTACACTCTCTATTACCATAGCTTCACCAAACAGCATAGGAACCTCATAGCACATTATAGGAAGGGATTACCAACAAGTTGGCTATGGATTCAGCATTAAACCGGACCAACAACCTGGCACAGTTGGAAAAGAAAGGTAGCGGCCATTTTGGAGCTTCCTCTGCCAGCATCTCAGCCATGCTGCTGCCTGGATTCAACTGACATAACTGACAATACACAGTAACAGGAAGCCCAGCAGCACTTCCTGTTTGCAGGTGGCCTGCAAATGCATGAGCTGCCATTTTGTTTCTAAAATTTACTATAGCAGGAGTTAGAAAAAGGTAAATTAATTTTTATGTGCAGCAATCTGAATTGCCCCAGGGAGGGATGCATATGATCACTGTTTGTTGTATTGGTCTGGTTTAAGTCATTTTAATGACTGTTGGTCTTTTTAAGTAATTTTCATGATTGTTGATCCACTTTAAGGTAACACAGTAACACTGAGGGTCGTTATCAGTATTAGTAACTGGAGGTCCACTTTATTGCCCATATGGATGTGTACATACTTTTGATCATGCAGTGTATATTTTGATTGCAAGAGACTAACTTTTTCCTTTATGAATAACTCTGGCTGTTAAAACATTTGAAAAAAAAATGAAAATATGATCATTTTTTATCAGGATGTTTATTTAACGGCTGCTGCAATGTTTTTTTTTAATGAAGTCAACCGATCCGCTCGATTACGTGTTTGGTTTTATAAATGCTTTAAAAACTGGCTAAGAAGTACCCCTGAGCACAGCGTTTAAATAATAAATAGAATTTCAAAAATTAGCACAACATTTCTAATATCGGGAATGCAAATTAGGGAAGAAACTTAAGCCTGTAAACGCTAATATAAGACTTGGATGCAAAACTCCAGGAGGAAGTATTCTCTGTAGCTATGTGAAGATAATTAAAGAGGAACAACAGCCTCTATGAAGGCTTAAAGACTCCAGAGAAGCCGATTTCCCCATCCCTGGTGGATCCCAATTTGAGATGCCCTACTGTGTGAAACCCGGTGTACTCATGTAGCAGACGATCCCACGGAGCATGCCCGGGCCACATCCCCACAATTTTCTTAGCTGAAGCTAGACCCTGTGCCAGGCATTTAGAAATGGCTGGTGGAGGGGTGCAGCAAGCAGATTGGCTAAGGGGGTAATTTAAGAAGGTATAGCGCCAGGTAGTGTCTCGTAGCGGCAGGCAGCGTCTGGTGAACGCTGGGCGCTGTACGCAAAACCACATTTAAAAAAGCAAATCTGTTGAGTGCCTCTAACAGCGCCATGTAGCGTCCGATGTATTATTACAGGCGGCTCAGCGTATAGCACCGGCGCTCTAGGCTCAAGAACGTCATGTAGTACCTGCCGCTCTGTAGCGCTCTCCCATACATTTCAATGGGGCTTTATTAGTTGTGTATAAACAGCGTGTTTGGCAGTTATTTTCTTTTTTTTTTGCTCAAATATTTGTGTGACCTCTCCTGGCTGCAAACAAACACTTTAATTTTTTGTGACTTTTTATATTTTTATGCAGAATTGTATTTACAGGTCTGGCATTAAAGTGTTAAAGTCACAATGTTAAAACAATGTCATTCCATGTGTTTTTGCTTTGTTACAGGTGTTCAAAAACAGACTTTAATCACACAGTGTCTGACGCTCTATGCTACAGCGCCCAGCTTTAGAGCGCCGGCGCTGTGTGTGTCTAGTGTCTTGTTAAATATGGTGTGGAGCGGCGAGTGCCGGACGCACTGAACTGGCGCTACCTCTCGCTCTCTGCAGCGCTATACTGTTGTTACAGTGCCCAACACACATCACATTCATCAATGCCGGTCAGGTTACTAGAGCGAGGGTCTGGTGAACGCTGGGCGCTGTACGCAAAACCACATTTAAAAAAGCAAATCTGTTGAGTGCCTCTAACAGCGCCATGTAGCGTCCGATGTATTATTACAGGCGGCTCAGCGTATAGCACCGGCGCTCTAGGCTCAAGAACGTCATGTAGTACCTGCCGCTCTGTAGCGCTCTCCCATACATTTCAATGGGGCTTTATTAGTTGTGTATAAACAGCGTGTTTGGCAGTTATTTTCTTTTTTTTTTGCTCAAATATTTGTGTGACCTCTCCTGGCTGCAAACAAACACTTTAATTTTTTGTGACTTTTTATATTTTTATGCAGAATTGTATTTACAGGTCTGGCATTAAAGTGTTAAAGTCACAATGTTAAAACAATGTCATTCCATGTGTTTTTGCTTTGTTACAGGTGTTCAAAAACAGACTTTAATCACACAGTGTCTGACGCTCTATGCTACAGCGCCCAGCTTTAGAGCGCCGGCGCTGTGTGTGTCTAGTGTCTTGTTAAATATGGTGTGGAGCGGCGAGTGCCGGACGCACTGAACTGGCGCTACCTCTCGCTCTCTGCAGCGCTATACTGTTGTTACAGTGCCCAACACACATCACATTCATCAATGCCGGTCAGGTTACTAGAGCGACTGAGACGCTCTGTTACAGCGCCCGATACCCGCTTACAGCGTCTACTAGCGGTAGCTCTAAACGTCACTATACAGACACACATCTGGCAATACCTGGCTTTAGTAGTGAACCACAATAGAGCAGGAGCACTGACTGGCTGGGAAACTGTGCCTGCACTGCGGGAAGGTGAACTTTTCTGAGTAATGCATGGGATTTCATACAGTGGAGCATCCCACATCCCTTTTTTATGTGTTTCCCATATTTAGATGTGCACAGCTATATATAGTGCTAAAATGCACCAAGGAAAAAAAAATTCTCTAAAAAAAGAATTTTAAAATATATATATATATATTAAAAATATTGTACTATATATATATATATATATATATATATATATATATATATGATAAAAAGCCATGCTGCCCTGTGACATTTTGTGTCCAGTTGTACCGTTCTCTGACCAGCTCTTCCATCCTGTGTCCAACTGTGTTTATGTGATTAGCTAGGCCACCCTGTGATCCATCATGTCTGCATCCAGGAGTTCTACCATGCTTGTATCCGTGAGTCTATCTGTGACTTTCATCTGTGTGTCTTGCCTAAATATATTTTCTTTCCAGTGGCCTCATTTGTGTGTTCACACCTGGCACATCTGCATCATCAGCCTGCTTGTTTTACATCATTTTTGTCTCCAGCCATGCAGCCCTGTGATCAGCAGTGTCATCCTGTGTCCAGCTTTGCCCCCTGTTCCAGCCCATGCCATCCACTTTCCTGCCATTTCATCCTCTGATCATTATTTCTCCATCTGTATCTGCGTGCAGTGCCATGCACTGTATCTGTGTGATCGGCAATACCATAGGGTTGATTCAGAGACAGATACGTCTGGACTTTCGTATGTGTCTGTGTATGTTTTTGTGTCTGTTTGGCCTTTTTTTTGGTTTTTACGTTCGTTTTCCATGCGTATGTTCGTTCCCGCTAATGCGTATATGCGCTTTCAATGGATCATTTGCGTTAGTTCGGATCATTTTTCCATCAAAATCGGATATTTTGCGTTCGTTCAGATACCTTACGTTATTGGGATGGGCTTGCGTCTGATTCAGAGAGCTGATTGCCGAGGGACCACCACCCTATAAAACCGTTTCATTTGCGATACACTTACGAGACCATTTTGCACTCGGCTTGCTTGCTTTTGACCATGTTTTGCAGCTTTGTGGAGGAATATGAGCGCCTCTTCCTTTTATTAATTCCTTAGCATAATGACATATATGGCCTCATGAGTTAGCTTGCAACCAAATAAACATTCCATCCACAGCTGTTAAACATGTATTTGCCAACAAATAATTAAAAAAAAATTTTTATACAGGGACTACACGTTCCAGAGTGGCACAACTCAGTGCCAGGGTCGTTCAGTTGGTGGGCGAGGTGCAGGACCACAGATGAAGAATAATGTTCTGGGGCCTGCCATTGCTGTGTATATATCTTAAGACCTGTTGTCTTGTTTTTTTAAATTTATTTAGATTTTTTAAAATTACATTTTTATTAAAAAAAACATTCAAAGTTGTACAGTTTTGCAAAAAAAGGCTCTTGAAAAATGCTATTTAAGATTTAAAAAAAATAAAATAAAAACTTGTCTCTATGTCATTTCCTTTTCTAAACACATTCATTAAGAGTTCGTTAACACAAATCAAATGCAAAACACAAAATTTAGATATGAAGATTCGCCAGACCGCGAAGTGATTTAGGTAAGTTTTAGGGGTCAGAAATGGAAGAAGAATGAGACCGCGAAGTGATTTGGGTAAGTTTTAGGGGTCAGAAATGGAAGAAGGAAAGCGCAAAGTGATTTAGCTAAGCATTGTAGCAGAAGTGAGTGAAGCAAATATGTAGGTTAATTAATTAACATTAATGAGTTAAGTTTGTAGTGCGCAGGCGTAAGGTCGTAAGGATTTTCGTCTGGACGATTATTTCTTGAAAAAGGAAATCTGAATCTAACGGGAAACGTAAAGGATTCGTGGGAGGAGACGATGGAAAAAGGGCAAAAACGAAAGCCGACGTTGTAACATGAGTAACATAAACGGAAAACGAAAGCTGGAAAATGACATTCTCATTGGCATACGAACGGACGAAGACTTTACAGAAGGCTTGCAATGCATGCAGAGAATCGCTCGTACACTCATACGAGAGCGGGAAAATTTCAAAAATAAAAAAGATCGACACAAAAACGAAAGTCTTTTTATGTCTCTGAATCAACCCTCATGTATCCATAGTCTCAGGTTGTGTCTGAGTGGGCCCCTGTTTTAGGTAAACTACATACTCATGCAGAGTGGAGAGATTTCCAAGATCTTATGTGTATAATCTCTGTGTAGAGGTTGCTACATGGAGCAGATATAGAGTCTATATAAGAAGCTGCCTGATTGGCAGAATTTTTCCAGATCAGGAGAGGGTGGCCGGGTGGGGGGTTAATTTTGAGTGGCATTCCGATCGGAGGTGCCCCGCTGTGTGAAACCCCCCAGGTTGCCTGAAAACTAACCTTCATTCCCAATCCTATGACGCATGCACCAGCTGTGGCAGCATCCCTGCTATCGCTTTAGCAGGGCTCGTGCCCACACCAGGCATCTGTGAATAGCCAGTACGGGCACACTGCCTGTTAGAGGGTACCAGGGAATGCGGACGCCAGCGCGCTCGGATCCACTCGGATTAGACGAGCTCCTGGGCGAAGGGGCTTGAACGAATCCGAGTGCACTGATTGGATGAGCGCATGCACCGTAAGACCGGGAAGAGGTGTGTTTGGTCAGGTGACCTGGGGGTTTCACACAGCAAGGCCTAAAAAGATACTATGCATGGCTCCACTCACTGACTGACTAGAAGTGATAGGTAATTGTTATTGCTAGTCAGAGTAAACCTTGAAACTTGTGTTTTAGAAAAGTCCTCTTCATTTTAGCCAGTTAGAATAAGCATCAGTTTTGGTGTTAACCCTCCTGGGTCCAGCCTCATAGCTGATAGGAAAGCTCTATCCTGCGAATGGAATAAAAGCTCCAAGTGGAGGGATAATTGTGCATCATAAATTTCACATTATTTTTACGGAGGTTGTGGCCCCTCATTATGGCTGTAAAGCATGATAAATAATTCTCTTCTGACAGAGCGCTAGCACACTGAACTCATTTTCCAAACAACACAAAACATTGCGTTGTTCTTAGTCGATCCCGCGCTCCTATTACGGCATTCACTGCCAGGGAAAAGAGAACTCCTTTTCTTCCTGGCTGTGATTTATTTATGTATGAAGTCGGTTTAGCATTCGTGAATTATAAAGCTTGTAATATGTCACATCTTCCCCATAAATTCTGGCAGCGCAATGTATCTGCGTATAGTGTTCAGTTAAAAGAACTTAATTAAAATCAAGATAGGGAAGGCTGTGAAAAAAGTGATATAAAAAAGGTGAAATCTTGTATATTAAAGCATGTTTCCAGCCTGCAAAAGTGCAGTGGCTCTACAGGCTGCTGTATCCTGTATACCCCCACCCAGGCATTCCTATTTGTCTACCCTAGGAAATGCCTGAATTGGGAAAAGAAACTCCCTACCTCTGTGCTGCTGTACTGTTCATGTGGCCCATGTGACATCCAGCAGCCAATAGGGTTCACCAACTGGAGTGCACAGTGCTAAACATGGCTTTTGACTATCCATCCAACAAATCCTACTCTAAGGTAGCGAAGTGGCTATCAGCGACTCAGGAACATGGAAGTGAAAGTAGGGATGGATTCACCAGCCACTGCTGCGGATAGGTGATAAGACATGACAGCCCTGTTTCTGCTGTGGGTATAATAATTTGTTTTTAAAGTATACTACATAGCCAAAATCTTGTGGACTAGTGTACACCATCTGCTTGTTGAACAAAGTCTTTCTCCAGGCAGTAGAAATAAAGGCATTTAGCCAGCCTGCAGGCTTGATCCCAAGTCTTTGTGGGCTCCTGCCCTATATCGATGGCAGCGTACTTCCCCCTGCCTTTGCTAAGTTCCATTCTTAACTCAAATAGTGGATTCCTGTGGCAGGGTAAACAACAGCAGGTACACAGGCAATAGTGCCTGGCGCATATCCTCCATTCCTAAGGCCTGGTCAACAGGAGAAGCGGTGGTGCCACACCATCTGCCAGGGCTGCCAGCAAATCGACCTGGTCAGACAGACAGTGATACTGGTGCTTGTCCAATAAAACTTAAAAGCAACTTGCCAATAAAAAATAAGGTATGGCACTCCTAAGATGCTGACAAGCTGTATCGGCGATCCAATTGCACACCTTAAAAGCCGGCCCTGCTGACATAATCTCATGGTTCAACAATAATAATATCCATTTATTTGGCCATTGTGTCCTTGCACACACATAGTAATGTGTCCTCCTTTAACCCATCCATGAACAGAGAACAAACACAAACCCACCAGTGAGTGCCAGAACAGTGGGCTTCCACAAGCGTAGCATCCAGAAAATAGTTCTAATTTAGAGACCTTGCTCAAGAGCAATACCTGCAGCACCATATAAGTCCCTTAACCATACCTCCCAACGGTCCCTAATTTGGAGGAACTGTCTGTCTTTTGAGTCAAGGTCCCCCTGTCCCTTGTTGTTTTCATTTGTCCCTCTTTGAAGTGTAACATGCAGATCTGCATCAATAAATGATTCATTTACCTATTTAAAGTGTTTATATTGTTGTGACTGTTACATCCTATCTCCTATCCATCAATCAATGAGGGGGGTGGCTACATTTAATAATTGTTCCTCTTTACCACCCTGAAAAGTTGGAAGGTATGCCTTAACCACTAGGCTATGACTTCCCTATACCCACTGAAACCCCTGGTCTAGGGGATTATTTGATTGATAGATCGATATTTAGATAAACAAAATAACAGAACCAATTTAATTGAAGTAGATCAAAAGTCTAAACTGGCTCCCTCCCCCACAGGGCTGTATCAGTATCAATAGTAATAGTGGCCACTGTGTGCTTATGCACACATAGAATTTTACCTCTACATTGTGAACACAAGTGAATAAACACTATATTAGTGATACATTAATTCATTACACATTAAGAGGCAGAGAAGTGCATATGTGTCTGGAGCGGAGGGCAGCCCTTAACTTGGCACCCTGGAAGCAAATGGGGCTTAGGTGCCATGCCTTGTTAGGTGCCACATCAGTCATGTCCCATGATCCGGGAATCGAACCTGCAACTGGTTACCTACCTCAAGGCCATGACTGCCCCACATGGCGTTGTACAATGGGGCTCTGCTCTGGGGCCTTCCTTAATTGAGGGCCTCTACCAATTCGAGGCCTTCAACAATTCCTCTGGTGCAGCAATGCTGTAGACAGTTACTTGGATTGCTTCAAAGAGGACGTCCAGCTAAGAAGAAAAAATGTTCAATACCCTCTAGCCCTCTCTAGCGCTAAGCCTAAGATCTGCAGACTCTAGGTCCAGTTGTTAACAATAAGTAAAATGGTAAAATGATATTTAAAATGCAAAAAATAATGTACAAAGCAGGTAATTAAGGCACTAATCAATAATCCTTATTTGTCCCCTTAATCTGATGTGGCAATGTGGTTAATACCTTTGAGTCACCAGAAGCAGCACCTGGACTGTAAATAAGGATAATCAAACAAAACCTAGCTTGTCTGTTTAGACCTTCAGTTATTAATTACGTGTACTGCAGTGCAAGGCAAGGTAATGCTACAGATGGCTGTGATCACCATTATCATCAGTCACCAATAAAGCAAGCAATTAAGGAAGGATGGAATATAAACTAGATCTCACAGTCCGTGCTGAAAGCCTTTAGACATAATAAGAGCTAAACACTTCCAACCTGTTGTGCATATATTCATTACCACCAGCGCTAATCACTGCAGGACTCTGATTGGCGGCATTTATCAAAACGAGAAATGTGTGACTTAGGATGCACACTAATATTTATAGGTACCATAGGTATGAGATGTTAGAAGATATATCCATTTAATGTTTGGAAAGTATCGATCTTGTCTGGGACCTGGGGTTAGAGCAGCATGTGATAAGTGCTCATATGTCAGCTTTGATTAAGGTGTGATTCTGCAAAGGGGATGTTGGAGAATGGTTTCACCTAAAGGGCCAATTACATTCATTGTCCAGGCTAAACAAGAAAAACTCTATACTTACCTTTTGTTCCAAGCAGATCGTTGATCTGACCTGATCGTTTAATCTGAGTCACACGCCACCCAAGCCCTCGCCCATGTACTTACCATTAGACAACCCTAGGCCTGTGAAAAGGGTGGCCACTTGCAAGTGGGGGCTATGGTGTGAGCTTTTACTGCTATAGATAAAAAACTTTTGCTAGCACCTTAATGCCCCCTCAAGAGTGCCCCCCATCCACAGAAAGACACAGTGAGTGTGTGTGCAGGAGGACAAGGCACAAGCTTCCATCTGTTAACAGGACCTGATTTCCTTGCCTTCAGGATGTGGTAGTGTGACTTCTGTGTATCAGGAGCCTGGAAAGCCCCCCCTGCATCCTCGATCTCCACTGCACACTGTTGCATTTAATGCTTTGCGCCCTCACCATCACACTCACACTGTCTGCATTTAACCTGATGCAACCCCCCACTCCCTGCAAGTGGGGTGTGACCAACAAAAAGTGCCTAGTGCAGCCTAGACACCATATACAGCCCTGCCCTCGCCATCAGTTCTAGTGACATTCATTGCCAGAGTCACTGTGGCTGAGGGCAGGGGGTGAAATTGGTGGCTGTCTCCTCTGTGTATAATTCTTGTCGAGGAAGTAAGGGAGACAGCCATCTAGGCAGTAGGATCGACAACCTATACAGTGAAGAGATCATACACGGGGTACTCCAGGTCCACAAATGATAGGACTTTCTCTTAAAGCAGTCCTGAATAGAGATGCCCCTCTGTGCATCAATGCCCAGTAATAAGGAGAATATGGCTCACCTCTCCTGGGATCCACAAGCAGCTCACCAGTGACTGTGCACATTACTGTGTGTTTACCAGCCATGAGAGCCTGATAGGGTAGTCTAAAGTCACTGTGGAAGAATCCCAGAAGATATGAGTATGGATGGCCCCGTTCCTTGGCTTACAGATGACAATGCACTGCGGGCATCCTGATTCGGGGGACCTACCTACTGCATAATGTAAAGGAAGTCCAGTTATTTTAGCTCAACTCAAATACAAATTTTCCCTCACTAGTAAAAGTAAAAAATAGCAAAAGCAATATAGGCTGAGATTTGATTTGAACCCACGGTTGCTATTGTTATCACATCACACTGCAGCCAAATATTAACCAGCTGTGCCACTAATAACTTTATGAATATCACCATCAGCACCAGTAGTAGGGTCACTAAAGTATCTTTATATTATCAATGTTGGATATGTGAGAGAATGTGTAAACCTGCAGCTGTGATTCTTTCTGCTTCACAGACTGGTTATACCATTGAGACAATGCAGATCACCCAGATTTCCCAGCAGCAGTCAGTATCATGTCTCCCAGCGTTTTCTCGCCTCCACATTGCTGACCTGACTATACTGCTTCCCTCTGTTTCATTTTGCGGCAAGGCAGGGGTGCCGGAGGGCTACAGCCAGCACGCTGCCACGGTGGACCATTATACAAAGGAAGATCTCTGGGAAGTTGTAGAGATTCTAACCATATACAATGCACACTACACATGGGGATACAAATATTAATATAGCAAAAGCCGTTTTACATAAAGAGTTACTACATTCCTGGATTGATCCTGATACTCACAGCTTAGTTGTTTGCACAAGAGTCCATGTAAGGTTAATTTATTATTTATTATTATTGTTTATTAATATAGCGCCATCAACTTCCGTAGCGCTTTACAAGGTATGATTACAAACAGGGTAAAACATATAGTACAGAGAACAATACAAAATTAGATGCCACAGGTTAAAACCAAGTGTTGTGAGCACAGGAGACAATAGGGAGGAGTGCCCTGCCCTTGCGAGCTTACAGTCTAAAGGATGGGGGTGGAGACAAAGGGGGCGGGGTCACTAGTGGTAGAGCTTGAGTATGGCTGCATGTGCCATTGAAGGTTATAGGAGTTGCTTACGCCAGGTCATGCTTGTCTGAAGAAGTGAGTTTTGAGGGCACTTTTTGAGGGCGGATTGAGCGGGGAAGTGCATTCCAGAGAAGTGGGGAGGCAAGGGAGAAGTCTTGAAGGCGGGAGTGCGAGGAAGTAACCAAGGAAGAGGACAGGAAAATATCAGAGGCAGAGCGGAGGTTGCGCTTGGGTTGGTAATGCTGGATCAGAGATGAAATGTAGGAAGGGGCCTGGTTAGAGAGAGCTTTGTAGGTTAGCGTTAGAAGTTTGAACTGAACTCTATGGGAGACAGGTAACCAGTGGAGGGATTGACAGAGGGGGGCAGCACTGGAGAAGCGAGAGGAGAGATGGATGAGGCGAGCAGCAGAGTTTAGAATAGATTGGAGGGGAGCCAGTCTGTTTGTTGGCAAACCACAAAGGAGGGTGTTGCAGTAGTCCAGTCGGGATATGACCAGGGCGGGCACTAGCATTTTAGTGCTGACAGGTGAGAGGAAGGGACGGATGCGGGAGATATTTTTGAGTTGGAGACGACAGGAGGTGGCTAGGGAGTGAATGTGAGGTCTGAAGGAGAGAGAGGAGTCCAGAATGACGCCCAGGCATCGAGCTTGAAGAGTTGCAGTTATTGTAAGATTACAGAGATTGTGGTGTTAGAGAGGGGAGGGGAGTGAGATGGTGGGAAAATGACCAGTTCAGTTTTGTCCATGTTCAGTTTAAGGGAGCGAGATGTCATGAAGGAAGAGATGGCTGTTAGACAGTCAGGAAGGCGAGAGAGGAGAGAAGAGAGATTCGGACCAGAGAGGTAGATCTGAGTGTCGTCTGCATAAGTGATATTGGAAGCCTAGCGAGGTTATTAGTTGTCCTAGACCAGAAGTGTATATTGAAAAAAGTTGGGGTCCTAGGACTGAGCCTTGTGGTACCCCAACAGACAGAGGCCGGGGAGAGGAAATGGTGTTTGAGTGCGAGACCTTGGATTCCAAAAGAAGAAAGAATATTGAGAAGCAGAGCATGGTCGACTGTGTCAAAAGCAGATGATAAGTCGAGAAGAATTTACAGCCAAATCAGCTTGGTTAGTCCATTAATCTGTTTTGAAGTGGTTTAAGGGTCGTATACTGTTTCTTGTAGTGAAACTTGTTTACATTGAGTACGGCAAAGACTTGACACTTTTGTTTCTTTTTTTAAGTGTCCTCAAAAAGCTAGATGCTAATAATGTGGCTGAGAATAGACATGGCGTATACATGAGGGGAATTGAGCTGTACCATCAGGATTTTGAGATATAAATCTATATATTTAATTGAAAACATGACATGGTATAAGCTTTAATTTGCTGACTTGGGTTTCATAAGCATTGTGTTCCCTCTTTTGCTTAATTAAGTTCTCTGTGATTGGGTAACAGAGACCTGCGTTCCTGCCCGGAAGCAGACCAGCCCTGTGGGAAGGTGGGGGGGGGGGGGTGTGGGGGAGTGGGAGTGACCTCAGGGGGAAGGGGAGTCAAAGGGGACGTCGTCACCCTCCTCTTCCCCTTTGACCCCCTTGACCTGGATGGACGAGCAGTCCCGCCGGCTTCACTGGCCACAGTCCTGTTGAAAAGGGGGGGTCTTGAAGAAGAATGTAGGGGTCGGGGAAGTGGTTATGTATGTGATGTATTTTAAGATGCTTATGTAAAGAAGTATTAAAAAAAATAATAATAATAATTTAAAGCGGTCCTTCACTCTGAATAAGAGTCTATCTTATATACATACAGATTGCCCACATTAATAATCATCCTACCTGCATCTACTGCATGTTATGTGCCTTTAAACATTCGGCGGCTCATGGGACATCAGGCAGCCTGCAAACAGGAAGTGCCTTCTGACTGTGCTGCTCTGCATTCTGGGATTGCTGACCTTTTCCTGAGCCCAGCTCTGCTCTGTCTGAGCAAAGCACAGCTATAACCCGCCCCCTGTACCTTATCCCACTCTCCCCTACTCAGTATGTGTGATACTTCTGAGTCAAGATGGCGGCGCCCGTATCCTAGAGTCCTGAACAAAGTTGCAGCCCACTGGAGGAAAGAATAATAAGTAAGTGACTAAAAACTTAAAATATATAAATTTTAGATGCTGGGGAATCGTTTTTTGAGGGTTTGGGCTTTTCAATAAATCATGGTGAAGGTCCGGTTTAATGTCACTTGTTGAGGTGCATAGATTTTAATGTTATTTATTGAATTTAAGATGTATTTATGTTTTATTATATAAAAAAAAAAGTTTTGTTAAGATGATAATATATGGTGTATTTTGTATGGAAAAGTGATGTGTAATGTGGGTATAGCTGTTGTAATGTGGGTAATTGTCAATTGACTGCCACAGCCATGGGGCGGGTCTTAGATAGCAGGTCAATTTGGCAGGGTATGCGGCTGTTTCCAGTGGAAACCGGCCAGGATGGATCTTGTGCTAAGTTAGGGAATTTTGGGGTTTAATTAGGGAGGTGGTGAACGGGGGCAGGGGTATTTTAACCACTGGCAGTTAGCCCAAGTAAGCTCCCAGGCCTAGGAGGGACACGCCCGAGCTTATATTGGCTTCTACTTTGTGGATAGTCGTGAGGTAATTTCTGGCCTTCTGTCCTCCTGGTCACAATGTTTCCTCTCCACCTCCCATTGTTGTCTTAGTTTTGGGCTTCTCAGACCCGGAACAAAAGGGGGGATTTAATTTTACTTAAAACTTGTTCTGAATGTTGGGCTGTGGCCGATTAAACTTAATCTTTCCAAAGATATGGTTGTCTGGAGTTTTTATTTAGTGGTGGAGGTTAAGGGAGGAAGGGTGTATGGAGCATGTTGAAATTCGTGTTGAATTAGGTTTACCTTTGCAGTCTGTGTCTTGTGTTGTGTGTTAACATCGACATTGAAGGTCTAACCATTGTCAGTATGTTAAAATTAGGCTCAACTGTTGACTATATACTTTCCCTAAAACTCTGTAAAATCTTTGATGTAACAGAGAGAAGTCATCTTGCAACAAGTTAATTATTGCTCCGGTTTGGTTAGTCTTACTTATGATATGTAATTATGATGTAAGATGAGAAAATAGCTGATGCAGAACTTTTGGGCTGCATGAACTACCACTGTCCTCTTGTTACCATAAATAATGGTAGCTGGAGGGGGCCAGAGGTGTGTGCGTGTGTGCCACTTGGGTGCCACAAGGAAGCTGCCATTTGGGTGCCAGAAGGAGGTACCATTCCCATTCAAGTTCTTATAGGAACGATGATGTTAACTGAGTGGTGATGCTATATTGGTGTGTGAATGAAGGAGCTGCACTACCTGTGTCAGGGACATAGGCCTTGATTCACAAAAAGTAGAAAAAAACTCTTATGGTAGTGAAAAATTCAATTAATGAGAAAAAAGACTGAGAATTTCACTGTTAGTGAATCACCAGATAGGAAGACAATACAAGTCAATTGCACTTTTTACTACAGGTAAAGAGGGGTAAAAAGTTCAATACTTTTTCCAGGAGTAAAAAAGTGCCATTGACTTTCATTGTCTTCCTATCTGGTGATTCACTAACAGTGACATTTAGAACAAAAGAACATTCTTTATTGGTTAGGCTCTGATCTCTTTAAAACAATATAATGAACCTGCATTTATATTAGTAATAAAATAATTGGCATTTGGGTCCAATACCACCAAGAACCATCCCCAGAACCTCCACTGGCACAGTCCTGTAACCAGGGCCAATTGTGTTGTCCTCAAAATTCTTAGTCAGAGATGCCCAAATGACCAGGGATAACAGATATCCATTACATATAGTGCAAAAAGTCACATCAATTTGTTACCTGAAAGGATAGGCAATTTTGATATCAATGCGGCGGTCGCTCTGGGTTCTGTTGGCGCAGTCCACGCTGACTCTCAGTTCTCCGGAATATCCACCACATGTTGCAAATGCAAAGATTGCAAAAAGCTAAGGAAGCAAGATATAATTTCAATTAATCATTCAAAAATGTTCAATAAAATAAGAGAATAGGATGATATTAATGTGGCTGTATTTATTTCCCATCTGTTTGTATTTACAACACAGAAGCTGGAGAGATCAAATCGCTATGGACAAACAGTAAAGGAAAGGGGAGAAACATGGGGGACCCACAGGAGCAGTTAAGCTAATGTGCATGAGGCCTTTTGTGCTTCAAAACAACAGATTTTCCTTGGGAAAGGCGCAAATTTTCTCTGAGAGCTGTTTGCCGAATGGCACAGTCACGGCAGATGGCTTTCTTCAGATGAGAGCCTGTGCATGCTCCAATTGGACCGGGGAAAGGTGAGTGATTACCGGTGCCCACAGGAGCAGTTAAGCGCTTAGTTAACCTAATGCGCATGAGGCCTTTTGTGCTTCAAAACAACAGATTTTCCTTTGCGGAAGGCGCAAATTTTCTCTGAGAGCTGTTTGCCGAATGGCACAGTCACGGCAGATGGCTTTCTTCAGATGAGAGCCTGTGCATGCTCCAATTGGACCGGGGAAAGGTGAGTGATTACCGGTGCCCTGGGGGGGGGGACTTACACAGCGGGACATCCTGGAATGGCCAGCCCTGGAATCTTTTAGAGCCACTGGTGGGTTCTGTTTCTCTTTAAAGTGAATCAACACCCTGCTCAGCCAGTCCTGGAGACTAAAAGATTCGTCTGTGTAAAACTCTACCCACCATGATTTTACCTGTTCAGTGATCCCACTGTGATTTCTTGGGCTGTGACGGCATCACCAGCTTCTGGCCTCTGACCACAGGGTATTTGGAGAGTCGGCCAGTGAGCATGCTACATCAAATATGAGATTTGTGATCTTAAATTTGACAGGTACAGTAGGTGTGGCTAAGGGGAGCAAAAACACCAAGTTCACAGACATCAGGAAATGTTGGAGGGTGAAGAATTTCCTCCAGGTTTTCAGGTGGGGGGCCAAATGGGGGGGGGGGGGGGGAGTAAGTGCAATATAAAAGGGTTTTGTCTGCTTTAGAGAGGAAGTCCAAGTCCAAGCTTTAGAAAGGAAGTCCAAGCTTTGCCCATTAAAATATCAAAACACCTCCCCTGATTGCCACAATTCTCCCCTGATTCTATCTGGGGCAGGGCTTTGCATGGCAGTCATAGTAACAGTTGGACTTGAAAAACAGACCAGTAGAGTAACACTACTGCATGGGATTGGGTGACTGACCTGTCACTCAAGGTCCCAGCTTCAACTCATGCAGATTTTCGTCCCCCGGTAAATAATTTTTTAAAGATACTGCCCAAGTGCAGGAGGAGGGAGGGGAGGGTAAAACATTACAGTGTGCTCGGACTTTCTCACATGACTTTCCCACTTTAAAAAAAAAAAAAAACAACAAAAACTTACTGGACGAATGAAAACATGGAGTGACAAAATTTTAAAAATACCACTCCACACTGTTCACCTCCTACTGAGCTTGACTATGAAAAACAAAGCAGAGTATGATAAATAAAATGATAAATAAAAGTATCTACACACATCAGAAGAATCGCAATAGCATTAAGCTACGATTTCTGCACAGGCAGGTTAGGGGGGCAGGCAGTTAGAGTTGAGTAAACCTGTCCCCATGATTCTTCTTCCTTCCAGAAAAAGAAAGGAATGGAATTTTTATGCAGGGCAAAGAGACAACCCCTCCTTTTACTATCTAGCGTATCTAGGCAGACCCTTTTTAGTGAAAGTGCAATACATCATTGTGCAAGTCTGTGCAAAGTTTGTTACCTCTTATGTGTCACATAACTTGGGGAGTACCTTTGTTTCTGAAACCCCTAACCCTCATTATTCGAAAAACCCTTATAATAAAAACATCAACATTTCTTTCCCCAAAAAGCCTTAATTGCATTCTCTTTAAACTTACAAAACAAAGGTTCAACCACAAAATGCAGCTATGCAATATAAGAATAATAGCAAATTTAGTATCTCAGTGTTGTTAAAGATTAGGTAAGACAAATTTCTATCACAAAGTGCAGATGTCCAATACAGATATGTGTTGCACACAAGGGCCTGGAGGTGACACCAGGGGGATGTAGGGAGTGGGGTCTTGGGCCATGAGGGGCAGATGCACAGTTTAGGATACCTCGATCTTGTCTTCCTCCACACCCTCCAATGGCTGCTGTCTGGTCTTTTTCCAGCTTAATGTTCCCCACCTTCATGGCTGCTTCTCTCTTACTCAACTATGCTTCTTGTTTCACTCCAGCAAAAATAAGCCCAGGCCAACATTTTCCTTCCTTTATTCTCACTCCCTCGGCCGAATTAGGCCCGCTGGCCTGGCAGACTGCAAATCTCACAACCGGTGCTGGAGGGAGTAGAGGTAGTAAGGAGAAAGGTAAGAAAAATGGAGTTTGCAGGGCGTATGAATGGGGGGGATCTCCTATACCTTGAATGGCACTACTAAAGTCAGGGTTCTCATTTACAGTAGCTCTACCTGTAACATATGATTACAGATTCAGTAACTATCCTGGATTATTAGCATTTCTTTATTTACAATATCATTTTACTTGATGAACAAAAAAAATGGCGGACCTTACTGGACTTTTATTAGTCCTTACTGGACTTTTCTTAGTCCAACACCAGAAGTTTGTTATTCTAAAACAATGGGGTAGATTCAGAGCCGGTAAGAAAACTCACTCCGTCTATCTTGGGGCTGATTCAGAGCCAGGTGAAAATTTACTGTTGTTGAATCAGCCCCAAGGTAGACAATGAAAGTGTATGACCACTTTCTCTCCAACCTAGCTAGGATTCAGTACACATTACCTATCAAATATCTATATGATATCTATAACTATCTATCCCCAATGCCACAAGGATTCAGTACACATTATGTATCAAATCTCTATATGATATTTATAATTATCTAATGATTACTTGATCCATGTTCCACCACCACACCAGTACACTAGCTAGGTTGGTTGTTATTCAAGCTAGCAAAAAACAGCTACAGTCACCAGAAATGGGAAAAAAGTGAGAGAAGCTGCTCCATTTAATTGTTCTAATACCTTTGCTTTGCCAATAGTATTCTGCATATGCAGAAAAGCAGCTCTGTTCAGTGGGTGGAGAGTTAAACTGCTAAAACCTATAAAAAACAAGCTGACATCACATTTCCATTTCATAACCTCAGTGTCACAGCATCAATAAAAATGTCAATACCCCAACTGTAGAATAATGAGAGATGTGACATGTCAACGTATTGCGAGACACAAATCATTGTCCCACATGTCATGGCAGTAATAATATTCTCTCATTAACTGAACACTGCCTGTACTTATTTCAGGGCTGATCCTGCTCTCGTGTTCTCATGTATGCCCTGAACCATAGTTAGTTACTGCAATAACTCTACGCTCATTGACTTCTGTCACTGGGGGCTTTAAAGGGAATCTTTGTATTGAGGATACATATGTAAGTAACATTATCCTATTCCATGCATGCAATCATATCAAGGTGAGTTATTGTGTCTCTATTTATGTCTCATGTACACAATAGCAGTAGCACATTTATGGCCAAACTGATCCGAAGCAGTGTTTTCCTTTGATAATGATCCACATATAGCGAGTAAAGTTGGGGGAGGACACTTCTTTTGGATAGTGCTAGAGGGACTGTGCCCCAAAATTATCTTACTGAGTAATGCAGTGACTTCCTAGGGAAAATCTCAATCAAGGCGCAGAAAGGCCCAGAGCAACTATATTACTGACCAGGGGAAGTGCCTGATGGCATTTTGATGGTGACCACACTGTCAAGACTCCATCAGTGATAGTGAAAACCCCCTGAAATAATGGATCTGGGTCTCTGCTCCTAAAAGAATGAGAGGAGTGAAGGGGGTGGCAGCAGGAATAATACTCTATTAAACCGGCACTGTTAGAAAAGAAATGTAGCGGCCATTTTGGAGCTTTCTCTCCCAGCATCTCAGCCATGCTGCTGCCTGAACTCACATAACTGCAAACAAAAATGCACAGTAACAGTAAGTCCAGCAGCACTTCTTGTTTGCAAGTGGTCTGCAAATGCATGAGCTGCCATTTTGTTTCTAAAATGTATTACAGCAGGAATTAGAAAAAGGTAAATTATATTTTAGGTGCAGCAATCTAATTTGCCCCAGGAAGGGATGCACATGAGCTCTGTTTGTTGTGTTGGTCTGGTTTAAGTGATTTTTAATTGTAAGGCTCACTGGTGTGCAGAATTTTTCATCCCTGTTTCACCCTTAGTGTACAGGCCCCCATTTTGTAGGAAGCCAGATACACACCTAGGTACGGTTGTCCCCATGGACTTAATGGAAGTAAACAATATCCTCTCAGTGCTGGGACTACAAGAGGCCGATCACTTATGGGTGGTACACAGGTAGTCGGGAAATAGCCAAGAATCATGCACCGGTTGGTCAGCCCGAACCAGCATCAAGGCAATAGGATGAAGAATACTCAGGGTCAGAATGGAGGCCAAAGGTCATACACGAGAAGACATGGTTGCAGTACAAGAGGAGCCTGCAAAGACAAGTTCAAAGATTTCTATAGTCAGACACAGTAGATGAGAATTGCGGTATAGTGGATCAGGCGAAAACAAGGTCAAACAAAGTTCAAGATCATACACGATCAAGATGACAATACAAAGACACTAATGCACCCAAGCAACAGCTATGATGGCCATAGAGAAATGGTCTGAGATGCCTAGGTAGGGGCAAGGATTAGAGGATTGGCTGAGAGAATCCAGGGCTCATTGGCTCAATAATTACCGGGCTAATTATCCCACAACATAAACAAGGGTAATAGCTGCATCAGCAAAACTCATTAGCACATTTCCCTAGCTGTCTGAGTTTGGCGTGCACACAGGCAGGGTTGCTTGGGCAGCTGGGAGAGGATGCTGCTGTTCAAGCTGGAGCCCAAGACTGACATGTCAGCTGGGCAATAGTGGGCTGGCGCGCCTCCATGGGATGCCGCGGGAATGAAGAGGGGATAAAGGGATCTTCCGGACAAGGGAAACTGGTACAGGCCAACCTTTCCTATTTTAGAGGAACCCTGGGCAAATTCTTCTTTTTAAAATGAGACTTTACAATAAGGAAGGTACTACCTGGATTTTAGGTACAACCCCATTGTGTTTCATACAGATTTCCTATTTATGTTATGTTTCTGGCAAGATATTAATACCTCTTATGTCCCTGGGACCGCCATTTTGCCATACATGCCTAGCTTAAACTAATAGTTTAGTTTATAGACTTAGTTTTGAAATCCTAATGCTTAGTTCCGTTCCTTTTTCAGAGGTCAGTAGGATGCACTATTGTTTGCAAATGTTGTCTCTTCCCACCAGCTCAATTTGAGCAATAAAATAAAAAAAATTCTCACTATATCAGAAGAGGCACACCCCCACATCTGCCATAATGCTTAGACCTTGAGTGACGTGTCCCTGCTGCAGTGATTGGGTGACTTATGTGTTACTCAAGTCTATCCCATGCATATCAATAAGGAAAAAAAACTTTTGAAAACACAATAGATTCCAGAAGGGATCAGAACTACCACAAATAAAAACAAGGGTAAACCCCACTCATACTATTACCTCAAAAATACATATCATATACAAACATTATGGACTCACAGCCTTAAAAGTTCCACCAGTGCAAAGTGCATACATTAAAAGCGGACCAAAAAATAAAAAGGAAGTGAAAATTTAGTAAAATGCCCCCCTAAAGCCCCCCTCATGCAAAAACTTTTTGGGGGGCTTAACTCCATGCAGATATTCTGGAATAACAGGCTGATTCTTTGCTGCAGAACTGCATGTGAGCAGCCATCTTGTCACACACATAAGCATGAGGAGAGAGCTGTGCCAGCTGCAGCCCACACCAAAGTGAGAGATAAATACCTCAGAAACACGTGCAGCTTGTGTATCATGGTATATAAACACACACACTTAATAGTCAGCTACTCGAGATATTGTGTGTGTGAAGGGAAAGCTGCAACAATGTTTCTTTATCAAGATTCATTAAAGTGGACCGTCACCCTCCCGTGATCGGCCCGGGAATCTATAAGATTCCCGGGCCGATCACCTCCCTCCCGATCACCTCCCTCCCTCCCTGCGGGACATCCGAGATTGGGATGTCCCACGGGGTGAAACCCCCCCCAAACACCCCAAATCCCCTTACATTGCCTCCCTCGTGCCCCTCTAGACGTGCGCGCGCCCGCGCCGGCCGTTCACAGACAACAGTGACGCGCGGGAGGCGGCAGCGGAGGTGCTGGGAGCGGGGAGAGGTGAGTTTTTCGTGCGTTCGGGGGGGTTTCACACAGCGGGGCACCCCGATCGGGGGTGCCCCACCGAAGTGGACCAAAACCCAGGATAGTCAAAATCCTGGGTGTTGGTCCACTTTAAGGAATCTGGATTTACTGCACACCATTTAGTCAGGGTAAACATATTTATCTTCTAAAATGATACAATTCTTTCAGACGTGCAGAGCAATGAGTCATCACAGCTGATAGCTTTCTGCTAGAAGTAAAGGAGGATTGCACACATATGTAAGGCAATTTTGACTATGGGATTGGGTTTTTCATAAGCTGAACTCATGTATGTGGCAAGATGGCCGCTCCTATGCAGTTATACAGCATAGGATCTGCCTGCTATTCAATAACATCTGCATGGAGTTAATCCCTCCCAAATAGTTTATGTCACTGATTGCCAAAATGGGGCTTATGGGGTGTAATTTACTGATTTTTTTAAAACTTTTGGTCTGCTTTAGTACACACAAAAGAAATCCATGAAATTAAAGCCATGTAAGAACAATAACATTCAACTGCAAACACAATGTCAGATGTGCACCAAAAAATATATTAAAAAATATTCAAATGATTATTGTTAATCTGAAACCCATTAAAAGATAATCAAATGTAGCAAATAATAATAGACCACAGTGCTATTTATTTTGTGAAGTAGATCTGCTTTAAAGTGGGTTGAAACCCATGCAGCCTGGACCTGGAATCTTAAAGATTTCAGGGCCGGCTGCTAGCCTACCCCTGGGGCATTCGATGGTGGGATGTCCCCCTTGGGGTCGTCAATATACTCACCTTTATTGGCAGCTACCGCAGCTTGCTGTCTGGATGAGCAGCGCATCCAGGTTTTCTAATTTTTCTCGAAACATGACCTGTACCTGTGATGGGGAATTTATACAGGTGAGGTAAGGATACTTTCTTAAATGTTTGGAAAGAACAGAATGTGATATGCTAAAGAATGTACCTTTTTTCTGCATAGCCCATAGGGTGCTATTGTTTTCAAACAAAAAATCCTTGCCTCACTGGAAAAATTATGTACCTCTACAGGAAAAATACACAATTGCAGACACAAATGATTTCTTTCTAGACAAAATGAGAACATTTTATTGTACTTTTTGTCAGATTAGATTAGTTTACACCTTAACAGGCTTCCAAAGTTTCACCATTTGTAATAGGCACAAAAAATGCCTCCAAGGAAGGGCACAGCTAAGAAATATATTTAAATACAATTTAAATAAAAAGATGACGAATCATAATATCAAAAATACATACAAGGCACAATTTAAAACAACACACCTATTACCATCCCACAGGCTCGGGTTGGGAATCACCAGACCAAAGTCTCAATTTAGTCTATAAGGGGTTCAGTGTTCCCTTTAAATCTATGCGCATGCTCAATAAATCAATTTATACAGCTACTAGGCTCTTATCTCCTCAATGGAAACCACATCTGACCATACATGATACAACATCAATATAATTAAAAATCAATTAATAAATAACCAAAGTGCAAGTGCAAGTGCTATGTAGTCAGTTAATCTCTAAAGCAAGAAATGAGCCTTTATCTGGCACACAAGTTAACATATGTGAATAAAGTAATATTCCTCTTAAAGTGCAAAACATTATTGTGCCAAACTACGCCAAAATATATCTCAGCTACTGTATTCAACAGCCTGGGAGCCAGGGCATGAGCAAGAAATCACAGCAAGGCATATGCTAAGGTTAAATAAGCATCAAATAAACATCAAAATTAGTAAATATACTGCCCCATATAGAAGTCCATAATATAGCTGGGGAAAGGTGCGCACAAGACAGGCCCCCAAGCATTCGGCTGGTTTACCAGCTTCCCCAGAGGTGGTAGAAGAGAGCTCTGCCCCTTTTGTTACAATTACAAGTTATGTTCATCATCTCGGTGGCAAGCTGAGTAGGCTCCTGAGCCAAAATTTAGGTGGGCTTACTGGCTTACACTGTAGTTCAGCTTCGTAAAAAAAAAAAAAAACATTGATCGGTCGTTACAACCCTCTGTTGCAATCGAAATTGGGTTGGGATAAAGAAACTTGCTTGTTTTATTGTGGCCAATATTTATCAACCTAAATGTAGAGTCATTATTACTGATAAATATGGTAATTTTAATGTTGGTAGCAAGGCCAGGTTTATCAGGTGGTGGTCTGTGGATACAGTTTGTGTTCCAAAGTTGGATGGAGGAAAGATTTCCTGCTAAATGTCTAATCAGGGATCAAACTATAGGAAGCAATCCAGAAATAATACCATAAAAAGGAGCAAGCATAGACACATAAACTATGCACAAGGATCAGAACTTTAAAAAACATGTCTAAAGAATGAAAAAAACTAAACCATGGGTCTGGAGGTGGTTGGCTGATGCAGTTTGTCTGAGACTGTCTGAGATTTTTCTGAGTCAGATAATAGCATAGTCATTGGTCAAATACTTGTGGGTATATCCAAAGTCATCAACAAAGACACAACGAAGCAGATGCAACACCAGAACCGCCCATAGATTTCATAGGGCTCCATAACAAAAGACATAATGCCCTACCCCCCTATGTCATGCTGTTACACAAGCAGGTGGTCAAACAAGGGGTCATTCAGGCATACACAAGGTCTCCTCAACCTAGATAAACCACTTTACTATGTATTGCTTTATGTCAAACTGACAGAGGCTTTATTTTGGCTTGGAGAGAGGTCTACCGGTAGAAAGACTCTGGCCTGTGTGTGTCTTGAGTAATCCCTGAAAAAGACATACGGTAGTTGATCATCCAACTGACACTTGAGAGTCAACAGGACTGTCCCGATAACCCTAAAGGCTTCTTACTGTGAGTGTTCCATTGCACAACATCAGCACCCAGCATTACCTGCTGCTCATCATAAATGGCAGCATGATCACATGATGCTCCATGTGACCAACAAATACCCTTACAAAAATAAGGCTGTGAATCAGAGGGTGACAGTGAAGAGCTCAGGGTCACAGGAAGGCCACTGAAAGGTACAGAAGGAAGTTACATGTTTTTAATGAAAATAACACCCCTAATGCTTTTTACCCTGAATTATCCAGCACTGCACACAGCACTTCAGGCCATGCAGACTGATCAGAGATGCAGGGACAAGTATTGTCTATTTAGGGTAGCAGCCTTCCCTGGCTCTTGCCTCAGTTTGGGTAGTTGAAAGCACAAAGTCGACTTACATGCTCAATGCCAGGCACCCAGTACTCCAGCATTCACAGTGGCAGTTACAGGTGACCATGCTGATCTTAACTGACTGCTTAGTAAGAAAAGCATTGCAGAAGTGCTTCTTCACAGTGATTAGGCAACTAAACAGTCAATCACAGTCAGTGTCATCAGGTCTCCCTTGTCTGCCTCTTTGGTCAGGCACGTGGCACTGGGCAGGTGACTTCTTTTTTGTTTTTAGTCCCCACTTGGGTCCAGTACTGGGGAAGTGAAGGAGAGGGAGTACTGTAATGGAGGAAGGACTGCTTCATTAAAGCAGCTGTTTAGGCTGAATATGGAAACAATTTGTAACACCCTTGCACCCAGAGAAGCACTTCCCTCATAGGTCAGGGGTTCCCCCACTTTCCAATTTTCTGAATATGTCATGTACGACCTGGGTGGTATGTATGGGTTGTTAGAGCCTAAAACACAAAACAACCGTATTAAGTGTATGAAATTCACATACATAGGGCTCCATTCAACAAAGGTAGAAATAAATTTGTGTTGCTCGAAAAATCGTATCGCATGCGTAAATTTGTAACTTTTTCGAGTGATTCAAAAAAGGGGTTGAATTATATACGTGCACTCGAAAACGCAATCGTAAAATTTTGGAATCACTCGTAAAATTTTCAAAATGCTCGTAAAAAGGCTGTCGCAAGCGAAAATGATTGGAAAATGTACTCAAATTTTTTTTCTATTGTTTAGTATTGTTTTCTGACTGCTGCATGGTTTTGTAAGCTTTTTCAATGGGTAAATGTATATGCATAATTTTTTTCAACTTTTTAAGTTGCCTGTGTAGCTGTATGTACATGGCTAACATTGTGGATACATGAAATAAAGAGGCAAGGTATGCTGTAGTGGAAGTACTAATTAAACAGTAATATTTGTAAGAGGCATGTATGTTGTTTTTTTTGGGGGGGTTGGTTGGATTGCCAGGGACCTGTATTAAAAATGTTTCCTTTAATGCAGAAATGTGGCCATTGTTTTCTATACAAAGCTTGCTCACATAGCACCACGTGTCCTTGGGTGCAGGGTGCAGCTCTTTGCTAGCTTTAAGCTCATGGTATGCCATTCTTATGCTTACTCTATAACGTGGACCAAAACCCAGGATTTTTACTATTCTGGGTTTTGGTGCCCCACAGTGTAAAAACCCAAAGGTCGACCGCTCCTATGTACCTTCCCCTGTTCTTATGGAACTTTTTACTACTAGTAAAAAGTAGTGATGAGCGAGTAGTATTCGACCGAGCCGGTATTCGATCGAATACTACGCTGTTCGTCATACTCGATTTCGATCGAGTACAGCGGCGATGGCGCACTCACAATTCGTTTCCCCTCCCACCTTCCCTGGCGCGTTTTTTACACCAATCACCATGCAGGGGGGGTGGGACAGGTCCTGGGAGGACGCTGGCATCGCGAAAACGGCGTCTACACGCATTGGCTGGAAAAACCATGTGACCTCGAATATACAAAACTCAGCACTTCCTCTTCGTCAGCATTAGCAGCTTGAACTTAGTGAGGGACAGACGCTCACAGCAGGGAAAGACAGGCTGTCGCTGGCAGGGCCCCAGAAGCTCGGAATATCGCTTTTACCACCATCTATACCAGCTACCAGAAGACAAGACAGTCCTTAAGAGCCCTTATTAGGGCTGCTACGCTGAACAGTATATAGCTCATTTACTATTTAGTCAGGCAGGGCCCCAGAAGCTCAGAATATACCTTTTACCACCATATATACCAGCTACCAGAAGACAAGACAGTCCTTAAGAGCCCTTATTAGGGCTGCTACGCTGAACAGTATATAGCTCATTTTCTATTTAGTCAGGCAGGGCCCCAGAAGCTCAGAATATACCTTTTACCACCATATATACCAGCTACCAGAAGACAAGACAGTCCTTAATAGCCCTTATTAGGGCTGCTACGCTGAACAGTATATAGCTCATTTTCTATTTAGTCAGGCAGGGCCCCAGAAGCTCAGAATATACCTTTTACCACCATATATACCAGCTACCAGAAGACAAGACAGTCCTTAATAGCCCTTATTAGGGCTGCTACGCTGAACAGTATATAGCTCATTTTCTATTTAGTCAGGCAGGGCCCCAGAAGCTCAGAATATACCTTTTACCACCATATATACCAGCTACCAGAAGACAAGACAGTCCTTAAGAGCCCTTATTAGGGCTGCTACGCTGAAAAGTATATAGCTCATTTTCTATTTAGTCAGGCAGGGCCCCAGAAGCTCAGAATATACCTTTTACCACCATATATACCAGCTACCAGAAGACAAGACAGTCCTTAATAGCCCTTATTAGGGTTGCTACGCTGAACAGTATATAGCTCATTTTCTATTTAGTCAGGCAGGGCCCCAGAAGCTCAGAATATACCTTTTACCACCATATATACCAGCTACCAGAAGACAAGACAGTCCTTAATAGCCCTTATTAGGGCTGCTACGCTGAACAGTATATAGCTCATTTTCTATTTAGTCAGGCAGGGCCCCAGAAGCTCAGAATATACCTTTTACCACCATATATACCAGCTACCAGAAGACAAGACAGTCCTTAATAGCCCTTATTAGGGCTGCTACGCTGAACAGTATATAGCTCATTTTCTATTTAGTCAGGCAGGGCCCCAGAAGCTCAGAATATACCTTTTACCACCATATATACCAGCTACCAGAAAACAAGACAGTCCTTAATAGCCCTTATTAGGGCTGCTACGCTGAACAGTATATAGCTCATTTTCTATTTAGTCAGGCAGGGCCCCAGAAGCTCAGAATATACCTTTTACCACCATATATACCAGCTACCAGAAGACAAGACAGTCCTTAATAGCCCTTATTAGGGCTGCTACGCTGAACAGTATATAGCTCATTTTCTATTTAGTCAGGCAGGGCCCCAGAAGCTCAGAATATACCTTTTACCACCATATATACCAGCTACCAGAAGACAAGACAGTCCTTAATAGCCCTTATTAGGGCTGCTACGCTGAACAGTATATAGCTCATTTTCTATGTAGTCAGGCAGGGCCCCAGAAGCTCAGAATATACCTTTTACCACCATATATACCAGCTACCAGAAGACAAGACAGTCCTTAAGAGCCCTTATTAGGGCTGCTACGCTGAACAGTATATAGCTCATTTTCTATTTAGTCAGGCAGGGCCCCAGAAGCTCAGAATATACCTTTTACCACCATATATACCAGCTACCAGAAGACAAGACAGTCCTTAATAGCCCTTATTAGGGCTGCTACGCTGAACAGTATATAGCTCATTTTCTATTTAGTCAGGCAGGGCCCCAGAAGCTCAGAATATACCTTTTACCACCATATATACCAGCTACCAGAAGACAAGACAGTCCTTAATAGCCCTTATTAGGGCTGCTACGCTGAACAGTATATAGCTCATTTTCTATTTAGTCAGGCAGGGCCCCAGAAGCTCAGAATATACCTTTTACCACCATATATACCAGCTACCAGAAGACAAGACAGTCCTTAATAGCCCTTATTAGGGCTGCTACGCTGAACAGTATATAGCTCATTTTCTATTTAGTCAGGCAGGGCCCCAGAAGCTCAGAATATACCTTTTACCACCATATATACCAGCTACCAGAAGACAAGAGAGTCCTTAAGAGCCCTTATTAGGGCTGCTACGTTGAACAGTATATAGCTCATATTCTATGTAGTCAGGCAGGGCCCCAGAAGCTCAGAATATACCTTTTACCACCATATATACCAGCTACCAGAAGACAAGACAGTCCTTAAGAGCCCTTATTAGGGCTGCTACGTGTTAGGGCGAGCGCTGCACGCCCATCTCACAGCATTTCACCTACCTCCATGGCTGCATGCAGCCGTCATCCATCTTCCCTCGGGGCTGCTTCCAGCTGCCGCCCTTCCCCCAGTGCTTCCTCCTTGCATGCGCACAAGTCTCCGTCCACTAGAGGGCGAGCGCACAGGATCCCTGAGATTTAAAGAGCCTGTACAGCACTGATTGGCGCCCGCTCATCCAATCCTGTATCCACTTCCCCTATTTAAAGAGGCACTTCCTTCCTTCAGTGCCGGATCTTGGTCTCTCCATGCTTGTAGAAAGTCAGACATTCTTGGATTGCTCACCCGTGTACCGACCTCTGCCTGTCCCCGACTCTGAACCTTTGCTGCCTGCCCCGACCTCGGCTACTCACCTTTACCGCGAACCTGTGCTGCCAGCCCCGATCTCTGCCTGTACTACTACGCCTTTTTGCCTGCAACTTGTGTACCTCACTGAACCTCGGCTGACTGTGGGACTGGGCCGCTGTTAGGGGGTAGCGACCTGGGGGTCACTCGCCGCACAAGACCAACCTGCCTTGCGGTGGGCTCTGGTGAATACCGGTGGCCTCTTAGACTCCGCTCCCCTGACACGGTACCCGCCATCGGTTCCACAGTTAAAGCGGATCCACACCCGAGTCCGCTCCATCCGGTCCGTGACAGTAAGATCCGGCCATGGATCCCGCTGAGGTGCCGCTGCCGGATGCCACTGAATTGCCTGCTATAGTGGCTATGCAGTCCCGCCAGATTAATCAACTCTCTGCCATGATGCAGCAATTATTAACGATTCAGCAACAGCAAGTTCCATCACCGGCTCCAGCATTACCGCCACAGCCCCCGGTAACATCTTCTGCCAGAATCCATCTCTCCTTGCCGGCTAAATATGATGGGGATGCCAAGTTATGCCGAGGGTTCCTTGCCCAATGTTCCCTGCACTTGGAGTTGTTGGCGGATCAATTTCCAACGAGCTAAGGTGGCCTTTGTCATCAGTTTGCTTTCTGGAAAGGCTTTGGCCTGGGCCACTCCCTTGTGGGATCGCAATGACCCTGTCTCTTCCAGTATTAACACCTTTGTGTCAGAGTTTCGCCAGGTCTTTGAGGAACCTGCCCGGGCTTCATCTGCTGAATCGTCCCTTTTGAACTTGGTCCAGGGCGAGTTGTCCGTTGGTGAATACGCCATTCGGTTCCGCACTCTAGCCTCCGAATTGTCTTGGAACAATGAGGCCTTGTGTGCCTGCTTCAAGAAAGGACTTTCTAGTAAAATTAAGGATGCTCTTGCGGCTCGTGACTTGCCTTCATCTCTCACTGAACTCATCCATCTGGCCACACGCATTGATGTGCGCTTTGCTGAGAGGCGTGAAGAATTCCGCCAAGAAAGAGACTCTCAGCGCCCTAGGAGGGCATCCCGTTTGGCTCCAGTACTTCAAAACCCTTTGTCTGCACATGTACCTCCCAATGAGGAGGCCATGCAGGTCGATCGATTCCGTTTGTCCCAATTGGAGAGAACTCGCAGAAGGAACGAGAACCTTTGTCTGTACTGCGGTGGTTCTGAGCATTTTTTGAAGGACTGTCCTATTCGCCCTCCACGTCAGGGAAACGGGCGCACCTAGTGGCGGTGGGAGAGGCGTCCCTGGGTGTATGTGCCTCCTCTCCACGGCTCACTGTTCCTGTTCAACTTTCCATCTCACCTTCCACCTCCCTGAATTTAACCGCCTTTTTGGACTCTGGTTCTGCAGGGAACTTTATAGAGGCTGCCTTGATCAATAAACATAATATCCCTGTGAATCGCCTTGCTACACCCTTATTTATCGCCTCAGTCAATGGTGATAGGCTGGACTGTACTGTGCGCTATCGCACCGTTCCCCTCCAATTAAAAATTGGACTCTTCCATCAAGAGAATGTTGAGTTCTACGTCCTCCCTAATTGCACCTCTCAGATTCTTCTAGGCCTTCCTTGGCTCCAACGTCATGATCCCAGCTTGACTGGACCACCGGTGATATCAAGACTTGGGGTGCAGCGTGCTTTAAGAAGTGCTTGAAGTCTGTTCCTGTTCGACCTATTCCTGCTTCAGCACCATTACCTGGCTTGCCTGAGATCTACCAGACCTATGCTGATGTATTCTGCAAGAAACAAGCGGAGGTACTTCCGCCTCATCGCCCCTACGATTGCCCTATAGACCTCCTACCTGGTACCACTCCTCCTCGTGGCCGAATTTACCCTCTCTCGGCTCCTGAGACTCAAGCCATGTCGGAGTATATTCGAGAAAATCTTCTTAAAGGGTTCATACGGAAGTCTTCCTCTCCGGCAGGCGCGGGGTTCTTCTTTGTGGCAAAAAAAGATGGCTCTCTTCGCCCTTGTATTGATTACCGCGGCCTCAATAAGATTACCGTTAAAAATCGATACCCTTTGCCCTTGATTGCCGAATTATTTGACCGACTGCGTGGGGCCAGGGTCTTCACCAAGCTTGACCTGAGGGGAGCCTATAATTTGATACGTATACGCGAGGGCGATGAGTGGAAGACCGCCTTCAATACCCGCGATGGCCACTTCGAATATTTAGTAATGCCCTTTGGTCTCTGCAATGCACCCGCTGTATTCCAGGAATACGTAAATGACATTTTTCGGGACTTGCTTTACTCCTGTGTTGTTGTATATTTGGATGATATACTCATCTTTTCATCTAATCTAGAAGAACATCACCGTCATGTCCGGCAAGTCCTGTCTCGTCTCCGTCAACACCATCTTTACGCCAAGCTGGAGAAATGTCTATTTGATCAAACCGCCTTACCCTTTCTTGGATATATTGTCTCAGCTCGTGGCCTTCAGATGGACCCCAGCAAGTTGAAAGCAGTTCTGGATTGGCCCCGTCCTATTGGCCTGCGAGCTATTCAACGTTTTCTGGGCTTCGCCAATTACTATCGCCAGTTTATTCCTCACTTTTCCACTGTAGTGGCGCCTATTGTGACCCTCACAAAGAAGAGCGCCAATTCGAAGTCTTGGCCTCCTCAGGCTGAAGAGGCCTTCATTGCTCTAAAAAAGGCCTTCTCCTCTGCACCAGTGTTGTCTAGGCCAGATCCATCTCGGCCTTTCGCCCTAGAAGTAGATGCCTCCTCCATTGGAGCCGGAGCGGTGCTCACTCAAAAATCGTCTACTGGCAGAATTCTCACCTGCGGGTTCTTTTCGAAGACCTTTTCGCCAGCGGAGAGGAATTACTCCATCGGAGATCGGGAGTTACTCGCCATCAAGTTGGCGTTGGAGGAGTGGAGACACCTCTTAGAAGGTTCTGCCCATCAAGTATCCATCTTTACTGATCACAAAAATCTATCTTATTTAGAAACTGCCCAGCGATTGAATCCACGACAAGCTCGTTGGTCGTTGTTTTTCGCTCGATTTGATTTTCAAATCTACTTCCGGCCAGCCGCTAAGAACATCAGGGCAGACGCCCTTTCTCGCTCCTCTGACATCTCTGGTGTTGAATCCACTCCACAACATATCATCCCGCCTGAACGCCTTGTCCACTCTGCTCCCGCTACTCTTGTACAAGCACCGCCGGGAAAGACCTTTGTGCCAGCCCGCCAACGTCGCAAAATATTAGAATGGGGGCATTCTTCCCATGTAGCCGGCCATGCCGGTATCAGGAAGTCTTGTTCTATCATTTCTCGATATTATTGGTGGCCTTCTTTTGAAAAGGATGTGACCGAATTCGTTCAGGCCTGTACCACCTGCGCTCGCAACAAAACCCCTCGCCAAAGACCTGCTGGCCTACTCCACCCACTTCCTATTCCAGATACCCCATGGACACACATTGCTATGGACTTTATTACCGACCTCCCTTCTTCGCATAGCAATACTGTAATTTGGGTGGTAGTGGATAGGTTTTCTAAGATGGCGCATTTTGTTCCTTTGCCCGGTCTCCCGTCAGCTCCTCTGTTGGCAAAATACTTCCTGAAGCATATCTTTCGACTTCATGGTCTACCTACACATATTGTGTCTGACAGAGGTGTGCAGTTTGTGTCCAAGTTCTGGAGAGCTCTTTGTAAACAAATGGACAAATTAAACTGGACTTTTCCTCCGCTTATCATCCCCAGTCTAATGGCCAGGTGGAAAGAGTCAACCAGATTCTCGGGCATTATCTTCGCCATTTTGTTTCAGCGCGTCAAGACGATTGGGTCGATCTGTTGCCTTGGGCAGAATTCTCGTATAATTTTAAGGATTCTGAGTCCACAAGGAAGTCCCCGTTTTTGGTGGTGTACGGCCGTCAACTCCTTCCGCCTCTGCCTTTATCCACGTCCTCCGGAGTGCCCGCCGTGGACAATCTCACACAGGATTTCTCCACCATCTGGCAAGAAACACAGCGTTCCCTTTGTCAAGCTTCCGCCCGCATGAAGGTTAGCGCTGATAAAAGGAGAAGAGCTCCGCCTGTTTATTCTCCAGGAGATAAGGTGTGGCTGTCGGCAAAATACATCCGCTTCAAAATTCCTAGCTACAAATTGGGCCCCCGTTACTTGGGGCCATACAAGATCAAACAACAGATCAATCCAGTTTGCTATAAGCTTCACCTACCGACTTCACTGCGAATTCCTAATTCTTTTCACGTCTCTCTGTTGAAGCCAGTTATTGTCAATCGATTCTCTCCTAAAACTTTGGTGCCTGCCCCAATCTCGGGCACCGAGGATACCTTTTCAGTGAAGGAGATTCTGGCTTCTAAGCTCTCCAGAGGAAAAAGATATTTCTTGGTCGACTGGGAAGGCTGTGGACCTGAAGAAAGATCTTGGGAGCCCGAAGAGAATATTCTAGACCGTAGTCTCATCTCAGATTTTCTTGGTCCCAAGAAGAAGGGGAGGCCCAAGGGGGGGGGTACTGTTAGGGCGAGCGCTGCACGCCCATCTCACAGCATTTCACCTACCTCCATGGCTGCATGCAGCCGTCATCCATCTTCCCTCGGGGCTGCTTCCAGCTGCCGCCCTTCCCCCAGTGCTTCCTCCTTGCATGCGCACAAGTCTCCGTCCACTAGAGGGCGAGCGCACAGGATCCCTGAGATTTAAAGAGCCTGTACAGCACTGATTGGCGCCCGCTCATCCAATCCTGTATCCACTTCCCCTATTTAAAGAGGCACTTCCTTCCTTCAGTGCCGGATCTTGGTCTCTCCATGCTTGTAGAAAGTCAGACATTCTTGGATTGCTCACCCGTGTACCGACCTCTGCCTGTCCCCGACTCTGAACCTTTGCTGCCTGCCCCGACCTCGGCTACTCACCTTTACCGCGAACCTGTGCTGCCAGCCCCGATCTCTGCCTGTACTACTACGCCTTTTTGCCTGCAACTTGTGTACCTCACTGAACCTCGGCTGACTGTGGGACTGGGCCGCTGTTAGGGGGTAGCGACCTGGGGGTCACTCGCCGCACAAGACCAACCTGCCTTGCGGTGGGCTCTGGTGAATACCGGTGGCCTCTTAGACTCCGCTCCCCTGACACGGTACCCGCCATCGGTTCCACAGTTAAAGCGGATCCACACCCGAGTCCGCTCCATCCGGTCCGTGACACTACGCTGAACAGTATATAGCTCATTTTCTATTTAGTCAGGCAGGGCCCCAGAAGCTCAGAATATACCTTTTACCACCATATATACCAGCTACCAGAAGACAAGACAGTCCTTAATAGCCCTTATTAGGGCTGCTACGCTGAACAGTATATAGCTCATTTTCTATTTAGTCAGGCAGGGCCCCAGAAGCTCAGAATATACCTTTTACCACCATATATACCAGCTACCAGAAGACAAGACAGTCCTTAATAGCCCTTATTAGGGCTGCTACGCTGAACAGTATATAGCTCATTTTCTATTTAGTCAGGCAGGGCCCCAGAAGCTCAGAATATACCTTTTACCACCATATATACCAGCTACCAGAAGACAAGACAGTCCTTAATAGCCCTTATTAGGGCTGCTACGTGAGGGGTAGCTGCTGCTGCTGGAATAGGGACAGAAAGACTTCAGTGGTGTATTAGCACCTATATACAAAACTATATACACTCTGCTCAAAACGGCTGCTTTAGTGAGGGGTAGCTGCTGATGCTGGAATAGGGACAGAAAGACTTCAGTGGTGTATTAGCACCTATATACAAAACTATATTTTGCACTACTGTTTTGTGTCCTCTTTACCAACAAAACCTTGTTATATACCCGGTGCGTATATAGGCACCATTTCACCTTCTGGCAGTATACGGCTGTATAGCCAGGTGTTTTTCTTAAAAATATTTTTATATTTGGCACTACTGTTTTGTGTCCTCTTTACCAACAAAACCTTGTTATATACCCGGTGCGTATATAGGCACCATTTCACCTTCTGGCAGTATACGGCTGTATAGCCAGGTGTTCTTAAAAATATATTTATATTTGGCACTACTGTTTTGTGTCCTCTGTGCCAACAAAACACTGTTTTATACACGGTGCGTATAGGCACCATTTCACCTTCTGGCAGTATACGGCTGTATAGCCAGGTGTTCTTAAAAATATATTTATATTTGGCACTACTGTTTTGTGTCCTCTGTGCCAACAAAACACTGTTTTATACACGGTGCGTATAGGCACCATTTCACCTTCTGGCAGTATACGGCTGTATAGCCAGGTGTTCTTCTTAAAAATATTTTTATATTTGGCATAACGCGTGGCCAAAAAAGTAAAACGTCTGAAATGCGGAGGGCTAGCGCAAAGGGACGTGGACGAGGACGGGGGCGCGGAAATGCTGGTGGGGGCACAAACCGCGTTGAAGCCAGTGGGGATACAATGCGTGCTGGTGAGGGGCAGCCAGCATTACGCTCATCCAGCTTCCCTGCCTTTATGGGACAGTTATGCGGGGGGCGGGGTACACCTCTGTTAAGGCCTGAACAGCGTGAACAGGTGGTGCAATGGATGGCCGATAACGCTTCCAGTCACTTGTCCACCACCCAGTCATCCACACAGTCTCACTCTGACCCTCCTTCCTCCCAACCTGGCCAACAGAGTCAGCCCAACCTTGACCCCTCCCAGGACCTCTTTTCGGGTCCTTTTCCAGATGTGCTGCAAGAATCCCAGGAGCTAGCAGAGGAATTTGTTTGTAGTGATGCCCAAACACTTGAGTATCCGCCATCTGCTAGTGATGTGGACCCGGAACCAGCATCTGCTATCATGAGCGATGATGATGAGACGCAGTTGCCATCAAGGGAGGCTGTTGGAATGTCCAGTGGGCAGGAGGAGGAGCAGAGAGAGGAAGTGGAAGAGGAGGTGGTGGACGACGAAATGACCGACCCCACTTGGACAGGGGTGATGTCCAGCGGGGAAAGCAGTGGAGATGCGGTCTGCGCATCACCGAATAAGGCAGCAAGAGGCAGAGGACAGTCCAGAGGCAGAGGACAGTCCAGACAGAGAAGGCAGGCCACAGCCAGCAGGGCCGAAGCTCTTCCCGGCAGCAGGCAGTCGCGCGAAGCTCCCCCATCGAGGCCTCGTACAAACTGAGCGCGGTTTGCGCAATCTGCCACTCAAAACTGAGTAGGGGCTCTGAGAAGAGCAATCTGACCACCTCAGGCATGCGCCGTCACTTGGAATTCAAGCACTGGGCTGAGTGGGAGAGAGCAAACGCAATACAACCTGCGCCCCGTCTTGCTGCCACTGCCTCTTCCCCTTTGGTGTGTGCTGCCACTGCGGTCCAGACCTCCAGCCAGGACACCTCCACATCTGCCTCTGCCTCGGCTACTTTGGGGCCTTCTCCTTCAGCCCCACCTTCCCCCGCATCTTCGTCTGCACCTTCCATCTCTTCGTCCCATCAACTGTCCATCTCGCAGGCGTTCAACCGCAGGCGGAAGTACGCCTCCAGTCACCCCCAAGCCCAAGCCTTAACCTGCCTCATCTCCAAACTGCTGGCCCTGGAGATGTTGCCGTTTAGGCTTGTGGAGACGCAGGCCTTCCGCGACCTGATGGCGGCTGCCGCACCTCGCTATTCCGTCCCTAGCCGCCACTATTTTTCCCGGTGTGGCGTCCCCGCCCTGCACCAGCACGTGTCGCGTAACATCAGGCGGGCCCTGAGGTACGCAGTCAGCGCAAAGGTCCACTTGACCACCGACTCGTGGACAAGCGCTTGCGGCCAAGGACGCTACATCTCTTTGACGGCACACTGGGTGAATGTTGTGGAAGCGGGGACGGGGTCGCAAACAGGGACGGCCTACATACCACCCCCGCCCAAGATTGCCAGCACGGGTTCTGATAGACCCCCCTCCTCTTCCTCCTCCTCCTCCTCCTCCTCCTCCTCTGCCTTAACATCGCCCTCAGCCCCTAGCTGGAAGCGTTGCAGCACTGGCGCGGGGAGACGTCAGCAGGCGGTGCTTAAGCTCATCAGCTTGGGCGACAGGAAGCACAGCGCCGCAGAGGTGAGGCACGCCATATTGCAGCAGACAGAGATGTGGCTGTCGCCGCTGCAGCTAGGACCAGGCATGGTCGTGTGCGATAACGGCCGTAACCTGGTGGCGGCTCTGGAGCTTGCAGAACTCAATCACGTACCATGCCTGGCCCACGTTTTTAATTTGGTAGTACAAAAGTTTCTAAAGACTTACCCCAACCTGGCAGAGCTACTGGTCAAAGTGCGGCGCTTGTGCGCTCACTTTCGGAAGTCAACTGTAGCTGCTGCTAGCTTAAAAAAAATCCAGCAACGCCTCCATTTGCCTCAACATCGGCTGTTGTGCGACCTGCCCACTCGCTGGAATTCCACCTATTGCATGTTGGCCAGGGTGTGTGAGCAGCAGAAAGCATTGATGGAGTACCAGATGATGCATCCACGCGTGCCTCCAACTCAGCTCCCTCAGTTTGCCAACCACGAGTGGCCATGGATGGCAGACATATGCGATGTATTGCGTATCTTTGAGGAGTCCACTAAGAAGGTCAGCAGCGAGGACGCTATAGTGAGCGTAACCATCCCGCTCCTATGCGTCCTTAAAGAATCGCTCATCGCAATAAGGGAGAACGCATTGCACACAGAGGAGACGGGGGTAGGAGGAGACGCAACGCAGGTAGACAGTCAGACCACATTTTTGTCTGCTGCTCGGTGGCAGTTGCAGGAGGAGGAGGATGAGGAGGAGGAGGACAACGTGGAGGTGGCTGTGGAAGAGGATGCTGGCGGCGAGGGTAGCAGTCAGGCTGTGTGCGTCCCATTGGTTCAGCGCGGATGGGGTGGAGAGGAGGAGGAAGAGGAGGAAATGGAAAATGATCCTTCTGGTGGGGGCAGTGACGTCATGCCTACTCAGAGTCTGGCACACATGGCTGACTTCATGCTGGGCTGCTTTTCCCGGGACATACGTGTTGTCCGGATATTGGAGAACAAACTATACTGGGTCTTCGCACTCCTGGACCCCCGGTATAAAGATAACTTCTCCTCTTTAATTCCGGTAGAGGAGAGGACGAATCGATTACTGGAATACCAGAGGGAACTCTTGCAGAACATGATGCAGATTTTCCCACCCAGCATCGCTGGCGGCAGAGAGGAGAGTGTCTCCCAGAGTCTGACAACATAGATCAGGCCCACAGCCACCAGGGGAACACTCTCCAAGGTGTGGGACACGTTCATGTCACCCCCTCGTGCAACTTCCATCACTGCGGGGCCCGCTATCAGCAGGAGGGACAAGTATCGGCGGATGTTGCGGGACTACCTGGCAGACCACACCCCTGTCCTCCCCGATCCCTCGGCGACCTACACTTACTGGGTCTCCAAGTTGGACACGTGGCTGGAACTGTCCCTGTACGCCTTGGAGGTGCTTGCCTGCCCTGCCGCCAGCGTGCTATCAGAAAGGGTGTTCAGCGCAGCCGGGGGCATTATAACCGATAAGCGCAGCCGCCTGTCAATCGACAGTGCCGACAGGCTGACGCTAATCAAAATGAACAGCAAGTGGATTGACCCGGACTTTGCTTGTACAACAGTGGAAAGCAGCCAAGAGTGAAGTGCCATCTGTATGAAGTGCCATTTCCTCCTCCTCCTCCTCCTCCTCCTCCTTAACCGCCGTAGAATTGCTGTATTAATAAAAAAAAATTATGGCTCACCTATTGGGCTTAATACAATCAATTTTTAAGAGGTCTCAGCTCGTGGGACTCCACACAATTTTTAAGAGGTCTCAGCTCTTGGGACTCCACACAATGTTTGAGAGGTCTCAGCTCTTGGGCCTCCACACAATTTTTAAAAGGTCTCAGCTCTTGGGCCTCCACACAATTTTTAAAAGGTCTCAGCTCTTGGGCCTCCACACAATTTTTAAAAGGTCTCAGCTCTTGGGCCTCCACACAATTTTTAAAAGGTCTCAGCTCTTGGGCCTCCCCTACTGCTGGGGTGACACACTGTAACAAACCTCCTCCTGTAAGCTTCCCCTACTGCTGGGGTGACACACTGTAACAAACCTCCTCCTGTAAGCTTCCCTGACTGCAGGGGTGCCACACTGTAACAAACCTCCTCCTGTAAGCTTCCCCTACTGCTGGGGTGACACACTGTAACAAACCTCCTCCTGTAAGCTTCCCTGACTGCTGGGGTGCCACACTGTAACAAACCTCCTCCTGTAAGCTTCCCTGACTGCAGGGGTGCCACACTGTAACAAACCTCCTCCTGTAAGCTTCCCCTACTGCTGGGGTGCCACACTGTAACAAACCTCCTCCTGTAAGCTTCCCTTACTGCTGGGGTGCCACACTGTAACAAACCTCCTCCTGTAAGCTTCCCTGACTGCTGGGGTGACACACTGTAACAAACCTCCTCCTGTAAGCTTCCCCTACTGCTGGGGTAACACACTGTAACAAACCTCCTCCTGTAAGCTTCCCTGACTGCTGGGGTGACACACTGTAACAAACCTCCTCATGTAAGCTTCCCCTACTGCTGGGGTGCCACACTGTAACAGACCTCCTCCTGTAAGCTTCCCTGACTGCTGGGGTGACACACTGTAACAAACCTCCTCCTGTAAGCTTCCCCTACTGCTGGGGTAACACACTGTAACAAACCTCCTCCTGTAAGCTTCCCTGACTGCTGGGGTGACACACTGTAACAAACCTCCTCCTGTAAGCTTCCCTGACTGCAGGGGTGCCACACTGTAACAAACCTCCTCCTGTAAGCTTCCCCTACTGCTGGGGTGACACACTGTAACAAACCTCCTCCTGTAAGCTTCCCTGACTGCAGGGGTGCCACACTGTAACAAACCTCCTCCTGTAAGCTTCCCCTACTGCTGGGGTGACACACTGTAACAAACCTCCTCCTGTAAGCTTCCCTGACTGCAGGGGTGACACACTGTAACAAACCTCCTCCTGTAAGCTTCCCTTACTGCTGGGGTAACACACTGTAACAAACCTCCTCCTGTAAGCTTCCCTGACTGCTGGGGTGACACACTGTAACAAACCTCCTCCTGTAAGCTTCCCTGACTGCAGGGGTGCCACACTGTAACAAACCTCCTCCTGTAAGCTTCCCCTACTGCTGGGGTGACACACTGTAACAAACCTCCTCCTGTAAGCTTCCCTGACTGCAGGGGTGCCACACTGTAACAAACCTCCTCCTGTAAGCTTCCCCTACTGCTGGGGTGACACACTGTAACAAACCTCCTCCTGTAAGCTTCCCTGACTGCAGGGGTGACACACTGTAACAAACCTCCTCCTGTAAGCTTCCCTTACTGCTGGGGTAACACACTGTAACAAACCTCCTCCTGTAAGCTTCCCTGACTGCTGGGGTGACACACTGTAACAAACCTCCTCCTGTAAGCTTCCCCTACTGCTGGGGTAACACACTGTAACAAACCTCCTCCTTTAAGCTTCCCTTACTGCTGGGGTGACACAATGACACAAGAGGACATGTCTGACCACATCTCACACACACACACACACACACACACACAATGACAATTAGGGGTGGGGTCTATTTATTTTCCCCCTTGCCTATGCCATCTGTGGTTGTCATTAGGCAACGTGATTTTAAGGGGTGCAGAATTTTGTTCTTTTTTTTTGTACAGTTTGGCTTGGGGTCCATGGCAATGTAGAGGAAAGAAGGTTTCCTTGTCTTGTCTCACTTTACGTAGAAGTAATATTGTGTTTGGAGTGTATTGTTGAGAGGCTGTGATAGTGGCGTAATAGTGCGACTTGGGCGCGTTATATGCACCCAGACATGCTTCCCCTGCTGTCCCAGTTGCATTCCAGCAGTGTTGGCATCATTTTCTGATGTTTCAGGGTGGACTTGGTGACCTCCAAGTGGTCGAATTGAGATTTCCAAGTGTCGAGCATTTTTTTCCCATAGACTATAATGGGATTCGATATTCGGTCGAGTAGTCGAGTAACGCGGTCTATTCGAATCGAAATTAGAAATTTCGAATATTTCACTACTCGCTCATCTCTAGTAAAAAGGGGTAAAAAGTTCAATATTTTTTTCAGGAGTAAAAAAGTGCCATTGACTTTCATTGTCTTCCTAACTAGTGATTCACAAACAGTGGAATTCTCAGGCTTTTTTCCTATGAATTGAATTTTTTACTACCATTAGAGTTTACTACCACTGCAAAGAAAGTAGAAGGGCTCCATTGTGAGAAAGACCAAAATGACTTTTCTCCTGCTGAAAGCTGCATAAAAAAACTAGTGTGAAACACTCTAATTTATATCATGTGTGTGGCTCATCAAGTCCACCTGAATCAGTAGTAACATTTTCGAATCGCAAAATGCAGTAGTAAATTTTTCGATCCACTAATTTATTTCGCACTTTTACAATCGCAAGCGAATTTAATTCGAGTGACTTGTGTTTTACAATGGTTCAAGGTTGCTGAATCACTCGTAAAAATAACTATCGCAAAATCGCAACTTTTTAAGCACTAAACACACGAAAAATCAATTTTCTACCTTTGTTGAATTGAGCCCATAGTTTTCATCAACATTTGGGGCAATGTTTTACTAATGGAGCAAATCAGGCTTGGCTAAATCTAGATGGCAGAAGATCAAGGTGGGAGTATAGACCTGGCTGAGTATCATATGACAAGTTCTCGACTGCCACCAGTGGTACCGGTACCATTGGCTGGAAACCCCTGCCCTAATGCTTTTCTGACTAAACAGTTAATCACCTTCAGTGCAGCAGCTTGGATAGACGAAGTGTAGTTGTACATTGCTGCTCCTGCAAGTAGATCAGGTGCATGGAGTCATCCAGGTGAGTATTTAGATGAGTATCAGGTGAGTATGTAAGATGGCAAGCTACCTATCTCAGTAACATGCTCACAACAGAGATCCTATCCAACCAGACTGGAGGAGAGATTCTCTTCAGCCAACACAAAGCAATGTGGCGTGGCTTAAGATAGATAATGAATCTAAATGGTTCCTCTTTATCCATTACACCAAGTTCTAAGCTTACTGAAGATCTCAATGTTTTGTATAGTCGGTTTGACAAAGGGAACATTGGTGGGGAAGCTCACACCTCTACCTCTCTATCACTCTCTGATGTATCATCCCAATCAGACTTGGGAGAGTCAAATGTCAAACGTCTCTTAATAAATCCTAACACCAGGAAGGCTTCTGGCCCAGGCGGGATATCTACTACCTGCCTCAAAGTATGTGCTGAGCAGATTGCCCCAGTCCAAACAAACATCTTTGGAAGATCATTTGAGGTAGGAACAGTCCCTGACTGTGAAAATAACTTCCAGTACTGAATCCTCTAAACTTGAATGAGTTTAGACCCATTGCTCTGACCTCAGCTGTCATAAAGGTCTTCGCACCTCTAGTTATGTCTTACTAAGCTGCATCAACTCAGTGAGACCCAAATTATACCAAGCAAATAGATCATCTGAGGATGCGGCCAAACTGGCAATCAAATACACCTTGGATCATAATGACCAATCTAGGTCATATGCCATCATGCTGTTTGTAGACTTCTCATCTGCGTTTAACACAACTGATTCACACATTCTACAAGGCAAACTGTAGCCATGGGCATTCCACCAACAATTTTTAACTGGATCAATAACCTTTTGACTGGCAGGTCCCAGAGAGTCAAACTGGGTAATTTTATGTCTTCGGCAAAGACCATAAAGATAGGAGCCCCTCAGGGCTGTGTCCTATCACCCCTTCCTTTCTTTGTTTCACTTTAAAGCAATGACTTCATCAAATTCACTGATGATACCACTGTAGAAGGGCTCATTTGCGACAACATTGAAACTGTCTACTTGACCCAAGTGAGAAATCTTGGTTCATAGTATAAAGCATACAACCTACGGTAATCCTGAACATTCAGGAGACTGTTGATCTAAATGACTGCAGGCATTCTTAAAAAAGAAACAACAACCAATTGTTGCAGCATAGAATGTAACAACCTTTTATTAATGGAGTAGCATACAATGTAGCAGCCAATCAGCGTTTACTCTAAATAGTTTGGAATAGTGAGAAATGTGGGAATTGGGGAATAATCTTGCCCAATTTTCAGGCATTCAAAGGAAGTTCAGCTAGAAGGCACCCCAATTTGTGATTCCTAGTGGGTAGGGGGAGCTATGAGGACCACTCTATGGAAGATTAACCTGGAGGTTTGCATAAAAGCATCAAGTGTTTGAAGCAAAAACAAAGCAAGTAAACAACCTAATCATAAGCCTTTTATGCTTCTAGTAGCCCTCAATTTATCTCCGAAAAAATCCATATACTATTCAAGATTCCCTTAGTGGACAATGGTTCTCCTGCAAACTCACCACAAACAAACATCCTAGAGGTTAATGAGCAGAGTTAGAACATCTGGGTATTTGGCGCGGCATGTCAGTAAGTTAGTGCGTGCAGGTGCTGCGTAATACCTGATAATGGTCTGGCCATTTATCTGTGAGTGATTGAACAACACTTCTGCACTGGTATCAATTATGGATGAGGACTACAGCTCTTCGTATAAATATTCAGCACTGCATTTAAACATTTAAATAGATAAGGATGAAAAAGGGAGATAATGGCAATGTTTCCAGATGTTGTAAATAATTGATAAGATAAAATCCTGATGTTGATTTACTTTACTAACATTTTGGTAATTTCTTGTTACAGCTTCACTGAGATTAAGTTCGTCTTCTTTATATGACAGGAAAAATCATAGCTTTTAGAGCACTATACAAGGCATCATGGTAGCTCCTATTGTCAGCCAATAATCTTGCACATTATTAAAGGTGGTAAATCAGCAGCCTCATATAAAAGGTTGTGGTCAAGCATCATGATGACTGTACGTTTCTGGGAATAAAGAAACTTCTCTTCAAAGCTCTATCAATTTAGTAAAATAGAAGCGATACACCACCTGTTTTAACTATAGTGTGGATGTTAATCCCCGTGGGACAACCGCCTTCAGGTGAGTCCGCAATCCCCAATATCCACTGCTGCTTCTGCCTATAGACAAGCCGGAACATTGCTGGGATGCTGGATACACCTCACTGGATACAGTTGCCCCCCAGGAGCTAGGTAGCACAAAGTATGTGGACAGGGTGAAGGTAGATGGACCACGGACAAGACTGGGCAATGTCAGGGTGGCCAGAGTCATACGTGGGAAGACAGTCCTCATGATATGTGGCACCAAGGGGAGTAGCAGAAGAAAGGTCGATGGTCAAGCCAAGGGTCAAAGCCAGGTGGTCAGAGAGTTCGCGGTACAGAGGATGAGACGGGCTCGGGGTCAGGCAGGAGTCGGTCCAGGCAGTAATCAAAGGAATGGTCAGGCGAGTCAGCAACGGATAACAATAACAAGCAGAGGCACTTTAACATCCAGCAGAAAGCTATCACGGGCAGTGAGAGAGTGAGTTGGGAAAACCTATATAGGGCTGGGGTAGACGGGATTGGTCGTCCAGGCTGGTGCTACTCAAGTGGGCTGCCGAGGACGCCGCAGGACTGGGGAACAGATAAGTGGATCACTGTGACACTAGCTCCCCTTGAGGAGGGGCCTCAGGTCCATTATTTGTTTTATCAGGGTTGTCACAATAAAATTTCTTGACCAGGGCATTGGCGTGAACATCCGTGGCTGTCATCCAACATCTCTCCTCAGGACCAAATCCCTTCCAGTCAATTAAATATTGTAGCAGGGTCATGCAGTCGAGAATTTTATTTATTTCATATTCAGGTTCATTACGGGGTGGTGGAGAAGACACCTGAATATTACTATCATATTTCAGCAACGATAATTTTGATGAAGCTTGGCACAAGGCAATATTTTGGGTGGATACACAGACCAAATCGCCCACATAAAATGTGCCTTTGTCGGTTGGCAAAAGTGTTGTGCCTGTTAATACCCACTTTAAGATTCTCCTGGACCTTGGACCAGATTGTTGCTTTTTCTCAAAAACCATTCCTTCAAGGCCGGCAAATTGGAGGAAGGGCCAGAGAGACGATGGACCCTCTCCTTCTGACCATTAGACTGCAATTGATAAGATGATGACAAAGACAGTTTTATTTCCAATCACGCACAGAACTCTCTCCATAAATGCCAAATAAATTGGAGCCCCCAATTGGAGACAATATTTTGAGGTATGCCATGGAGACGAAAAACATGTTTTATGAACAGTTGGGCCAGTTCAGGAGCTGACGGGAGTTTTACCACGGGAACCAAATGCGCCATTTTACTGAATCATTTGGCCACCACCCAAATGACAGTATTGTTCAATTGTATTCAACAATAAAATAGGAAGGAAATAGGAGTCCATGGTTCACCAGGAACCTCTAAAGGTACCAGTAACCCAGTTGGGGGTTTATGGGTTCCCTTGCTACAGGCGCACACAGGACAGGATTCAGACGAATGCCTCCATTCCTCAGGCCAGCTTCACCCCTAACAGTTCACAGTTTCCCACATCGTACTTCTGCTCAGCTGGACACAATTTACTTATAAAGAAAGCACAAGAATCTTTCCGAGGAGCCGGAATATTGCGAGAGGTCAGCCCCCACCCCGAGCTCTGAAGCGTCAACTTCAACAAAGAATCGGCGATTGACATCAGAGTGAATTAGTACAGGGGCTGAGGCGAAGGCTTCCTTTAAGGCCTGGAAGACTTATAGTGCAGCTGGGGGCCAAACTTCCACAAAGGCACCTTTTCCAGTTAAATTTTAGAGGGGCTACTATAGAAGAGAATCCCTTGATATGCCTGTAAATTTTGTCAAAAACCTAGAAATCTCTGCAAGGCTTTTAGGGATCTAGGTTGTTCCCATTCCAAAACTGCAGACACTTTGGAGGGATCCATAACCAGACCCTGATTGGAGACCAGAAGAAAGGGACTTTGGTGTTTGAGACACACAAAGACACACACACGAAAAGACTGTTCTCCCTCAGTCTTTGTAACACCGTACTCAACCACTGTACCGGGAGAAAATTTGAATATCATCTAAATAGATCACCACAATTGACTCAAAATCTTGAAAGACTGCAAGGGCATTGCATAAGCCAAATGGCATAATTAAATATTCGTAGTGTCAGTCTCTTACATCAAAGGCTGTTTTCCATCCGTCCCCTTGGTGTATACGAATAAGATTATAAGCCCCCCTCAGGTCTTACTTTAAAAATATATTGGCATCGATCACCTGGTTGAAGAGGTCCTCGATAAAAGGCAAGGGGTATATGTTTTTTACTGTGATTTTGTTCAAGTTGTTCTCGGCAATCTATACAAGGATGTAACCCCTCCATCTTTTTTTTCAACAAAAGCCTGTCCTAGCTGGTGAGGAGAAGGGATGAATAAAGGCCCTTTTTCAAGTTCTTTGAAATATACTCCTTCAATGCTAACTCCTCGGGCCGGGTCAAATTGTAAATCTTACCCCTGGGGGCATGGTACCCCATAGCAGCTCAATAGGACAATCGTGGGCCCTGTGAGGAGGAAGCGAATCAGCCAACCTTTCAGAGAACACGTCCCCCAATCAGCATATGGTAGAGGTAATCCATCTTGGGAGACATTGGTCATCTTAAGGGCTGTGTATGAAAAAAATCCCTGGTCTCCCAATTAATGATGAGATTGTGGGTCTTCAACCAAGGGAATCCCAGGACTACTAGGATATCAGGACAATCTAGGACTAGAAATTCTAGGTTCTCAGAATGGGAGGAACCCATGATTAATTTTACAAAGGGGTCTTGGTGGAGATAAGCCCACCCAGGATAGGTTCATTATTAAATGCCAGGATGAGAAGGGGGTTTTCCAAGGGTATTAATGGAATACTTACAGCGGCTATGAAAGACCTATCCAAAAAGTTCCCAGCTGCCCCGCTATAAATATTGATAAAGGTGGTGACTGACTTCCCACATGATCATAGTGGGTAATTATTATTATGGGGAAAAGATACCTGACCACTCAGACGAGTTCCCTCAACCTCATGTAGGTGCTGAAGTTTTCTGCCGATGATTTGTTATTCGGGCAGGCCCTTTCAAGGTGCCTGGGTTACCTCAATCTAGACACAGGCCCAGGGTAAATTTTTTCGGCCTGGGAAAAGGGAAAAGCTGCATGGGCTCCTCTGGGGCTAATGGGAGCAAGGAGAAGGAGGCCATAGAAAGGGGCTCTTGGCAGGGAGAACCCCTATTCTGATCTTTAGACTTCTCCAGACGTCGTTCCCTAAGACGCCTGTCTACCTTAATGGCCAGCTGTATATATTACTTTTTAGGTAGTAAATCAGTGAAAACCGGCAATCCACTGAAGTATTTAAAAAGACTGTATTGTAAAGTCATATGGTTCCCATGGGATAATATAATACATGCAAAATAATCCATAATGTAGCAAAGTCATACAGTACACATAAGGCAGTATGGTGCAGTCCATATGTTCCAAAGGTTCGGGGTGTATTGCCTCCTTCATCAGGGAGGACTGCCAAACAGGATTGCTGAGATAGGCACCTCATATGCTAGACACGGTTCAAAATTTCTGCCTGACATTGCTTCATGCCTGGGCCAGTAGCAAATTGAACTTATACACAGTGTGCAAACAATAAGAACGTAAAATGAGTAGTAGAACAAATAAGAACAAAAGAAAGATACTCACCTAAATCCCCAGGTGTTCTCTGGCAAAAACATCACCAGCGAATTAACCCCCCCACCTCCAGCAGCCGTGCGCCGGATCAGTGGGCAGCGTGGTCCCCGCCTGTCAGAGATAGCGGGTGAGCAATGACATACAGGTGTTGTAAACTGCCTGTTAGCTGGCAGTGTTTAGACCTCTAAGGCATGAATAGGCTGCTATGGTCATAGTTACACCTATGTTTAGCATCAGTAACATAGCCATTGCCTCTACTGGGTTCTGTAGCAGCTGCATGGCCAGCCATGACCATAGCTATGTCTCTGATTGCTCAGCTTCTGAATCATACAACTTGCCTGGTTATCCAATGATTATCCAGCTCCTAATGGGTCACTGGTCTGGAACAATCATGCCAGCATGTTCCATTGCATATTACTAATAATGGAGCAACATACAGGAATATTAGGTTTTCCCCTCATTTACTGTCACTATTATGCCATTTGCTCCTCTTTGCTCTTATACAGTTTTATTAATCAAGCAGAAATAAGCCCTGCACCCATTTCTTTTCTTGCGCTCTGAGCTAACTGGAAGACAGATGTTTTGGGGGTTGTTCCTTAGCGTACACGAAAGAATAGAAAACAGATGAGTGCATTTGGCAAAACAACATTATTTAAGATTCCTTTTTCGGGATACAAAAAACTAACTGAACCGTATATGTTTGTCTTGTCAGGCGAATTAGACATATCTATGGAGACTATGATGAGGGATAATGAGGGCAACAGTACTCTCTATAGTGCTGCTTTATGTAAACCTTAAAGCTTTGCTTTAGTAAATAATACTTCTTTAGACACTAATGACCCACCATGTGGAAAGGCAACTAGAATTATCAGTGTATTTATAAAGTCATGTTTTTTAATGGGTTCAAATGTAAAAAACACCTTAAAATAAACTAGAAAGGTATTCAGAAACCAGCATCAGCATCTAACAACGTTGCCTTTACCCAAAGCAATTTCAAAACTTTTAAAATTTTCAAACATGAAAATCAGTTAAGACCTACCACAGTGAAGTCCTGATTCAGGACACCCTAAATAAATCCCTAAAAGAACACTCTCTGGTTGGGGACCGAACAGTGGCTGCACACAAGCTCCTTCAATAGGGGGGTACAGTATGCAGCCAATTCTGACCACATCCCACCCCCCCCCGTCAGAGGTATTTGTGAGATTTACTAGAAGCTAGATGGGGTTAGGGTGCCACTGACCCTCCCTGGCACAAAGTTTTCAAGGAGGGATTAAGGGGGTTATTTAAGAAAGGCCAGGTAGTGCCAGATGAAGGTTAGGTGAATGTCAGGTCCTAGTCAAAAGGTGTATGTATCAAGTCAAAAATCCAGAGCACCAGTGATAGTCCCCTGTAGTGTCTCATCTTTCATCAGTACCGGCGATGTGATGAGTGCGGGAGCTGAGTTCCGCACAGTGCCAGACAGGACCAGGCGCTCCCCCTGCACTGTGTGGCCTTATCCCATACATCTCAATGGGCTGGGATGGTTACAATAATTTATGCATTTCATCCGAATTTTTAAAAACATTTTTGGGCTGGAGCATGTGCCTTAGCATCCCTGTGCTGATTGGGATTATTTTTATATGCAGTTTTAGCACTTTTGTGAGCTGCAAACGTGTGATTTGGTCTGTGAGAAAGCTATGTCATGTTTGTCTAATGTCCCTAATGCAATTCCCATTTTTAATAAAAAAAAATAAAAAATAAAAAATAAAACATTGGGAATCCAACAGGCGCTATGTGCCTGAATTCCCTTTTGTTGAGCGCCCCTTGGAGTACCTGGTATTTTTTTGATACATTTTGCCAGCTTGCGGCACTCTCGGCTGATGGGTGTCGTTAGCGCATAGGCTTATATAAGACGTGTGCTGCAAATGCTGCCTGGCCGGGGACACTACAGCTGACAGTGCCGGCAGGCAGAAGCCGACGCTGTGGTGCGGGCACTGCTGAGCGTCTCGGACGAGGCGCTCAAGTGGTGCCCGCACCAATAATAATAAATAAGCCTCCACGCCTCCATTGAATATGGGTCTGTCCAGGCAGAAAAATAAACTATTTTAAAGTTCTAATGTGAATTGCTGTGAATATACTGTAACTATATGCCAGTGGCAGCATATAAGGCAATCTGTGATAACTTGACACTGAATGCTAACAGCTATAGAATGGCTTTCAATTTTTCAACAAATGCCCAAGGCATAAATCAGGCTTAGTATGATATATCCCACCTACCATAGGTTAGTCACAGTGTGCCAATGCTTATTGGACTCCAGTGTTGGTGTATGAGGTGCAGGGTGAGGTGTTGGACAGTCCCTGAAGTTCTCACAATTTCAATGGCAGGACTCCACTCTTTAAATGGGGGAAGTCCAATTTTGATGGCTTTTTTGAAAGTGTATTTTTTTGTATGCCAAAATAATGTGCTCAAGGGGCTGAGCTTAACTATTTTTCATTCTAATGTTGGCAAATGTATGTTTTATGGAAGCAGTTTTCACTATATGCTTCTATTGCTAGCTGTACACAAAGGGGGTTATTTTAGAACGGCTAGCACCAGTTAGTGCATCGTAGCGGCAGGCAGCGTCTGGTGAACGCCGGGTGCTGTACGCAATACCACATTTAGGAAAGCGGATCTGGTGAGCCCTCTAACAGCGCCATGTAGCATTACATGTATTAACACAGGCGGCTCAGCGTATAGCGCTGGTGCTCTAGGCTCAGGAGCGCCATGTAGTACCTGTTGCTCTGTAGTGCTCTTCCATACATTTCAGTGGGCTTTCATTAGTCGTGTTTGGCAATTGTATTATTTATTTTTTTGCTCAAATCATTGTGTGACCTCTCCTGGCTGCAAACAAACACTTTTTTGGACTTTTTATATTTTTATGCAGGTCTGGCACTAAAGTGTTATTGTCCCAGTGTTAAAACAATGTCATTCCATGTGTTTTCGCTTTGTTACTGGTGGATATGTGTTCAAAAACAGACTTAGATCACACAGCATTTGGCACTCTATGCTATAGCAACCAGATTTAGAGCGCCAACTCTAAAATAATGTTTTGTTAAATATGGTGTGGAGCACGAGTGCAGGATGCAGTGAGCTGGCGCTACCTATCGCTCACTGCAGCGTTATACTGTTGTTACAGCGCCCAACACACATCACATTCATCAATGCCAGCCAGGTTACTATAGCGACTGAGACACTCTGTTTCAGCGCCCGATACTCGCTTACTAGCGGCGCTATACAGACGCTCATCTGCCAATAGCTGGCGTTAGTAGTGAATCAGCCTCCATGTTTGTATAGCAAGATCTACAAGAAGTGAGAAGCGAGTCCTGGCCCAATAGAACACTGCTGCTGGGCATGTGTAAGGTTGATCGAGCCTTTTCACCTCAGCAGCGGCCATAGCAGCAAGGTTCTATGTGTACAGGGATCTTTCTCTTTCCTCGTAGATGCCATATACTATATCCTTTTTTTAAGTACCTACGATCAGAGTTGGTTTATAGATGAGGTACTGTAATAGCCACAGTTATAAGGTCCCTCTTAATTTCATCTGTGGGGACTGACAAGGGCTAATAATTATTATAGCAATGGTATTTCTGTTAAAGCAGGCTTCGAGTCAATAAAAGAAAGTTTAGTAATTTGCTCCCTCTCCCCTGATCATCAGCGGCATAAGCGGTTTGAGACCCGGCTTAACCCTATGCAGATATTGTGGAATAGCAATGATGATTCTGCATGCTTGAACTACATCATTAATCATTATTATAGTAGTGTTGTTTCTTTTAAAGTTGACCTCAAAAAAAGGAAGTTAATTTGCTTCCCTAACTCTCCCCCCCTCTGATGATCAGTGCAGAAGTACATCAAGAGACCTGACTGTGTGCTGCACTGTCCCCTATGTGTGTACAATAAAAATATATACGTGTCACAGGGTGCCAAGTTTATGGTTTAAGACCATCATTTGTTATGGATAGTTGTTAGGGGCACACCTTATTTGTGGACCATTTTTTGCCCAATAGGGAGAGACCCAGTGTTTTTTTGGGCCCTTGTGAGAATCTGTAAAGAAAGACAGTATTAACAGATATGTTAATTACACGGTCTAAGTGCTCTGTGACTGCCGCACATGAAGAAACAAATGTTACTGATTCCCCCTCACACAGAATTACCCCAGCATCTGTGTATTCAGTGTCTGTATAGAATGATAGACATGCTTCCCTGTGTTTCTAAGGCATATTTGTCTCTCAGTTTGGTGTGAATTGCTGGTGCCACAGCTTCCCTCCTCATGCTTATTTGTAAGCAGGACTGTCAGATATGTCGTTCAGGAGCGTAGAATCTTCTTGTTCCACTACATCTCCACGGGGCTAACTCACACCATCTCACATAGGGTGTGTGCCACAGATGATCTCCCTGTATATCCCTCTACCTTCCCCTTACAAAACCTCTGCTCTATACAATGTTGCCTGCAGCCTCCAAAAAGCCCCCAACCAATCCCAGCTGTTTCCTGTTGTTCCCCAAAAGTGTCCTATGCCCCCTGACTCATCCTAAAGTGCAACTCTTCGTTAGAGTTCGGAGTTTGAATTTAATTCTGCTTCCCAATTTGTGGTCTTATACTCCAATCTAGTGTTCAAAGGAATGGAACCACATGTTTTATTTCAATGGACAAATTACCAAATATTTCCTGCCCAGTGTTTTTAAGCAGGAATGTGTGTGGGCTTTCCTACTACAAAATAAAAGTGAACTGTGTCTGTTTCCCCGTTATCTTTTGTCTTATTTTAGCAGCCCTGGATCCAATAATGTCCAATAACGTGTGGTTTACTAAACATTTTATGGGCATTCACTTTCTCAACCATTCCCATTTCTAGTGTACTGAGGATAAAAGAAAGTGAAATGGTTTTGTCGCACTCCCTCCCTTTACAAACTGGTTGTGCAGCAGGGAAAAAGCACCATCTTTTTTTATTAGCTTCATTTGAAAGCAGGAGGCAGACACTAGCTATTGTGGGATAATTGTGGGTATCTTAAGAACAAAAGGCTGGAGGATGATGCAATTTACTATGACCCACCCAGGCCCGAAAATATCAGTTATGCGCGTAGGTGTTTTTTAATTAATGGTGTGTAAAGTGCAGTGACTCATACTAACTGGTTTACTCTGAATTTGACTACATTTTGGCTTACCTCATACCACCTACCCAAAGCTTTGTGCCCCTATACACAAAGAGCAATACATGGGCAGGAGACAGCTGTCCACTTTCCTTGCAATTGTAGAGAGCTAGACCTGGAATCTCAAGGTTAAGCAGTGAGATACTGTAGCTAGCCTGGAGGGGAGTAATTCTCCTTAAGGGCCTGATTTCCTACATGCCTGCCTGGGCCAATGTAAAGTCTAGTTCAGGCACAGTGAGGCTTCGATTAACACACATAAGACACTTTAAAGATGAATATAGCATTACTTGAGATGATACCATGTCATGTTTACCTTAGCAGTGGCATAACTATATGTGGCCAGACCCTGGCGCAAGCATTAAGTGGGTCCCTGTCACGGCTCATACTGTAACCTTTTTTATGTCAATTTACCTAAGTTGGCTACAACTAGACAGCTAAAGATTGTGCTATTTTCTGTATGCTGTGAGAGAACAAAGCTTATAACGAGGTGAAGGAGCCACAAAAACGGCGACACTTGACCCCAAAAAGCTCCAGCACGGCCATAGCACCTGCACTCCCTATAGTTATGCCCCCGCACCTTGGTAAATAGGGCTCCCATAAGGCCCAGAAAATTGCCAGTGTTGAAAAAACAACTTTGTTGAGGCATTACATATAGATAAAATAAGATTAAATATATCAGGGATAGTAAAGATAACAAAATCCCCAACATTGCCATGCAGCCAAAATTATTGCATGAATAACTCACACCACTAGCTAGAAAATAATTATTGCAAGAATAACTCACCACTAGCTAGGAAAGAAGTATTGCATGAATATCTCACCCCACTAGCTAGAAAAGAAGATGGTGAGTATATGGCTAGGATGCTCAGGTTTCACTTGTATTTTCCATGGAGGGGCATTCAAAATCAGGATTCCTTCTTGGGAATATTGAAAGTGGACTATGACTGTTTAGAGTTTGTTCCAATTTAAAAGTGTTTCTAGCTTAATGAGTTAGTGAAGAAGAGGTAGTGAAGAAGAGAGAGACACAAGAGAGATAAAGAGGAACCGGAGAGAGACATACAAGAGCACATCCGGATTATAATTGTGCCGCTATTCCCTGATCAGTGTGACCGGTGTCCAGCCACCTAGCATGGGGGGGGGGGGGGCGCCCGGCCACAATAGTGTCCACTGTCAACTTGGTAAGTACTGCACATATTTATATTTTTAAAATAAAGATTAGTATACAATTTAATAAAAGCAAACTGTGTAACACTATTAAAATGTGTCTAAGCAATATTAAGAGATCGTATGACTTATTGTGCCAGTTCTCCTCAGTTCTGAGAAATGCTACAATTTTAACAATTGGTTCTGCTGAACCAGGGAGAAACTGCTGAATCTCACCCCTGCCCCTCCCATCTGAGTCCTGACTGCATTGTGACATTTCATTGGAGAGAGGCCAGCGGGTATAAATACTAACCTTGAATGCCTCTAACACTGCCCCTATGAGCAAAAGAAGCTTATGCAAGAGAGGGCAGCCAAGAGCAGAGCCAGTACTAGGTCAGAACGCAACCACCTGGGACCTGTGGAGGCCACTAAAAGCCCAGACAAATACTTTTGTGCAGTGGCAGTTGAAGCTAATAATAGGGGAACTGAGGTCTGGTAAATGTTTGTATATAATTTAATAAACATCAAACTGTGTAATACTAATAAAATGTGTCTAAGCAATATTAAGGGATTTTATAACTTATTTGTGCCATTTCTCCTCGGTTTTGAGAACTGCTACAATTTTAACAGCTGATTCTGCTGAACCAGGGACAGAGGCGGACTGGGAATAAAAATCAGCCTGGGACTTTTTGGGGTACACTGGCCCTGCTGCACTTTTCCTGGCCCAGTACAATATCTTAATTTTTCGTTCCACAACACGCATCCGGGGTTTAGAGGACGAAAATAAGAAAGAAAATATTCTGAACCAAATGGTGTGCTAAAATCATACCCCCCCCCCCCCCATTACAGACAGTGTGCAGAATCATTCCATTACAGGCAGTGAGCGGCATCCCTCATTACAACCAGTAAGTAGCATCCTTCTCTACAGCCACTGGGGGCATCCCTCAGGACAGCTCACACACACACAGTTGGGGCATCCCTCAGGACAGCTCACACACACAGTGGGGGCATCCCTCAGTACAGCTCACACACAGTGGGGGCATCCCTCAGTACAGCTCACACACAGTGGGGGCATCCCTCAGGACAGCTCACACACAGTGGGGGCATCCCTCAGTACAGCTCACACACAGTGGGGGCATCCCTAAGTGCAGATCACACACAGTGGGGACATCCCTCAGTACAGCTCACACACAGTGGGGGCATCCCTCAGGACAGCTCACACACACAGTGGGGGCATCCCTCAGCACAGCTCACACACACAGTGGGGGCATCCCTCAGTACAGCTCACACACAGTGGGGGCATCCCTCAATACAGATCACACACAGTGGGGGCATCTCTCAGTACATATCACACACAGTGGGGGCATCCCTCAGTACAGCTCACACACAGTGGGGGCATCCCTCAGTACAGATCACACACAGTGGGGGCATCCCTCAGTACAGATCACACACAGTGGGGGCATCCCTCAATACAGATCACACACAGTGGGGGCATCTCTCAGTACATATCACACACAGTGGGGGCATCCCTCAGTACAGCTCACACACAGTGGGGGCATCCCTCAGTACATATCACACACAGTGGGGGCATCCCTCAGGACAGCTCACACACACAGTGGGGGCATCCCTCAGTACAGATCACACACAGTGGGGGCATCCCTCAGTACAGCTCACACACAGTGGGGGCATCCCTCAGTACAGATCACACACACAGTGGGGGCATCCCTCAGTACAGATCACACACAGTGGGGGCATCCCTCAATACAGATCACACACAGTGGGGGAATCTCTCAGTACATATCACACACAGTGGGGGCATCCCTCAGTACATATCACACACAGTGGGGGCATCCCTCAGTACAGATCACACACAGTGGGGGCATCCCTCAGTACAGATCACACACAGTGGGGGCATCCCTCAATACAGATCACACACAGTGGGGGCATCTCTCAGTACATATCACACACAGTGGGGGCATCCCTCAGTACAGCTCACACACAGTGGGGGCATCCCTCAGTACATATCACACACAGTGGGGGCATCCCTCAGGACAGCTCACACACACAGTGGGGGCATCCCTCAGTACAGATCACACACAGTGGGGGCATCCCTCAGTACAGCTCACACACAGTGGGGGCATCCCTCAATACAGATCACACACAGTGGGGGCATCTCTCAGTACATATCACACACAGTGGGGGCATCCCTCAGTACAGCTCACACACAGTGGGGGCATCCCTCAGTACAGATCACACACAGTGGGGGCATCCCTCAATACAGATCACACACAGTGGGGGCATCTCTCAGTACATATCACACACAGTGGGGGCATCCCTCAGTACAGCTCACACACAGTGGGGGCATCCCTCAGTACAGCTCACACACAGTGGGGGCATCCCTCAATACAGATCACACACAGTGGGGGCATCTCTCAGTACATATCACACACAGTGGGGGCATCCCTCAGTACAGCTCACACACAGTGGGGGCATCCCTCAGTACATATCACACACAGTGGGGGCATCCCTCAGGACAGCTCACACACACAGTGGGGGCATCCCTCAGTACAGATCACACACAGAGGGGGCATCCCTCAGTACAGCTCACACACAGTGGGGGCATCCCTCATTACAGATCACACACACAGTGGGGGCATTCATCAGTACAGATCACGCACTGTGGGGGCATCCCTCAGTACAGCTCACACACAGTGGGGGCATCCCTCAGTACAGATCACACACAGTGGGGGCATCCCTCAGTACAGCTCACACACAGTGGGGGCATCCCTCAGTACAGATCACACACAGTGGGGGCATCCCTCAGTACAGATCACACACAGTGGGGGCATCCCTCAGTACAGATCACACACAGTGGGGGCATCCCTCAGTACATATCACACTCTGTGGGGGCATCCCTCAGTACAGCTCACACACAGTGGGGGCATCCCTCAGTACAGATCACACACAGTGGGGGCATCCCTCAGTACAGATCACACACAGCGGGGGCATCCCTCAGTACAGATCACACACTGTGGGGGCATCCCTCAGTACAGCTCACACACAGTGGGGGCATCCCTCAGTACAGATCACACACAGTGGGGGCATCCCTCAGTACAGCTCACACACAGTGGGGGCATCCCTCAGTACAGATCACACACAGTGGGGGCATCCCTCAGTACAGATCACACACAGTGGGGGCATCCCTCAGTACAGATCACACACAGTGGGGGCATCCCTCAGTACATATCACACTCTGTGGGGGCATCCCTCAGTACAGCTCACACACAGTGGGGGCATCCCTCAGTACAGATCACACACAGTGGGGGCATCCCTCAGTACAGATCACACACAGCGGGGGCATCCCTCAGTACAGATCACACACTGTGGGGGCATCCCTCAGTACAGCTCACACACAGTGGGGGCATCCCTCAGTACAGCTCACACACAGTGGGGGCATCCCTCAGTACAGATCACACACAGTGGGGGCATCCCTCAGTACAGATCACACACAGTGGGGGCATCCCTCAGTACAGATCACACACAGCGGGGGCATCCCTCAGTACAGATCACACACTGTGGGGGCATCCCTCAGTACAGCTCACACACAGTGGGGGCATCCCTCAGTACAGCTCACACACAGTGGGGGCATCCCTCAGTACAGATCACACACAGTGGGGGCATCCCTCAGTACAGCTCACACACAGTGGGGGCATCCCTCAGTACAGATCACACACAGTGGGGGCATCCCTCAGTACAGATCACACACAGTGGGGGCATCCCTCAGTACAGATCACACACAGTGGGGGCATCCCTCAGTACATATCACACTCTGTGGGGGCATCCCTCAGTACAGCTCACACACAGTGGGGGCATCCCTCAGTACAGATCACACACAGTGGGGGCATCCCTCAGTACAGATCACACACAGCGGGGGCATCCCTCAGTACAGATCACACACTGTGGGGGCATCCCTCAGTACAGCTCACACACAGTGGGGGCATCCCTCAGTACAGATCACACACAGTGGGGGCATCCCTCAGTACAGATCACACACAGTGGGGGCATCCCTCAGTACAGATCACACACAGTGGGGGCATCCCTCAGTACAGATCACACACAGTGGGGGCATCCCTCAGTACAGCTCACACACAGTGG